>JAUMHP010000060.1:14734413-14755914 GCA_032361065.1 Enteromius trimaculatus
GACTCATGAACCATTTAAGAGACGATTTCAAGATTCCCTTTGGAATGTTGCTCTTATGCACCTTTGTCTGTTCACCACGAGGTCTCACACTCACCTGACTGAAAAAGCTCAAATGGGACCTGTCGCAGGGCTTGAAGCACGGGGGATAGGTCCCAAAAGGGTACTGTAGGGGGCCGTGGAGGATTCCACCTTCTGGCCCCCCTAAGGAACCTGATGGCCAAGTCATGCTTACCAACAGACCTTCCATCAATGCGGTCGTGGTTAACAGCAATAGCAGACACATACACTTTAAGGGTGGAGGGAGACAGTCTTCGCTCCAACTATAGCAGCCAAAAAAGAAGCACGACTCTGATCGGGCATCTCCGGGGGTCCGCTTGTTTGGAGGAACACCAAACGACGAACAGGTTCCATTTCAACGCGTAGGGAGCTCTTGTAGAAGGCGCTCTTGCAGAAGAAATCGTGTCCACTACCACTTCAGGTAGGTCACTCAGAATCTCCACGTCCCTGCCTAAGGTTGCCTTGGTCAGGGCGTAAAACAAACGTCCACAACACCTGCTCCCCTCAGAGGACCCAGAGATAGAAGAATTTGCTCATTTGTCGAGGTTTTGGGTACCACTGACTGTGAGGCCCTGGGCAAACGTCTCCATTGCGTCACCGACTGGTCTGGGACACGGGAGCATTGTCCCATCACGCATGTGAGCCAGACACAGCCACTGCATCACGCATGTGTCTGGCATGTCGGACAGACACAGCCACAGATGGCGTTCTTGTACCATCATAGTGGACAAACGCTTGACACAGAGCCTGCACCGTAACCTTCGGTGGAGGGGAGCAACGGGTTACCCTGCCAGGACAAAGAGTCACAGTAGCATCGTAACAGTACTCTCCACCTGGGGGACCGCCGTATAGCCCCTTGCTGCACCCCCGTCAAGGGTGGTGAAGGAGGATGAACCACTGGGTCGCTTCCTGGCAGTGAAAGGTGCTGCCAATGACCGAGTAAGCTCGTCATGCACTTCCGGGAAGAAAGGCACTGGAGTGGGTCCCTGTGCACCAGCACGAGCCACACCCAAGTACCAATCATCCAGCCTCGAGGGTTCAGGACGAGGTGGAGGATTCCACTCAATCCCGAACCCCCTGGCTGCCTGGGTAAGCTTAACCACCAGCTCTGGATCTGTATCAGGCACGGTCAATTGTGACCACCACTTGACAGGAACCACCGCCGCAGCTACACCGTGACACCAGCCCTGCCGTCTTCAGGTTAGTAGAATTGCTCAGGAACACCATCTTCAGACGAAGTGCTCGGCACCGAAGCGAAAAGCTAAAGAACGCTTAATCCGCTGCCTGTTTATACTCACACTGCGATCAGATGCAGCTGGACCGCAGAGTGAAGGCAAAGGGGCCAACAAGTGCTGAACACCTCTGGGAACTCCTTCAAGACTGTTGGAAAACCATTTCAGGTGACTACCTCTTAAAGCTCATCAAGAGAATGCCAAGAGTGTGCAAAGCAGTAATCAGAGCAAAGGGTGGCTATCTTGAAGAAACTAAAATATAAAATATGTTTTCAGTTATTTCACCTTTTTTTGTTCACATGTTTAACACACAATGTTTTATTCATATCAGATACACATAGTGTAAGTGACATTGTTCATCACACGGTTAGCAAGTTTGTAAATATTTGAAATAAAAAAGAAAAAAAACAAAACAAATAAAAGCGATCCATCTGTCTTACAGTGTTATTGTGCTCGCGGTGTGTCACAAGCAAGACGCGTCGCCATGGAAACAGTAAAGGCGAACGTTCTAATTAATAGCTGCCTTAAAAAAAAACTCACACTGGGGGGACCACTGGAATATTTTAACCTCTCTGCTGAAAGGGTTAAATGAATAAATGGAGATAAGATTTTTGGTAGAACATGGTAAAAAAAATTCTGAAAAAAAAAAAACTTATGGAAGTACAAGTCTAACTTTTGAAGGGGAAAAAATTAAATAAAGCTTTGCATCTCCCATTTGAACAAAATAAGGAATACGTTTTTTCTCTTTATATTAGACAAGAATAAAGAAAACTGTTCCTCTTGTTAATGTTAACATGGATGTAAAAGGAACTGAAATGTGGCTATAACTTGGATGGGTTTTCTCATATAATTGGTCTGGATTCTATAATTCAATTCCAAATATATTATTATCCTTTTGCGGCCACTCTCGGCGGGAGATATAGATTACAATTAGCAGCCTCTGTTCTGGACATTTTCTCCGCTGTATGGGTGGAGTCTAAGCAGTCAAGCGGCAAGAAGTTGCATATACACTGCAGCGCAGGTGAGATCTGGTTTCATTATTTATTTATTTTTTTTTTCTCAAAACTGCGGATAAGCAAACATGTATGATATGATAATCATACACGTCAATATCACAATAAACCGCCATACCGGTATACCATTACAACCCTTCATGGAACACAGGAAAACCAAATCAAAACCAAGACTAACTAGTGACATCTACAGATTCAGGCGTGACATTACGCCCCCCTCGAAACAGCGAATCCTCGCGTCGTACCATCCACACCAGACAAAGAGGGAGGGCGGAGTGGCCTTACTAGAGGCTGTACAAGGCATAGTCACTGGGAGCCTCCAGGACGGCATCATTTGTGGTAATGATTTTTTGTCAGTCTTACACCAGTAACTATAACAAGAGACTGAGGCTTTATGAGCCAAACATTGAATCATTCACTCAATCCCATTGAAAACGCAGATTGATTCAAGCAGAGAACAAAGAGACAACTGTATTTTGGGGAGTTATGATGTCTCTCAAATGTACATTGTCTGTTTCTCTTCAGATCAGCTGCTCTGTGTAGGACAGAGTTCATTGTTTACACCTTTTTTTTTTTTTTACTGTAGGTGTGACTCCTGCATGAACAGAAGCAGTGTGAAATGACAATATACTGTAAAAAGAGAAAGAAAGAAGGTGTAAAACAGAGATACCCAAAGGAGACAGACCGAGGGGAGAGATGGGACACATTGTGATGGTTTTGACTGACATTGCACAGAGGACGTTTCTTTTCCTAACAGCAGTGGTAAGCATTTGTTCATTAAAGACTCCTTCATGTCTCCCTTAGCTGTGGTGTATTTAAATAAATATGCAAATGACTACATTTCTATTCAAAGGCTTCTTTTCACTTCAACAAGGTTTCTAAATAACCCAGGGGACACAATTCGTTCCATGTGAATTAAACCACCTGTCAGCAACTTGAAATTAACATGTAAAATTGTTTGAAGTTCCCCACATATTTCTTCCTCAGATATGTGCCTGGCTTTAAAGGTGAACAAAATTATGTAATCAAAAAAGAAAAAGCAACGAGCCAGCAGAGCAGAAGGCTAATAAAGAAAGCAATGCTTTTTTACACCAGCGCTTCGTTTATGTCCTCCAGCTCCTTATTGACTCATTTCCCAACCAAGAGGATGGGAGAATTTATCCAAAATAAATAAGATAGAGTCACGGCTCAATAAAACCGCACAACACGTTCTCCTGAGGCCACAATTCAGGTACACAAAGCATTTTCTCTGATTGAATCAATGCGCTTGGC
This sequence comes from Enteromius trimaculatus, assembly GCA_032361065.1. NCBI lineage: Eukaryota > Metazoa > Chordata > Actinopteri > Cypriniformes > Cyprinidae > Enteromius > Enteromius trimaculatus. The sequence goes on from JAUMHP010000060.1 coordinate 14,737,988, forward strand.
CTTCTCTTTTGGTATTAGAAACAAATGTTTCCATGTGAGCCTTAAAGGCATCATGATATTTGTTCTGCTTCATTCACAAATCATAAGCAAACAAGGTCCTGGAAAGAATCCTGATGTCTAAATGTATCCGTTTTCTATAGTTCTCGATCGTTGCTTGTCAGACTATATGCTGTGACCAAGGACATGACGATGATTCATCGAGCCTGGAAGCACAGGTACAACAAGTGGGCTATACACTCTCAAGAAAAAAAAAAAAAAGTGAAGGTATATGTTGTCTGGTACACTTTAAAAGGTAATAACATACAAAGTACTAATTATAAAATAAATTAATCAAAACTTAAGTAGTAATTATAACTAATAACTAACTAATAAAGTTCTTATTTTTCAATGTAATGTCTGCTTAATTTAAAGTAATCTAATAATATATAAAATAACAGTTTTACTTAGGAATAACAAACTTGAGGTGGTTTATTTAAAGAAAACAATTGTTGTAATTGTTTTTGTTAACAATAACAACATTGATGTGAAATGTAGGTTTAAAAAAAAAAAGATTGAAAAAAAAATGATTTTAAATGTATAAAAGTATGCTGTGGTAAACACAATGAAGCTAAAGCCACAAGTCTACTCATGCATTGTTCAAAATCTGAGGACATATTCTCTAAATCTGTGCATTTTATGAAATACTTTGTAAGACCATGTGCTCTTAAAGAAGGCTAATAAAAGGCTTATATATTGACAAAATGTGTAAAAATGAGAAAAACTTTAAAAGGTCAGCAAAGATCATATTGACATTTTATTGCGTTGTGTTTATGTACTGACTGCAACGAGTATTTTATGGTTTATTAATTGGCCCTGTTCATTTCAAGTACCTCATTATAAACCAGATTTCTGTAATACAGCATTTGTAGCACATTACAAACACTGTGCGGTGAGATTAATTTACTGAACTCAGAACATTCCCTTGACATTATATAAATAGATCTGAGCAGAAGTGAGAAAAGAATAAGTGTGTTTGTGACAAATCAACAAGTAAAACTATCAATCTAGTGTCTATCAATCAACATGTCTGACTTGCTAATTTGTGCAGACGCATCTCATTCATTTCAAAGCAAATATTTATCTAAATGAGACTAAAACAACATTATCTAGTAGGGAAATAAGAAAACAACTGTTACCTACTAAGATGTCTGCTTTGATTAACTTAGTTAACTTAGTCTGTCTCAGTAGGTAGTTTGTCAGTACAAGGAGGAGATTTTTTTTAAAATGCATACAACACAACCATTAATATACAGCTGATAAATAAACCTAAACAAAGCATAGAATTTATCATCACAATTTTCATCAACTAGCTCTGATCGCTGCATGTTTAAACAATATTACAAAACAAATATTTTGCCAACATCTAAATTCGTATCACACCCCTTGGCATCAAACAGTGCCATAAATTCGCATAATGTCAGCATATCATACAACAAGCAAACAGAATACTTGTTCATGTGACCTTATATCATGGCTCCTAAAGATAGCATTAAAATAACTACAGTCTAAAGTGTGCTATTCTGTGTATTGATTCACCAGAGCATATTGCATATATTCTCTCATTGCCAAACTAAACAGTCACAAGGACAATAGCCCCACTAAATAATTCATGCTCCTCTGAACCACCACAGAGTATTCGGCAACTTCCCCATGCACTCAATTCCTGCTGAGCGCTCTGACAAAGGGCTTTGCTGAAGAAAAAAGAGGCACAAAACATCTGCTAAGACATCTGTTTGCAGGCCCCATCGTGCCCTGACTCCACGGCCTGCTGTAAGCCCACGCTTTCACTCCAGTAATGACACGTCCCAGTGATCCTGCACTGCAGAGATCCAGGGTCAGCCAGGGCTGCGCTGAGGTCTTCTGTCATGGGCAGCACTCTTAAATACAGTAGTTTTGGTTTCAGCACCACGGAAAGCAGCACTGATGCACATACACGGCTGACTTTCAGCACCACGGACAGCGAACGATACATGCTGCAGACTTTTATGATGCTATAGTCAACAGTAGATGCTTAAATACAGCACAATATTTAAATCTAATTTATTATAAACACTGTACAACAGGGTGTTAGGGAAACATAGGTTGCTTTTGGAACTAAAGGCTACATCCTAGTCATGATGCATCCTTCCTAGGCCAGTTCTTCTGAGGCTTCAAAGCTACACTGTTAAAAATATAAAGAACTGTAATTTTTTTTTTTTTTTTAAGGAACATATAATATTATTATTTTACCAGGGTATTATCCAGTAATTTTATGGACATTTCATTTAACCCTAAGCGTAACAAAATAAAAAAAAAAAAATACAAGAAAAACACCTGCACAAAATAAATAAAGAAAAAGTTCCTTCATAATAATACAGTATTGTACCCTATTTTTACGAACTTTGTAGAGTCTTTGTGGAGACAAATTCTAAATTAACTAATATTTTATATAAAAAATACTTAAAAATTTACAGCTAAACAAAAGACGATATAATGCCATTATCTCCAACACACACACGCACATATATACACACACACACACACACACACTTCTTTACACACACTTCTTGCAATACTAAAAAAAGATCAGATGAATTATTTTAAACTAGAGGTGGGCATAGATAATTTTTTTTAATCTAGATTAATCTAGATTAAAACGGCTCATTTGAATTCTGCCAAAGGCATTCAGACTATATGTGCTACCTAAATATTGACTAAAAGTAAAGCCCTATTCGGACGGGACTAGTTTTACAGGGGGTCTTTAGAGAATGTTTTGTTTCACAAACGAACTTGGTGATTTTAATCCCATCCGAATCTGCCATGTCTGTGTTTTTCTCTCATAACCTCTAATTCTAGAATCCAAATGCGATGTCTTATGATATTATTTTTCACAATGCGTTTCATTGTGTGTTTTTGCCAACACAATATGCCGTAGATCCTCTTACCACACGCATGTTTAATATATTTTGATATATAAAAGAAATAAGTAAATACACATAAAGAGCCAGTTCACATAAACTGTCAAGACTGGCTATTGTAATATCAGTATCAGGTAAGATTACTCACATTTATTTCTGCACTCGTTACATATGTTTTAATTATTAACATTAAACATGGGTTTACTACAAATAAAAATCATAAAAGTTGAACTAAAGTAACCACAGATTAACATGGTTTTGCTATACTAGCCATTTTAGCATTTAGCCATGGTATTTGTGATAATACTAATTGTAATCAATCTGAATGACTATAGCAATTCACGCATACAGAGCACATGATCTCTGTGATGCCCAGATCTACAAAACCGACCCTCTCACCTCCGTAATAAATACGGAGTTGTTAGTCCCATCCGAAATGGTAAAACACGGTAAAAAAACGAAAAACAAGTGATAAGAATAGAAGCTCACATGTACATGTACGGTAGTTTAGAAAACTAGTCCCTTCCGAATAGGGCTACAGTGTAATTCAGCACGGTATACCATTCGTGCTAAAAATCAAGGTGAAAGTCATCCTAGCTTGCGTAGTATAGATCCAGCTTCCAACTCAACTTTGTGAATAGATTAACAGCAATATTTTTTATTGCGCGATAAGAGTCTCGCGTTAACGGCGATAATGGCCCATCACTATTTTAACAAACAGTTTTTTGAGAATTGGAAAGTCTGCAAAGGCCTATGGATGATAACAGGATGCTAAAGATATTAAGCATCCAACAGGTTGAAGGAAGGATGCAAAACAATGACTGCCTTCAAAGCACCCTTCAAATAGAGATGTCCTTGTGCAGTGCTGGGCTGAGAAAAGGACAGGTTTAAAGAACCCATGCTGTAGGACATTTGATTACAGAATCACAGACAGCTGAATCTCTCCACCACAGACAGCATATACTGTAGGTTTTATCATGCTAGCATGATGCTACAGCAAACAGTAGATATTTCAAAACAGCCAGCATAACTTCTTTTAACCATAAGTCATTTAATTTTAGCACCACGGAAAGCTTCACTCACAAAGCTGACTTTAAGCACCATGGACAGCACAATATAGATTTTACACTTTTAATATACTGTCATTATAGGATACTTTTTTTATTTTAAAATTAATATAAGTTTAGTTTCATTTCATAATCCTAGTTATGCCATTCTTTTCATCATTAAAAATAATAGTATGAAATGGAACGTCTTTAATTAGCAATTAAATCTAGTAATTATCTTTCTCTCACTCACAGTTGCCTGTGACTTCTTTTGAAAATTATCAGCATAATTGCAAGCATTTGCCTTGAAAGAAAAACCAAACCACTTGAGTTCTAAATATATGATTTTGTTTGTTTGCTTGTTTGTTCTATAATAACTACGACTATAATAACAACTCCTTTTATTTGTTGATTTATTCATTTTATTTTTCTTGATATAGGGAGTATTTGATGAGAGTATAAAATGTTAATACAATTGTAAGAAGGCTACAGTGCCCTGGTATACGCGCAAATACATACCAGAACTGATGTCTTCTGGAAAAAATGGGTTCCCACCAGGGTTCAGGGTTACCCCAAATGTTTTATTCCCAAATGGGCCATCACATGGATCCACATAGAGAAGACAGCCGCCAAACCCCACATCTGCCAGGAGAGAGAGCTGTAAAGAGATGACAGAGACAGATAATTCTGAATACAAGCTACAAAAAGTTTTTAAGTGAGTATTCAAGTGTGTTTGGCATAATAGCCGAGAACACTGAGCAGCTCTTCTAACGAGAGCTTCCAACAGCTCTGCCAAATTAGCCAAACCTATAACAGCAACTAAACTTGTCACGGATGGAGAATACAAATGTCTTATATAGTTACAAATACCACAATACATCACTACAGTATATTCTATGATTTTGTTCCTTCTTTTTTTTCTGTGATGATTTTGTATCCACTGTTAGCAGACAAATGAAATAAACAAGCAAGAGTGAAAAGTGTCTGAAGAGAGTTTATTTTCTAAAAGTCCACAGGGCCAAAAGTACCTATATCTGAAGAAACACCCACATAAAAATCAATGATCTCAAAGTAGAGCAAATAATTCCCAACTTGACTGAATTTGAACTTCACACTCACTTCTCCTGGAGTAAAGAATGATGTTGCCGCTGTACATGGCAGTAGACATTTATATCATCTGAGTCACTGTTCAAAGGTCCCTGTTTGCCTTGAACATCTAGTCGACAATCTTGCCGCGACCGCTAATGGCAGCGTACACCATATGCACAGCAGCACATCATTTATGCTGATGGTGCCAGCCGTGTCAGCGGTTAGACTGTGTGTCAAACAGACGGGCACATTTGGTGTGAAGGCAGATGCACCACTGGGTGTTGTGCAAATGAAACTCCCTAACACCTGACATCCATACGAGAAGCCAGCCAGAAGCCTCTCCCAATGCACGATAAAGATAAACAGCCTTGTAACAGGCTCGGAAATCTTTTTTCTTTTCAATACGGGAGTTGTTCACAGATAGCAATCAACACCTTGTAGGTATTTCGGTTGCTTGGGAGCATCAGCTGATGTTGCCACTGTGGATCATGCCTCTTACTAAATGCCAACAACCTGTCCTTCACGGGAATACAAAGGAGCACAACTAAATACACAGCACTTGACATTTACTTACAGTCTCCAGTACACCATGCCGGCTCATAGAGGATGAGAGGAAATGCTTCGCTTAGCCAATAACCTTCCTGCTACTAATTTTTTTTTATTATTTTTGAAGGAGTGCTGTTATTAAATGCACTGAAATTAAATCTGCTCATGTTCAATTGTTCCATTATTGCTCTTCACAAATTTGTTATGAAAAGTTATTACTAATTACTTCAACCCAAACTAATTCTTAGGGATACTAAAAATCACATACAATAACGAATGGTATTTTTCTCATTTTTAAAGAACAAGAACATAGTCGTAATATAAATATGCTGTTGGCCTATTTGGGATTTTCCATTCATTCAAAAACCAGCATTTTTGTCAACCAGAAAAGTGCTTGTCCTACATATATCTACATGAACTTCTTCAAAGAGCTTATTTTGAGGGTGACATTAGCGTTATTTCCGAAAAAGGCATTCTGTTCATAGCTGTTGATTTACTCAGGGGAGATATTTACAAAAATACAGTAAATGTGTATACTCCTAAAATATTTTCCATTTCAGCACCTTTAGGGCAGGACAGGAACTGTCGTGCACCCTAGGGAAATCTGCTGGGCAAAGTATAGAGAACAGAAAAGCAAATAGAACGACAATAGAACAGAACCGAGACAGCCACTTTGGAAAAAGCTGTTCTCTTGTTCATTATATAACGTTAATGACACACATACACCATCATTCAAAGAGAACAACCAATTTAGATGCTACTCTTGATTTTGAATCTATATTCTATGGTTAAGGCTTGAATTGAATATTAAAAAGCTTTCAGAGTTACCTGAAATATTGTTATACCACGCTCTTTGTTATGAATGTTACATGCTGCTAAGCATAACAACATAAACCATAATTCTTGTTTTACTGTCAAGAAAGACACCAAAAAGCCCATAAACCTTTTAAAAAAAGTCTTTTTACCAAAACTGAACTGAATGCTGCCAGTCAAATTTGCTTTTTTATCTACATTTGGACTGTGTGAGAGCGAGCCGTGCCAACACAGGAGTGTGCATGGTGACAGAAATGGTAGATTAAGGTCTCGGATCAAAAGTGCCATCATTCTCTGGGCTAACTGTCTGAGGAGGAGCAGTCAAAACACTTGATCCTCACAGACTGAGCATAAGCACTAGCTTTAAAGAAAATCAATAACTCTTCCCAAACAAATGACACTGAGAGTGGCTAGAATTCCAATCAAGACTCTAGAGCTCCCAAAGGTCACTATTACCTGCATCATAGCGTATTAACAATAAAATCTATGCTGATGAAATGCACATGGGCAAACTCAGAGACCATTTCTGTTAAGACTCAATAGGCCCTATTGTAACGATCTAAGCGCATGATCTAAAGTAAATCCGAATCCACTTTTGCTAGTTTAACTACGGGAAAAACGGTTGGCGCTCCCAACACATGGTCTAAAAGGTTTATTCCTATACTTTTAATTCATTATGGGTGTGTTTATTGCATAAAGTGCAATAAACCAATCAAATTCTCGTAACAACACGTCCCTTACATATCCCTTTCACCTTCTCTTCCTCTTAAAGAACCTGCACAGTAGGCTAATTCTGATAAACGCAATAACTATCCATTATGACATTTTTATATTTATGTAGCCTACACAATAATATTGTTTTACTCCGTAATCCTTTAACTTTTAATATTCATCATGTTTCTGTTCAGCTGTTATATAAACAAAGTGAATGCACGTTCTAGAACTGTCCAAAGACACATTCTTTTTTTAGCGCTACCTTTCTACTAGTGTTCCTTTTGTTTTCCACACAGTGGTGGTTCTACATGAAATTGCGCCCTGGGCGCTCTCGGCGCCCCTCCGATACATGCGCTCTCTCATTCTACAGTCATATGTGTAACAATGTACGGCAGAATTGATAATGTATCCAATCAGAAGATAGTGCCTCCACCTGACAACAGTTAATCATACTCTTAACTGCTTCTCTGGCATGCACTGCATGCAAACGAACCAAACCCACCCAAACTAACTTGAACATAAACACACATAACATCACTAATACAGTCTTGCTTAAATGACACAAAAATAAGTAAACTCTAAAGAAATGTCCAAAATGCACCCGGCTGCCAGCACTGACTGCCGAATTATAATAGTATTCTAAATTGATTCTCAATTTTTGAAATGACTAACTACTCATTATGTTTCATGCTTTATACCTGATTTTTATATTCTACTGCAAATATGTATTGGTGTTGTATTGTTGTTTATAAAGGATTAATTATTAATAAAATAAAACCCACACACAAACACACTGTTCCTAAAGCTATTATATGTTGAAAGTGACCAACCACAAGAGCTGAGAGATCTGCTATTTGATCCCCACCTCCAAAGTTGTAAAAAGGTGTATTTGATATGTGAGCAGAGGATGAGCAGCTGAGAGTGCAGAGAGTCGCGCAAGCCCTGTTTTTGCAGGTGCAAAGTGTTGTATGCTCTTACAGTGCAGAAATACTCCCTAGCGAGAATGGTCTTGTTTATATGTGTGCTAGATTTGAAACTAGGCTATTTAAACCCCATAGTCACAGGTAGGCTATGATAGATAATAGAAAACCGCTTAGGGGTGCAGATGATTTTATTCCATTAGTGTTTGTGCCGCCCCCCTACGTGACATGAAAAAATGCCGCCCTGGGTGGCTGCCCCGTTCGCCCATGCCTAAAACCGCCACTGGTTCCACAGACAAATTAGTTAAAATGTTTTGAAAAAATGAAAAATTCTCTCTGTTACAGACTTGCATTGAACCATTTTTTTGTTTCTTTTTAAGAACTCTTTCATGGATTTTGTTTAATTACAAGACAAGATATTGTAGCTACAACTTTTTTGCTTCACTACACTCACATACGACAACAGGAAATTACCAATGTAATATCAAAAGGCTTTCAATCTGATTTCAGCTTCTAAATGTTTTTAGTCGTGCATCCTTGAAGATGTAATGCACATTTGTGAGTGACACTGACTGAGGCAGTAATGTGAAGACACTGTCTCAGATTTTACTGTGAATTAATCACAAAGCTATACTGAATAGCTGAACTCTTATGAAATATGAAAACATGCTTCTACATTATAACCCATCCAGCTTTATTTAATGATTTATTTAGAATTTAGTAAAAGACATCCATTTTTTTAAGGTTAAAAAGAATACATGCATGTCAAAGATTTTACGTCTTGTGAATTTAGGAATTTACATTTTACAAACATGCTACTTTTAAAACACTAACTGATTAACTGAAACCATGTGGATTATTGTGATGTTTTTATCAGTTGTTGACACTCGTTCCAACGGGACAAATAAAAGTAATGACACACAGTAACAAATTTCTCAAAATCTTGACAGATAAACAAATTTATCTAAAATTCAACATTCAGGGTTTTTGGTTGAAAAAAAAAAAAACGTAATAAAAGGTTTTTTTCTGAAAAAAAAAAAAATGCATGCATTCTTATTTTATTTCTTTATTTTTTTAAATAATTGTGTAACTTTTTAATTAACACAATATCCCAAAGCAAATAAATACATTAAAAATACTGCTTTGCAGGAGGAATAAGAAAACAAATGTTTGTTTAGTGAAATTGAAGTCAAATTCTTGTCATTTACATTTTGGCAGTCCAAACCATATTAATTTATCAACCATGAAAACACAGAATGAGGGATGAGAGGATTGTCACAGCTGAAGCTCCAAAAAGCATATAAACTTCCAGAATCTAATTCATCTGTGCAATCTATTCCAAATCATTTAATTGATTTGTGTAAAAAAATTCCAATCTGCATTCAATCAAAGTTGTGTTAAAATCTGGCAAATACTGTATGCAACAACGTGCAATAGTGTGCGTGCACTTGACAACAAACAAGCACATGAAAGCAGGGAAGAAACAAAACCGTACACAAACCACATTGGTTCTTGCTCGTATAATCAACACAGTATGAAAATGAATGAGATCTGAGAACAAGTCACATTTACAATACCTACTTTGAGAACCCCTGCACAGTGATCATGTTTTAGTAGGTTTGAAAATTATCCTAACAATCTAACTAAGACGACAAAAACCAACAGGTGTCTTTCCTCAAGTCACCAAATTGTAGCATATCACTTGTGCTTTACCCACTAATAAATATTAATTACAATGATCATATTACTCTAATTAAAATTTTACTCTAATGACACAAAGACCTGAGTCTGAAGTAATTATCAAGGATTTCAGAAATGGTTTACATAATGGTAAAATCTATGACTTGAGCTGTGCCATAATTGTCATGCATTAATCACATATAATGGTTTCCCACACAGCTGCCAGTGATTAAATTAGATTAAATAACTCGGTTAAAACTCTTGTCATGATTAAATGCAACTTTAATAATCACGGTTATTTGTTGGTCTAATGAGACTAAGTCAATCTAATTTAGTCAATAATGAGTGACTAGCATCTTTTTGAAGGGATTAAATACATCCAGTTAGAATGTTGATTGTATTAATCATTTTAAGTTAAGTTCTTTGTCCTTAAAGAGGTCGTGTATAAGATATGCATAGTTACAAAGTCTCCTGCAAAAGGAGATGCTGAGTGTTTCTGTGACAAAGCAAAAGCACTTTATTTGGCCTTTGGAACCCATGTGTTCAAATTTGTGTAACCTCTTTTATGGATGACAGTTTTGTGCTGACAATTTGGCACATCAGAATCAGTTTTGTTATTAGTATTTGCTATGAAATTTGCTATGAAATTATCAAATGTGGAGCTCTGCGTCACATGGTGTGTGTGTGTACGCATGTTTATGTGGTTTATGAGGACACAAATTTGTATAACGACATGGGTATGACATAGGTATTACAATATGAAGGTGATTTAGGAGGACATTTTCAGCATCCCCGTGATTCAAAAGGCTTAAAAAATATACTTAATGGTATTTTTTTTTTCAGAGAGTGCACAGAGTTTCCTGTAAGGAGTAGGTTTATGTGTAGGTCAGTGTAGGGCAATACCACATGCAGTCGGTACAGTATAAAAACCTATGGAGAGTCCCCATAAATCACAAAAACCAGCATGTGTGTGTGTTTGTGTTAGCGTGTGTGTGTAAGAGAGAGACAGGCTCACTTTACAGTCAAGCTTTCCTAACTGCGGTTTGTAAGCTCGTTTTTCATTGGTTCCCACTTTTTTGGGAACAGAAATGCTCTAAAACGGCAGCTTTGCCAGACTAACTTTGCTCGCGAAATTGAATGCAGCATCACAGGAAGTATGGGCCAAGGCTAGCAACTACATACAAGCATCATCACTGTGTCTCTCTCGTGACTCTGTTCCCCTTTTAAGGACCAACTAGTAGTAAAACTTACAACATTACTAACTGCCTTTAAATTTATTTTGAAAGCTGAACTTGCGATTACAGTAAGGGGCGTTACATTTCTGACTGTGCTTGTTGGAAGTAGGGGCTTTATAAAAACAACATGTTCGAGAGAGGTGGGGCATACAGTAATGATGTACAGTATTTGAAAAAGGATGTTTTTTGAACATTATAGCATTTCAATACATTATGTTACACCAAATAATGATCTTTAAAACAGCATCATAACAACAGTTCAGCAATTCTTTTGTCAGACAGAGTATAAATAAATAGACAGATATATAAACAGATATAGATATTAATATAACAGCATACCTTGTACAGCAAAGGTGCCTGTCCAAGTTTCAACAGTGCTATTTTATTGGTCACGTTTGCACTAGCTTGGACTCGTGTCAAATTCTCTGGGCTCCCATACTGAATGTCCAAAACCTCTGCCTGGGGAAAAAAAAAAATATTTTTAAACATTTACAATTTTAAAAATGATTCTAGCTAGAGTCTGACCTCCCTCGCCATGCGTGTGTGTGACGAATAACAGGCCTCTGATTTGCAATGTTGTGACTCACGTAACTCACCCCATAAAGCTAGTTGTCACATTCATTACAGATAGCAAAGCATGAGTGAAAACAAAGTGAACATCTCAGGCTGTGTATAATGGGGGACAAGTACATATATTAGCCACCGCACTATAAATCAAACACAGACGCGGCATAGATGTCAGAGCTCTGAAAGAATTCAAGGCAGATTCATGGCAGCTACAGGCCGCAGTGTCCTTTTTGTCATTTAGACTGCACTAGTAAACCCGAACCCGATTTGTGAGTTTAAGAAAAGCGAGTGCCTCCAACTGATGAGGGTTGATGAGGTGGGGTCAAACTAAATGCTATTTAAGGCCCGGAGACACAAAGTGGAAATGCATTACCTGAGTTTGATTCATTTTTCTTTGGGCCTAGGGGGAAATGAAACATGATTTCGGGCAGGAGAGTACATCTAGTCGGTATCACGAAACCACAAGACCATTGAAAGATGGGATTTATCACTAATGCCTGCATTTGCATTATAAAAGTGTTCTGTCTAACCCAAAGAGGAGGCAGAAAATTGGGAATGGATGAGATTTGCACTGAGAGGCTGTCATTAAGGTAATGAAATTAACGAGGGCACGCATTGCGGTGAACAAATCGCTTTTCTAGACGAGCGACGGCTCCTTTCACGAGTCATCTCACTCCCGGCGACTCGAAGCAGCTAGAGGAAAATAACAATTGTTTTCACATCTACGTGATTGAGGAGCGGAAAGAAATACCCACCCCGTAATTAAACATTATTTTGAGGAGAATGTTAAGTACCACCCCAATCACACGGCACCATTAAAGGCCAGGCATGTCCTCTGTGCATAAAAAATTTGCCACTTCTTCAATGCTCAGTTCTTTTTTTTTTTATTTTGCAAAAGGCAGTGAAGCATTATTACAGTGAGAAGCTCTTAAAATTTCAAAGGGATCTAAATCTGCCCATCTGATTGAACTTTTTGTAAATATCCATGTAAGATTACAATTGGAAGTATGTTAACACACCAGCTTTGTCGAGGTGTTGCAGAGACGTTTCATCATTTCACAGATTTACTTTTTATATAACGCTATTAATGTTAAATGAATACAAATGACCACTCCAGACAGTATAGCTCACGTATCAAAGGAAACATGTTTCATGAAGCGCATATAAAACTGGGATTTCTCTCTCTCTCTCTCTCAACACTTCTTCACACATCAGCTACAATATCAATACACTGCACTACTCATATGATCCAAAACAATGAATTTTACAGATCTTTGCGATTCTTTATTTATCAAAAAAGTCTTAATGAAGGGTGGGTGTGTGGCAACGCTTCAGGGTGTCTTTATTAATAATAAAAAATAGCTTTTCAATCAAAGATATATTCAAGAAGATAAAGTCCCTTACTAAAAAATGAATGTACAAGTATATGACTCATCAGTCATTTTTACTTTAATGATTCTAATGCAAAGGGCATAGTCCCACTAGGAGGCATCATATATGGTCCTCAGGATGATTCATTTAATTAATTAAAATAGAAATATCATAGAAATAGAGTCCTGTAAATTAATTTGTTAAAAAAAATTAACAAAATCAAATCCTACATTTAATTTGGATTGTTGTGTCATTTGAAAATTATAGTGGGCAATGGAAGAAGTCAAAATAACCACTATTTTAATGGTTTTGCACTTTAAAGCGTTAAAGGGAATGAAAATGCATTGATATGATACATGTTAATATAGGTCAATGATAAAAAGGCAACACTCATTTTGTTTAAAATTAGTGTTTGGCTCAAAACAAAAGGCCAGAAACACAATAAAAAGAGGAGGACATTTCATTCGCACTACCTGACCTCACTTTCTTCGTAGAGAAATTAAAGGCAGTAATTGCCCAGCGCCTGCACCTGATCATCACTAATATGGTGTGGAGAGAAATAGCCAGGGAGCATGGAGGATTTAACTCATCAAAACTAATTACCCTCGGGAGCCGCCTCAAACTTATTACTGACCAGAGGTAAAGCCTCCACTCAAATTACCAGCCGTTTTCTGTGTTTGTTTCTTATTTAGACTTCACATGATTTGGCTCTTTGAATTGGGCAAAATGCTGGGGACAAAGTGACATTTATAGATTTCCTTGAAGAAATGAAAACGCACAGTGGGATTTCTTTGTTGATTGAGCTTTGGTATAAAAAACAACAACCTGAAAAGGGCATTCTTTATTGGTACAAGCAACCATTTTCAGCATCATTTGATTGATAATTATCCACATGGTTGACTCAATGAAGATGCCAATATCTGTGCATTCCAGGTACACATGCATGTCATTTCAAGAAAAAAAAGTGGAAAAAGCATGTAATTAATAACATAATAATAAGTGTAGAAGCCTAAAATGAGCAAATTCTATTCACAAAATTCTCAAAAAAAAAACACAAACATTTAAATTAATCATGTATCATGACAGATTCTTAAAATAGGGCTTGACTGTACATATTTTTCAGTACTTCATTAGTACTTGTAATTGGCATAATTAGTTATACTGCTCTGTCTGTCAAAGCTGTCTGTGGATGTGACTGCGGTAACGCTGTGCATGTTTCCAGTGGAAAAGATGGTGAATATTTTAGCCCAGCTGTGGAGCTGGGACTTGGTAAAAGTACATAATGTGAAATGGCCAGTGACCCATGGGCGGCTCAGGATAGCTGGATGAATCTCTAACGCCTCGGCACGGGATCCCTGAGCATTTCATCCATCAAGCCAGTCATATTTGTTTTTCCCTGCTGATTTTTAGACATTGCAAATGCAGTTTAATTTACATCAGAGCCTTGAGCATGTGCAGCATTTTGATGGATGACTTTGACCCCCCCCCCCTGTAGAGGACAACATGAAAGACCGACTGTGACTGACTCCAAGAACTTTTTCACTGAAGCTTATCCCTGTTAGATGCAGTGTGTCTGTCTTAAAACGGATAATGGCAATGCATCTTCCTTAGACAGTTCCTGTTCCCTTTAGAGACAGAAAGCATAACCTCTAAAAATAGCTGGAGAATATATCACACACATGTGTGAAATGGGTTCGGTCTTGCATAATGGATTTGTTTTAACCTTCCAACAGCATGAAGCGTTCAGGGCTGTGAAAGTGAGAGTGTGAGAGCAGAACGCTAATTCAGCTGCAACTGGCCATGCAATGCATCTATTGTGCAGTCAATAATAGAAAAGGTCAACAAGCAACTTTGTGTTCTATGATTCTTGTTACTCTATTAAAAATGATAAAACGGCTAGTTCAAATGCTCAAAATTGATTGGGTGAGTGGCATTCCAGTGCTGATATTTATTGTGACTAACATTGAGTTCTGTGATGTTTCAGACCAGAATATGCGAGTAGTTTGAAATGGAATAGACTGGGGCTTTTTACCTAGCGTGAAGATCTAAAATGTGGAAGTTTAACTTCGTAATGTGGGGTGGTTGGGCTTGTATCGGGGTTTCACCCACCAATAAGCAGGAAATGGAAAACCAGGAACGGAGCTGGAGCGATTAGTTAGAGTTCTTTAAGCATTAAAATGAATGCTGTTTCACTAACATACTCCGTTTCAGTTCATGTGCTGCTTGACGACTTGCAAAGATGTGACTTTTTTAAAATTATATTCATTGGTGGGGTTGGGATAAATAAATAAACCATGTTAGTGAAATATACATTAACCTTGTACTCTATATGGATGCATATATTCAGTCAGAAATACATTAGAAACAGTAATATTTTGAGATATTCTGAGTCTTCTGAGAGCAAAGCTGAATTTTCAGCATCAAGAAAATTTCTCTAGAAATATTTGTATTATTATTATTCATGAATCTTGGAAACTTTTTCATATTTTTGTGAAAACCATACTTTTTTGTATTATTATGACATTATAAATGCCACTGCTGTCACTTTTGATCAATTTAATGGGTCCTTGGTGAATTAAAGTATTAATTTCCTAAACAATATATATCTTACTGACCCCAATTTTATTTATTTATCTATTTTAATAATGTGTAAAATTCAATCACATTAGGTTACAACAGCAACATCCATTATTGGTTAGATAGTCAAGAAATAAATTATTTTGACCTTTTGACCCCCCAAAAAACAAACAAAACGTGATGTTGGAAAAGGTGACCCTAAAAGGGCGAAATGCTTTCTTCTTGTTATAGAAGCAATGTTGCCCATTACAGTTTGGTACCGGGATCAGAACCGCTGCTTCCTTGCAGTGCATCTTGTTTGTGTGCAACGGAGTAATTCCTGGTATTGTTTTGACTCCTTTTCAGATTTTATTAGCTCTTTAGATTGATAGTTTAGTTTTGAGATATAAGCTAGTTAAAGTACCACATGTATACACAAACAACAAGCACATTTAATTCTAAACACAGCATTGTTAAAAATGTTGCTAAAAAATAAAAGTGAGTGAGAGTGTGTGTGTGTGAGATGGTATTTGTGGTTTATGGGAACATAAATTTGTTTGTTCATCACATTATAGTTTTTTTCATTGTTGTGAATGTCAGCTGATATAGTGTAACTCACCACTAGACTTCCCACAGCCGAATAGGCCGCAAAGGCAAATGGTTCAGTCGTGGATTTGAACGGCTCGTCACACTTGGCTCCGCTGGGCAGGTAACACTGGTTTCCACTTATATCAGTGATTGTGCTGAGGGCGGGTCCGGGATAACTGAGGAGAGCCGTGTGATTGGTAACCTGGACGTCTTTTAATCCGAGCTCCTCCCACCGCTGTGCGATGAACCTGACCTTGGACTCTTCAGTGAGATCGGACAAGCTGTCAAAGTCCCTGTGTCGAAGCAGACAAAACAGCACGAAAACATCAACGAATGCCTCAAGGATTTTGAAGGCTCCCTTCACGACCCAACGACAAGACGACACTTAACAAAGCATTGATGAATATGCGCGAGCCTCATTATCATTAGCGTAATTAGCACATTGTTGACTTTAGGTTAACATTTGTTTTCCTCGAAGGTATTTACATGGTCTATTGACGTGAAGATGCAGCTAGAAACGAGGGACAGAAACGGAGAGACGGCCTCCATAATTCATATTCCGGACAAGCTTCAGTTAATGTAACTGATGAATATGGCAGTGCAGGGAATCAATTGTCTCCTGAACAAACGGATGCACTATTAAAAAAGGATTGCCGGGAGAGAAAGTAAATTAGCAACAGACGGTTAAACATGAGAGAGAGAAATGAAGCGCTGCTAAGGTGCTCTGGCAGCTCGGCTTTGCTTATTTCTTACCCGTCACGGCACGTGGAAGGCACAAAGAGAAACACATTGTTATCTTGTAACTTGGAAACTTTAAGAGCTCTCATGCCCATCAGCATGCCAAAGCTCGCTCTGTGATGTTATAGGAGAAACACAGCAGGCCTGCCCATTCCCTCAATCTTCAAAACAAAATTAATTGAAGTGTAAAAGTGAGCCAAGAGCCTCCAGAGACTATAAATCATTTAATTGCACTTTTTTCCTCCCCTTTTTATCCACCATAATGAATGTGCACAAGTTGATCGTTGATCTGCACGACACCTTCAATATCTTTAATCCAGTCGCAAACTGGGACAGATTGTTCTTCTTCCCTGCTGACAAACAGTTCTCTCATTATGGCACTTTTTTAGTTGAAAAAGAGAAATATGAAAACATCCCACCATATTTGTAGCGCCTAAAAAAACAAAAAAATCAACAATGTCTGCTCTGCTTTCTGCTGAGAGATGTTTTATGCACACAACAAATATTATTTGTTAGATCTTTATTTGTGTGGCTTTTTTGCAAAGTGCTTTGTGTAAAAACAAGGTTTCACAACAACTTTAAGCATATTTTCTTAGTTATTTACTTTGATCAGTTGACTATTTAGATGAAGTAATGATAAAATGATTTCAGTTTCACTAATAAACTATGCTAATTAGTCAATGTTGTATGATTTAGCCAATGTTTCATTTCACACAGGGTCACACAGTCCTCAATAAAAATAATTAAAATACACAATTAACAGAAACAAAAAAAAAATAAATATAAGAAGCTGCTAAACTTGACAAGAAAAACAACAAGTAATTAATATAAATAATAACACATTCAAATGACTACAATTATTCATGCCCATAGCAAATACATTACATTACATATTGTAATACCTATGTTATACCCATGTCATTATGCAAATTTGTGTCCTCATAAACCCACACACTCACACACATTAAAATAAAATAATATAAAAATAATCAAATTGTTTCTGAAAGTTACACACTTTACACAACATACATATATATATATAATTGTAATTAATTGTTGCTGTTTAATTATACTGTATTATATATATAATAAATAAATAAAACAATCCCTAAATAATCATTTAGTCTG
>JAUMHP010000060.1:14756016-14778773 GCA_032361065.1 Enteromius trimaculatus
ATTTTTCTGTCCATACTGTCAATATAAGGGAGTAAAACACTTTTTTGTATGGACAGAAAAGTTTCAAATACTGTCATTTTGGTATTCCTGTTTAAAAATGCACCACCGTTAGCAAGCAGTTTTACAAGTTTCCTTCTAGCTTCTCGAGCACAAGATTCATCCAGTGATTCAAGAGAGCAGACGAGCAGTCCAGCCCCACATTGAGCCAGTGTGACCTGACAG
This sequence comes from Enteromius trimaculatus, assembly GCA_032361065.1. Lineage (NCBI taxonomy): Eukaryota > Metazoa > Chordata > Actinopteri > Cypriniformes > Cyprinidae > Enteromius > Enteromius trimaculatus. The sequence goes on from JAUMHP010000060.1 coordinate 14,756,239, forward strand.
AGTGTGTCCAATCCCTCACGGCTGTGCATGGGTGCCTGGGTAATCTAATTAAAAGCGTGCTCTGCATGAGTGGAGAGGATGATTCCTAACCTCTCTCAGGTAATGCTTCTCCAACCTCCACCCCCACTGCAGCTGGCACAAGACTTAAATAGTAACCCAGGACATTATTTATGGAGATACCATTCCCCCAAATGATTGTGTGACCAATTTTAGAGCGACAAATTACAATTCATGGTGAATTACGGTGGGTCTACAAAATCCAGGAATCAGTATCTTTTCTTTTTTGCAAACAAAAGACTCATTTGTTATTAAAATCAATTAATGAAAAAACAAAAACAAAAAAAACTAATCAGTTAACATATAAATATAACATACACGGTCTATGTTTATTTGCAATCTTTGAATAAAATAACTAGGACATGCTTGTATAAATAAATAAATAAATAAATATCCTTTCTAAATTAATAATAAAAACATCCTTTTTTCCCATAAAATAAATCACAATTTCAAAGTATAATGTATATATGTATATATATATATATATATATGTATATATATATATATAGCACTGTTTTTGACATTGGTAATATAATATTATGTACAATTAATAACAACAACAAACAAAAGAACAAGAATAGACAAATGAAAAGAAACCAAAAAAAAAAAAAATGTAAAAATGAGATAAAAAAAGACTTGTATCTGTGAAGGTGAAGGCCTGGGATGTATGTAGAAGAAAAGTTCAAATGACTCTGCCTGAATTAATTGAAGAAGTTTAATACTTCGAGTTAAAGCTTTAGTACAAACCAGTAGAGAATGACTGAGAAATATCAATACAGCTCTGCCTTGGAGCCACTATAATTGATGTAGAAAATTAATCATCACACTTTAATTAGTGTTAACATGAAACTAACGAAATTCACCATAAATCTATATTGCCATGGTTACAGAGCTCCCATTTATTTCATCAAACCAAATCCACTTACATAGCAATAAAAAAGAAAAATAGTGAGATGACTATGTTTGTTAATTAAAGGCTCAAATAGGCAAGTCCATTCACTTCTTTATTAAACTAAGAACTGTGGTATACAATACAACAGGTATTGAACTGAACACAACTGGAATTCATTATGACTGTCCTCACATTCATTATTTCATGAAAACACCTAACTCAAAGTGAAACAAATCAGCCTCGGTAACACGTGTTGATGTATGTTAACTCATTACTCAGCCACTCAATACTTTCAATAAAAGGTCAAATCAGTTAACTCTGGGTCCATTTATAACAAAGACTTTATCCTCAACCTCCACATGTCTCTTCACTGAACGATCTCAGAGAAGACGACGGCGAAACTAATCACCAATCCTACCAGTCACAGCTTGACCAAATCCAGCCTCTTGTGGAGCAGCGTTTGTGGAGGTGCTCTCCACAGCACGGCCTGGTGATTGATGCTTTCTCCTCCGCCTGGAGAAAAGATCAGTCAGTACCTCGCGCAAGCCAGGCTCACGGCTGACGCCGCTGGCTAGAAACAAGAGGAGTCTGCAAACCCTCGCGACGGCAGATCCTTAACTCAGCACCATCTGTTACTGAGACTAATATAGACATCAGGAGAGGAGCCCTGCTCTCCTGTCAAGCAGCAGAAATCAGCCATTTTCGCACAGGAAGCCTGTCAACAAAGCAGCCAGATGAGGCTTTATTCCTCCAAGTTTCAAAGCAATTATCCTATCAGAATGAATATGCAGATGTCAAACTGCTATAATTCCCTTTGTTACAAACATACCTCGAAATTGTGCTTTTGTGCGAGCATTCTCCATCTTTATGTCGAGCAAATACAAGCGGAGGATTGAATCCCTCGCCCCCTTAATTAAATGCGGTTGAGCGGAGATGATTGACAGCTGATGTATCTTGCAGGTGGCCGTCTGGGTTTTGGCTCGGGTGAGGCTAGCATGTCATCCGGGTGGCTATTGAACTGTGGCGGCGCTATTATGGTTGATAACACTGGCGGTACTGAGTCCCACGCCATATAAAAGCGCTTGGCTTTTTTCGTAAAAGGGGCCACAGTGTGTTAGGGGACCGAACAAAGAAAAAGATAGGAGATATCTGTGGAAGCTTTCAGTCTGTTAAAAATGTACGACCCTCCTGTCCATCAAAGGAGCATTTCAAAAGTGGTGACTGAGGAGGGGGAAGATTCAAATCAATTTAATTTGCTCTTTTAGTCCCCCGAGAAACTGAAATAAAACATGAAATTTGCATTTGCCATATCAATTACAAAGACATTAACAACACTTACAAGTATTTCCACTTAACACACAAAAATCTAACAAATGTCAGCTTGAAATGAATAAAGGCCATTAAAATTGATTACTGTATAAACCCACCAGCCGTACTATTATTTAAAAATTTGGGATCACTTTTTTTTTTAGCATAGACTAAATGGTGCTCTTTTAATCTTGATGTACATGGTTTCCACAAACATGTATTACATTACATTATTAATATATAACGTCAGCTTTAGTGACAAGCATAAAATATCTTATCAACCAAAAAACATTGACATGGCAGTACACTGTGTCAAGTAAAGCAAATTAGTTTTGCATGGCTGGGAAAAGGCAGCACCTGTAGCATAGCAGAAAAAAAAAAACAGGTTTCATGCATGTTTCATAAAGTAAAATGGAAACATAAAATTACAATACTATGAATATGCACAGACAACATTTACAAATGCATTTAGGTCAAAGACTCTTAAACAACCACGTAATGCAAGCTCTCCTCTAAAAAAACTAAAAATGAATCATGACATCTAAACAACTCCCGAAATGCACTGATGTTGACTTTCCAGCAGTCAAAAAGGAAGAAAACAAAAGACGCTGAACTTTCCTTGAACTTGGAAAGGAGATAAAAAGAGACGTTTGCCTGGCAAGCTGGAGGCCCTGAACGGATTTCTGATACAGAAACGACATCTGCATCAGTAATGCAAAACGAGGCTGAAGTACATCCGCATTTACTCCTCCTCTCTGAGTGGATTCATCCTAAAGAAAGCAGTCATACATAACTGGGTTTACGACGATAAAGCTGCAGTCTTGGGAGGAGGGAGCACGGAAGATGTGTTTAAAAAATTACAACCAAGGCCTTCAAAGCACTGTAGGACAAAGGGAGAGTGAAATGAATAAACATAGGACATTAGTGAGTTTGTTTTAGAGTGTGCAGTATTCAACACCTGAGAATATCAAGTTTTAGTCATTTGTTTTTAAACCACCTATTCCTCTTATTACTTCTACAGCCAGCAAATAAATGGAGGAAGAATGTATGGTCTGGATGTACTATAAACAGTAAATATTCTACAAAATATATCGCTAATGTGAAAATAATTGCTCAGTCACTCCATTACTCAAAATATGTTTTATCTAAATGTGACCCTGGACTGCGTCACCTCTTACGGGTATATTTGTAGCATTAGCCAAAAATACATCGTATGGGTCAAAATTATTGATTATTTTCTTTTTTTGTCAAAAATCCTTAGGATAGAAAGTATAGATCATGATTCATGAAGGTATTTGGTCAATTTCTTACTGAAAATATATGAAAACTTAATTTTTGATTAGTAATATGCATTAATAAGATCTTCATTTGGACAACTTTAAAAGTGATTTTCTCAGCATTTAGATATTTCTCTTCCCTCAGATTCCAGATTTTCATATAGTTGTATCTTAGTCAAATATTGCTCTATCCTAACAAATCATACATCAATGGAAAGCTTAGGTATTTAGCTGTAAGGTCATGTATAGATCTTAATTTTGGAAAATTAACACTTACGACTGGTTTTGTTGTCCAGGGTCACAAATAGTTTTTTTGTTTTGTTTTTTTTCCCTCAGAAATCTGTTACATGCACATGCAAGAAAGAGGAAGAGATACAAGAACAAAAACAATACAAACTGGTTTTCTGTAAGGGGTAGGTTTAGGGTCAGGGGATTAAAAATATTGTTTGCTCAGTATAAAAGTAATATAAGCGTATGGTAAGTCCCACAATTTACAGAAACACACGAGTTTGTGTATGTATGTGTATATCTTATTATTTGAATCATAACAGACAGGGTGCAAACACACTACCAGCAGACGTAATTTATTCTTAGTGAATCCTTTTATATCAGCTGAGCTGACCTATTCATCCATCTGGAGTGTCTTGGTAAGCAGAGGGGAATAAACTGACGGATAAAACTCACAAAAACAACTTAACACAAGCACAAAGAAGAGTACAACGGAGTCAAACAATAAAAAGGACAAAGAAAAGGGGATTAGACCGAGTAAAGCACAGTGAGTGCGAAAGATGTGAAATACAGTAAAAGTCAGAGTCAGTATAATGTACCAGACTCATATAAAGACCCGGGGCTCGCTTGGCAGTTGACTATCCAATACCACCATTACACAGCTGCTGAACAGCAAATGTCTTTAAATTACATCTAACGCTCTGAACATGACAGCAAGGCCATGCTAAAACACAACACAGCCACTGTAAGAGTGTTCCCGACCGTGGCCTCTACACCTGGCAAAGTCTCACTTTACCTGGGCTTCTTAACAAACTCCTTTTGGCACCGCTATCCTTTTTCAGTGAGAAGACGCTGCCCTTTGACACAGATCTCACTGCTGCTCAAAGAACAGTCTGTACTGGCATCTAGACGAGCCAGTGTGTGAAAGGAAGAGGTGTTTCAGACTCTGATCCAGGGATTACTGGAGCTTCTGCCCTTTGGCCAAGCTTTGGCTCGAAGCTTTACTCTCTCTGTCTCATTCTCTGGCTTTTGTTTTTATTCACAGGCCACAAATAGTAACTGAGGATGACAACAAATGCTTTAAGTTGTAATGAATTGCTCTATGATGAGTCCTCAAGAAACATGTCTTCTTATTAAAAACTGCTGTGCTGCAACAGTTGTGCATACATTTTTGATAAGTAGAAAATTCTATGATCATACAGTAAATGTCACATCACAAATGTTGGATTATTAATAAATCTAAGCTTAAATCTAAGCTTAAAAAAGTAGCCTATTGATTTCTTAAAACCAATAAATAAACAGAAAACGTACTGACTTTTAAACTTTTGAACCTATATTTAAAGTTGCATTTTGCTTAAAAGACAGAATAAGTGACTTTTTTTCAATTATCAATTATCAAGTTGTTTGTTGCCGTCCTACTGTACTCTCTATTTTGTCATTCGCTACAGCTGAGAACAGAAACTCGTGGAAGCTTTTGAATCCAGTCAGCTGTCTCTCAGTATATCGTCTAGTAAAATTGGGCTTCTGATTCTGTGTCCTTGAATAACGCTTTATCTGTCTAACTGTAACATTTTGTGACCAGCCATCCATAACACCAACGGTAAAAGTGGGTTATGGAAAAGTATAAACCACATCTTGAGATATAGAATATTATATGCCATATATATAGAAAAAAAGGAGATCACAACATTTCAGAAGTCATAGTAGGAAAACATACTTTAAAATCTGGAACTGTGTCTGTGGCTTGGACATTATAGATATTTTGAAAAAGATATTTTTCTCTCACATCACCAAGAATCACCATAAAGGCTTAGTGTACTGTATATACACAGTATTCTTCATACGAACTGCAATCGCTACCTCTGTGTCTTGGATTTTGGAGCTTTAAATAGTTGATTTTCACGGTACTGACACAAACAGATTAAATAAATCAATCAATCAAAGCCTTATAGATTTAGAAAAACAAAAGTGAGAATATAATATTTTTTTGGTGTAAGGTATTCATGTAATCTGTACAGAATCACAGTGTTCATGATAGCAAAAATATTCTTATGCAAACATTCTCTAAAACAGCCATCTTAACTATGCAATATCTGCCAATTTTCTGATAATTCACACTTATCAAAAAAAGCTAAATAAATATAATAATATATTTTTTTACTTTACTCTATCCAAGCAAACAGCGCTCAGATGTTAGTTCCTTGTTTAAGAACAGATATCTGGCTCGTATTCAGCCACAGCCACCAACACTGCATACAAATCAATAAAACAACAGTCAAACCTGCAAAACTTTGGGCCTCTAATTACTATTATAAATCAATAGTTTGTAAGCATAAACTCTCTCCACAGTGGGTCCGCCCGGCCCTTCCTATGTCTCCATTCATCTTTATGAGAACGTTGTAATTGGCTTAATTTTGGAACAACTTTGCTATAGTAGTTGTTTCAGGCAGTAATCACAAAAAACTGCCCTGCATATATACAAAGGTCTTGATGGAGCAAAGGACAAAATCAATGAAAAAAATTCCCTTGCAGCCTTAGATCTTCACAGACATGCAAGTATTGCATCAGCGTATCTACAACAGCAGGCTAACGCTTCAGTGACTCTATATGTTACTGCTTCCTACAGTCATAAATAATAAAAAGATTATCAGAAGTGTGCCACTGAGAACTATAACAAACTTCATCATCATGAAAGCGCCACACGTGCAGGACGTGTCAAACCCTCCGAGAGCCGAAGCGCTGATGAGAATCCAATGCACAGACTCGCAAACAATGTTATAAATCATTTTGCACATTCTTAATCATGCGTATTTCCTTGGGAATAAGCAGTGTGATCGATTTTAGAGTTAATGGGGGAAAAAAGTTTGTATTAATGTTATGATTATATCTTAATTGCACCAACAAAATGGAAGGAAACACTGAAAATTGACTGTGGTAAGAGGAGTCACGACTGGTGCATGTTGATGCTTCTATAGGCTCCACACTGCATGTTAATGTGCTAGAGGAGGGTACGTGTGTATGTGTGTGTTTAAGTTTGTGTGCGCGTGGGTGATTGATGGTCTCAAAACCATAGCCCTGTGTGCAATGCCCTGGGGACCCAGCCATAAACACACAGCCTCGGCTCAGCAATGTATCTGAGCCTCTGACAACCTTCCTTCCCTCTTTTCCCAGAACTCTTTCTAACCCTGCCTTTCTTCGCAAACCATCTCCCTTTTCTCTTAACTTCAGGTCTCCACCGCAAATATGCAGTAATTGTCCTCGCTTTCCTGCATTCTGCCACATTAGCACCAAGGGCAACATTAAACCCTGTCTAACAGAGAACGCATTATGGATCAATAAATGCAAAAGGGGATTTGTGAGACTATTAGCACTTCCAAGGGGCAAACACAAAAGCTGCGAAGCGGTACAGTGTAAACACAAAATGGCGGTGGAGATTAGACGGCCAGGTGAGGAACGTCCCGTTTGAGGGGTTGCCGTTATCGCTTACAGACACACATCGGCGGTCTTTGTGATCGTTTGACTGACTAAGAACTGACTGAGAGAGAAACTGTTTATTTTTTCCTGAAACAGACAGAGAGAGAGTAGGAAATGGAGCTCTTGAGACCCTGGAGGATGAAGAGGTCTTCAGTTTTTACCCAGAACTCACAGCAGGTGTTCCCAAGGGCCTTAAAGTGTCAAAGTGATACTTCATTTGAACTCTAACAGTATGAGAGGGTGAGTCTGTGGTTATTCAGTCTGTGTAGATAAGGCTAAATATTAGTTAATGTGAGTACAGAAACCAATGGGCAAGGACTCTGAACCCTGATGCAATGCAAAATTAAAGGGACATTTGGAGATATAATTAGTTCAGTGGCATGAAGATTAGGTAAAATATTATTTAATGTGAGTACAGAAATCAGTGGGCTATGATTGTAAACTCTGTAAATAAATGAATAGTTTGTGAATTTGGGTAGCACAACATTACAATCGATATGCGTTTTGATTTGCTAAAGTGAAGTTTAGAAAATGTTAAAATACAGGAAACAGGCATGCGGAAGTAAATATTCAATATCAGAAAATATACAGATTCATAACTTTTGCAGTTAGCAGGGTCCTAAAGGGAGGAATGCCCAAAATTGAAAAATCGGTCATCAATTACCCATATCTTTTCAAATGCATATGACTTTCATTTTCAAAACATGACTGGGGATTTTTTAATGAAACCTAAGAGATTTGCCTATCCATTGAAGGTCCATGCAGTCAAAACTTCAAAAAGTTCTTAAAGACACCATAAAAGGAACCCATATGAATAGAGCAGCTTAATCCAGTCTTGTGAAGAGACACGATTACTTTACAGTCCAATATATGATGAAACAGATTCAGTATAGGACTTTATCAAATGAGGCTTGTTCTCGCACATCAAGCAACCGTGTATAAAAATCCAGTGACCATGTTGAATATTATCCCAAGGTTAAGCACATAATGAAAAGCCAATGTTAATGGTGTGGTCCAAATCGATGCTATTAAAAGTATTATTTCACTATTAACTCAGAACAAATTCAGTTGTTGCTGGGGTTCCTCAAAGAAATCCCTGAATGTCTCCTCAACAATTGAGCAACCTAGTATGCTGTACTGTAAGCAGGACTCGACTGACACTCCCCAAGCGCCATAAAATTGTGTGAAACACAGTCAATTGAAACTTCTCATTTTGGGATATTTCTTGCCAACATTGTGTGAAATATATTGTATATCTGATGATTAGTGAACTGTGGGCGTTCTGTGGGCGTGAGGAGACACTGCACTGACCCTATTACAGTATGTTTATTGATATGTATTATTATTTCATAAAAAGCATAAACAAAAGGTAATGCACTTTTCTCTTTTAACAGAAACACTATTTCTTAACAAATGCGCATTTGATATAGCCTGGAATTTGTTTGCTATTTGTTTTCTAATGCTCAAACACCTCTATTAGTTCCAGATATTGTGTGCTAATCTCTTCATCATTTCAAGGGAACTCATTTAGCTGGGTTTGCGGCACACTACAATTGCTCAGAACCCTCTGGGAACCTGTTTCAGCATTGCGATAGATTAATCAATGTCATCATCAGGGGGAAGCAATTAAAACCCAGGGCTAGGAAAGGTAACTGTGTAGCCCAGATGCAGAGATAGTGGCAATGACTTCAGTTAGTTATGGACACAACTGCTTGGCTTTTAAAACCAAGCAAGCCACCTCTATATAAGCAACATTTTAATGTATGTTCCCAACGCTTTGTAACTAACTGAAATAAGTTAAACTAACTAAAACCAAAACTTTTTTCAGCTCTGGTCATATTTTTTAATTTGTGCTCACGGTAAATTTGTATCAAAACTTTTCATATAAAAACTCACAATAAAGCAGATTCATTTAGAAAGAGCGGAAAGGTTTGAAAACATTTTGGTTTGTTAACGGACCAAAATGGAGACTTTTGAAAAAGCTGCAGACCCCATTTTAGTTTAAACTCTGGGCTTGAGTTTCAATGGACCAAAACTGAGACTTTTTTGAAAACAATGGTGTGGCTGCCCACATTCGCTCTGAGTATCCTTGACGACTGTTTAAGCAATAACATCATGCTCATTATTGTAACCATAGACCTTTATAGGTAGATTTCCCATTCGACCGCTCCAAGCACATAGACCCGTTTACTTCCTGAATAATACTCTGCTGAAAAAACAGCACACTGTATGCTGGTAAGGTATGTTTTTTGAGGTCCTTTGATGGTTTATGCTTTGCCAGCACGTGACTCTCATATACCAGCAAAAAGACCAGCATAAACCAGCAAAGGACCAGCTTAAACCAACATAAACCAGTTTAAACCAGCACCAAAATATACCTAACCAGCATATGCTGTTTCTTTTAGCACGGTAGGGATATACATATCCATATTTATGGTTATAACCCATACGAATGGTCATGTGACACGCATCTTCAGTTGTATAGACTAGACGGAGATCGTTTTCTAAAACGCAATGCAATTGCCAGTTTAGTCTAGGATAGTTTTCGTTATAAAACTCTTTTTTAAACTGTGAGGCATTGGAAGGCAGTTGCCTGTATTTGCAGGATGAAAGCTTTTCAAAACAGAGCAAATTCTCCCCCTCCGTTTTTAAAAAAAATGAATCTGTATAGATTCTATGTCAGCATCAGTGATGACCAAAACCATAAAAACAACACCATGTGAGAGAGCAGCACCAGGAAAGACTTTGCACGCTTATTATAGTCTGGTATGAAAAAGCACCTACGTGCTAATGAGGTCAGTTCTGGAGCGCTAGACCACATCTGCAATCCTTGCCTCTCCACGCTCTTTCATCTTCAGCCACTTTCGCATTCATAGACCTAAGCATTCCCGCTCAAGCCCTGCTCTTACTCTCTCCATCACAAATATTGCCATCCCGCCACTGAAATAAAGGTCAGGTGGTCTCTAAGAAGACATACTCATTCCTATGTTTTAATGGGAGAGGAAGCAACTGGGTAACACAAGTGGGAACACCATGTTCTCTTGTGTGCACATGTCGCTTTAGAATAAGAGAACGTGTGGAAGGTTCGGTCCAACAACACAACAACGGTAGCAAAATGTCACCTGGTGATGTAACAAAGGCCATTGGTGTGCAAGTCTTGTTAAAATGGCACTAAGAGGTACAGTCTTGACCTCATTATGCCTTTTGGACGCGATCACTCAAGCCCTGATTCATACTAGGCTGGATGAAAGCATGCTTCTTTGGGCTAATTATAACAAGGAGAACACTTCATAGTCTGGAAGCGTACTGAAAGTGTGACTTTGATTAAAGGACTTTGAGTAAATCTGGGCTGCTGAGGGAACAAGTACCAGCTTGTCTGTAATTTTAAATAATCAAATGCACTTTCAAAGCTACTTTACAAGCCACAATTTAAAGTAGAATTTCCGTGTACATTCTCTTTTGAAGAACAAAAAAAAAGAATAATAAAAAAAAATAGTTAAACAGTTTGGTTGGACCCATTCATTTTCTCCATAAAGGATTTTGAATTTGGAAATAAGTGAAAGGTAAGTGTAAGTGTAATGAAAGTGTAAGCTAAAATACTTCAAGATTAGGTGGGAATTATTCAAATTATGCTTTTTGAACTATACTTAAACAAGAAAAACACATTTGGTAACTGAAAGGTGTGCAAATAACATATTTCAAAGCCATTAGCTCTACAAGCAGGGCATTGTATTTATTTAGATCCGTTATTTAAATCTAAATTATACAGCATATCTCTAGCAAACACATTTTCAAATGTGCTTATACTCACCATCTCACTCAAATGAGCAATGCTGCCCTTTATTTGACAAGATAAGGCAGAGAATACTTCCTGCCTTGATGGCCTAGATAGATATTTTTGTGTGTGGCAATCGCTATCAATCTCCACAGCCCTTGAGCCATGCACACTTCAAACGAGAGCGCTACATGGGGTTTGTCATTGTAGGAGCACAGAGGATATTTAGGCCCTGGGGTGAAGGTTGGCTTTCTAGAAGTGGGAGAATAACCAAGATGTTCATTCGCTTCAGGCACTTAAACAACATTTTCTGCGGATCCAAATATCCCAACATTCCATGATGTGGGTGAGCTTTTTTTGTGCTTGTTTTCACATCCTTGGTGAGTCTTGATGAGGTGTTTTGTTTTTTTTTGTTTTTTTTTACAAATCTGATTTTAAATCATTAAATGCGATTTTGAATAAAGCAACTCCAATGTTAAAAATGCATAATCAAGACGTCCTGTTTTCTTCCAAGATTCAGATTCAGGCTGCTACTGTCTTAAAACTAAAAAGTGAAAACATTAAAAGTCTGCCTTCATGTCTTTCCAGACTCAAACCATTTTATTTCTTCAGGACGTGCCACTCACTCTTTTCCATGCTTTTACAATGAATGCAATAAAGACCTTTCAAGTTTCAGAAAAGGATTTAATCATACAAAGTGCCACATATAGAATGCGTTTTTATACCAAGTTTTCTGAAGTTCTATAATAACTATTTGAATACTAAAACTGTATTCATTATTCACTTATTAATATTACTCATTATTTAACCAAGTTCCCTTACTAACCACTGTGACCAGATCAGTTAGTAATTCAACATTAGTCAGATTCTTGAATTAAGAACCAATTCTTTGACAAGATCTAAATCAAAAGTGGTATTAATTTACCAATCAGGCATCACTACTTCATGTTTATCTAAATAAGTCCAGTCCTGCATGGAAAAGAGCAAACAGCACATTATTCAAATTATCTCCTTTTCTGTTCTACAGAATATAGTCAGCCAAAAAGGTTTGGAACAATATGAAAAATAGCATTTGGAAAAATACATATTTTTTAGGTGAACTATGACTTGAATTCCCATAAGAAAACTCTTGCTTAAATGACACATTTGTTCCATTTGGAACAAGGCAAAAATAACCTCTCTTGTAGCATTCTACCTCCTTCAGGCTCAGATATAAGACTGCACCTTCTCAAGACGATGCCAACCCTCTTTCTCATGTCTCTTAGGTACTGCACACAATCAAACTCAGTCCTGCTGCAGCTCACAGTAACTCTAGGGATATCCCAATACCCCTCTCTAAATCTCCATTTCAACTTAGCACACACACACACACACAAAAAATGCTCCCAACTCACTAGAGCTGCCTCTTTCCTTTCAATAACCAGCACTGATGACGGACCGCCAACTACTGAAAACATGAATTACACATGTCTCACTTAAAAGGATATGCCTGGTTAGCACACATCTACTCTAATATAAAAAAAGGAGACCTGCTGCAGTGGAAAAACATCCTCCATACCCTGGCATGATTCACCATAGTGCCCTCTAGTGAGTTTACCACATAATACATTTCAAATTTAAGATGATTTAGCCTAATGTAGGGCACTAGAGACACTGCATACATAAACAACACCAGCTTTAACATCACCTTTTTATGAGAACATGTATATTTAAATGCCACACCTCTAGGTGATACCACATGTTCAGTCAGATTTCTGTGCTTACTAAATCCGTGAGGGATAAATAACCATTAATTAGAGTCTCAGAATGTGACCTTGAAAACAGCTTACGCAAACCTTTAACAAAGCCTTCCTGCAAAGGAAAAAATGTAACTATTTACTCCATCTTTGCGAGATATAATTGGCAGAAGTTTAATTGAAGTATAAATATATATATATATATATATATATATTAACAAATGTGCCCTGCCATGAGACGGTAAATAATGTTGTATGGTAAATAAATGTCACAACGGTGATTTCTCCTTATAGAACAAATGTTTCATAACTATATTTAGTGTAGAAAGATCATTTAGTGCACTTTCTCCTTTTTGAAGTAACAAGGAAAACAAGGCATATAAAACAATTTCCATGACAAATAACAGAAATCACATCGTCTTGTTGTAGTAAATATTTCATGAACATTAGTACTTTTTCTCACCCCACATGCTGTGCACTTCAACCGGAATAGCTAAATAAAGGGATGATTAACATCTGTGAATTAGAAATGAAGGAAAAAAGGGAAAACCGCTTTTGTTTGTTAATACCAGCGGACTGTTGTCATGTGGATGTACTAAATGCATGTTGGCCTGGAGCACGTTGGCTGGGTGCAGTGGCTCGGCAACTGTTAATATGACAAGCCAGCGACTCGGCTGACATAGAGGAGCACTGAAAAATGGATACACAATCTGTTTGTTGCTGGCAGAGTTCCACAGGTCCCTTGCTTCCCTCATCTCCATAAGGACACCTACGTCTTGCTCTATGGCATGATGGGAACTTGGAGAATAATTGAGAAACAGCGAATACAGTTGAAGATCAGCTACATTATATATACACCATATAAAGCATATACCACCATGTAGTTGACTCACTGGGGACAAGAGAGAGATGATTCTATCAGGATGACCTTTGACCTGTGTCTCCCCCAGCCAGCTGGAATCCCAGAGAGGGTAATCAGTGAAGAAATGTGGATCCGATGTGTCCATTTCTTGAAGCAAGAATCTTTCAATCATCCAGTGTGGATATAATGGGGTGACACGATTTGGGTTGTTACCTTTCTTGCCAACAAGGAAAGCAACAGACACTGACTCATAAGGGAAATATTCCTGTAGTGACTTCATCTTGTACCACCAAAACATCACCCCTTACAACAGAGGATTCTGGAAAAGTATCAGTAAGCTTGTCGGCTATTTATTAAATGAAAGTGGCACTTTAGAATAGGGAACAATGTCTACTATCAGCTAGCTGCTTATTAGCATTCCTATTAAAAAACATTGGCTGTTAATTGTTGCTTTTAAAGTATATATCTTGCATGACCAAATTCCACACCCCTAATCCTACACAACATCTAAACTATAAGCATTTATTGGGTTTCATCTGGTCAATTTGAGGCGCAAGTAACATATCACATATGAAAATCTTATATTAAGTGAATGAATGAATGTTTTTCATTCATATTAAGTGGCTTGTCATACTTTTCTTAGTGATATCTTGCGCCAGTTAATCAGGAAGTGATGATTTAGTTGTCTTCGGGGTATTATTTGCAAATGTTTCATGCAATATTGAAGTTTTACGCATAGGTTAAATTCAAACTTTCATTAGAGAATCATTAACTAACGTCTTTCCACTCTATAAAACATTTCTTCATCTTCAGAACAAACATTGTCCTACTACTTAAATATAGATTAAAGACATATCTCTTAAGCCATAACGCTTTTCAAAAATATACGGTATAAAAATGGATACATCATAATCGTTTTGAACGATTCTGCTATGAACTAACATATTCTTTGTAGCCGCTTTCCTGAAAACATGATGTTAACTAACCACATAAGTCTCAGTGGTGTATTACAGTCATATAATGTAGATACTGTGTGAACTGTGATACAATTATATCTGGCTGGTGGCATAATTTCTAATGGCAAAACTCAAACATCTTAAATGCATTAACTGCTGAAATGGATTTAGAAATAAATAAACAAATAATTAAAACCTTGGAGTAAAGTGCAAAAGTGCAGTTTGAATAAGGCACAAGATGCACACTGCAACATGACACAAATACTGTTTGATGGTGCAGGATCGCTGAGGTAATGCCATTTAGAGGTTGCTGATGTAAGTACGCCATTGCATAAGGCAACTGACCAAACTGTACACACAAACAAATAAAAAAATGCTAAGCTGTCAAATTTTAGCGTCCAGCTATTTGTATAAAATGGATAGTCACCGCTGACATCATTTTAAGTGCTTAAGGTGCATTTAAAAAATAAAAAAAAACCATTTTAGGCTGGTAGGTCATCTTGGTTTTTGGTTTACAGTGGCTGATTAATCAAACAGCTACAGTAGTTACCAGCTTGAGCTCAATTTATATCAATTTCTATAGTGCTCTGTGTTTATTATTGTCTGTTCTGTTGATTCAGTCTGAGTGTGAAAAAATAAGGTTTAAAGTCATTTGTGGAGACTAACACACACACACACACACGTACATTCCTTTGTTTCTGTCAGGTCAAACCATACATAGCCTCTGTTCTCTAACACTGTTACGACTTGACAAGACAGACAGGCATCAGACAAAAGGTCAGAGCCGTGGGCCATCAGACAGCTGAGTGGAAGTGATGTGTCCCGCAGGTGGCTTTGAAAGAAACTCCCCCACAGAATCTCTTAAACAGCCTAAGACCAACTGCTCACACTGGTCCACATACCGAATGGTCAACAACACTCAAGCATGCTTCCTGCAGGTCCCAAACTTTACAGAGGAGCTTGAGAATACCTGGAGAAACTTATTTGTTAGGATTTCTGGTCCTCTTAAAGGCAGTTGCTCAGCTGGCGTGTGACCCCTCAGAACTACTCAACCTGCCTGCTGCCATCTTTCATTATGAGAGCTCAACAAATGAGAGTAATCGCTTGCCACCCAGTGCTAGGAATGCTGTGACCACATTTACAAATTATCCTACAAACAATATTTCTGCATCTGTTTTATGTATTTCAATTCTGAACTGCAGACAATTAAATATTGGTTAAATACAGTCAAATTATTTAAAACAATTAAACAGTTAAATATTACATTGAGACATCTCTTATTAGTGTCGTCAAACGATTACTCGTGATTCATCAAATTTACATCATGTTTTTACTGTGTATATTTATTTATATTTGTAATATTTATGTGTGTATTTTTATATATAAATATACACATACATCATATATTTAAAAAAAAAAAGTGCATGCTTATAATTATATCCATATAATTTTTATAAATGTTTGGTCCCACTTTATATTAAGTATCCCTAATACCTGTGTACTACGTAGTAACTAGATGTGTATGTAGTATGTAACCACAGTGTAAGTACACACCGCTACATAGTATCTACAGCTGTAATATTAATGTAACCACACACATGTAACACCCCTCAGAATTAAAGAGCTACATTTAGTAACAGCAGTATGTATAAGAGTAACTAGAACAGGGGGTGATCAGGGGGTGTAGTTGGGAAGGTTTAGGGATATGTAAAGTGGGTGGAGTTGGTGCAGCTCTGTAATACCAGTGTATATACTGTACATGGTAACTCCTCAGGAACTGCCCACTTAATATAAAGACTAACATTCTTTACACCAACTACAATTTATATGTAACTTACTGCCCGCTGCTGTGTGACATCAGAGTAATCACATGATAAATCCATAGCAATTGTTTATTTAATACAAAGTGTAACACTTTATTTATAAAAAGTGCTGTTAGTCCTGTTACACATCTGTACTTACACATACGATATTGAGGGCTGTTACATGTGTGAAGTTACAGAAATATTACAGCTGTAGATACTATGTACCGGTGTGTACTTACACTGCGGTTACATACTACAGTACATACACATCTAGTTACTAAGGAAATACACAGGTATTAGAGACACTTAATATAAAGTGGGACCAAATGTTTTGTTTCATTAAGAAAAATTCTAGCTTTTTTCTAGCCTTCAGTGTCACGTCCTTGCTGAATAAAAATATACGCGTGTGTGTTATTTAACTTTATTAGAAATATATCTCTTTCAATGTAATAATATGACTTTTTCTACCTGTTTTATATTGACCATCATGTAAAAATTGTACATTCAGGACCTTTAGAAAAAGGATCAATAAGGCAAGACTACAACCAAATCAATAGAGGGTCAATAGATCATATGTTTGCTCCACTGGGGGAAATGGCATCAGGGAGTCAAACGGCTCTTATTATGCTTGCGTGATTCAAACTAACTGTAATTTAGAGCTAATGTCTGTCTAGTGCTCAGCTATGGTCTGTCATTACATATGCTGGCAAATGCTACACTCTTCAACCAAGATTTATACCCTTACTCACATCACACAGACACACACACATTCAACTCCCCCCCTCCTCAACACACACACAAACACCTGCGCAAACAGATGTTTCACAGCAAGAGAACTGGTGCGATTCCAAAAAAAGTTATTTTCAAAAATGTCCACTCACAAACATCAACATTTAGTCAAGGACAATTGAATCGCTCTCACTAAACAAACCGCAATTACCACAAAAGTGTGTAATCACAGCAGGATCTAAAAAAGATATTTGAGTGCATTCATTTCCATCGCGCTTTGAGGCTTTCGCAGAGCCTGAGGGTCAAGGCTGAAAGCTGAAATTGGTTTAATTCACACAAATAACTGAACATTTATGAGAAATGTCAATGATTCATATTAGAAACATTCCAACTGTCCAGGTGACTTCTGCCACAATTCGATATAGTAGGAAAACATGTTGCGTCAAACTGACATTCATTTGCTATGAAGGTCGTAAAAGGGGAAGAGATAACTTCATGATGTTGAAAACATTATGCTGTTATCTGGATGCAGTATCCTGTGCACTTCGCTTTATCTGAGATCTGTGGCCATGGCTAAATAAGGAGGTAAGTATACTGATGACATTGCCCCAGGCTGATCTGAGGCGGCACTTCTTATCAGAACACTGCGTATCTGATCGCTGTTTCTGGCTTCTGGAAAACCACAAAAAAAAAATTCAATAAATAAACACAAATGTTGAGATATAATGTTTCTTAGATATTTCTGGGTGGACAAGGAGTACAGAAAATACACTTATTTAGGGTAAAACTAGGTTTGGATACCATGCATTAATTTAAAGCCATATCTTGAATGTCAAAGTCTACCCAGATATATTAATTCCTCATGGACGGCACATATACACAAAACATTTGACTTCATTGCGCACTGCTTAAAAAGCCTTTATAGATATGCTTGAAACAGTACTAATGTCAAATTTGGTACATTTAGCTGTAAACTGGAATTTATTTTGTTTATAAATTCTACTCTATGATGAGACCAATTTACATACAAAAAAGGGCTGAAAAGAGTAACAATATCTATTATTAAATGCTCATGGCCGTTAGCTCTGTGTATATCACCTGGTTAAGCTGGTAATTGAATGCAATAAATTGGGGATGCAAGTCTTTAGTAATTTTACCCCTCAGACTTCACTAATTTACATCTATGTAGCATATTCATGAAGCAGTTGCACATTGTCGGGGTCATAGCTGGTGCAGAACTAGCGGAGGCCAGGATGAATTATGGGACGTTTGCCTGCATGTGGCATGCATTTGGAGCCTGTGTGTCACCTTCCTCCTTAATAACTCCCACGACCTGGAGAGTCACTTTGGTAATCCTCTGATAAATCAGTGTTAAATGTCACACGCCTTACAAGCGGAGGGTGGTTGAGAGTGTCTGTGACTTCTAATGGCCCACAATGCACTATTACACCTCCTCACATACTCCTGACATGTCGCGAAAATTAACTTTAAACGTTTTTTGGGAGGCTGCAACGCTTTGGTTCAGGGCTCACACTGAGGCTCATTCGTGCAATGCCTCCAGAGATAAAGCTTTGAAAAAGTTCATTACTTAAAATAGCTGTTCCCCTGCCAGGCTGCCAGCCATCACGATATAAAGGAAATCAACTGCGCTGTTGGGCCAAAGATGTGAGGAAATGGGAGAGGGTGGGCTTATTATCTAATTTAATAAGTGCAGAAAGGCACTAACCAATCATTTCGGTTTTCTCAGGTTATTTGTGTATCACTGAAAAAAGATTTTGATTCTTTTAGGAGCAACTTAACAAATTGGTCCAAATGCTCTATCCCTCACAAAAAAAGACTTTTCCTATTAGCATAGCACTTTCAGTTTTGTTGTTTCTGTCCATCAAATGTACTTTTTTGATTAGTTTCAAAAATGAAAAACCTTTCGGTTGCTGTGGTTAACCGAAAACTCACACCATTAGCACTGTCTCACCCCACAGTTCATCTGAAAGAGAGAGAAAGACAAGTGCTGACTTGCTAGCTTGAAAATTGCCAGTTATGAGTGTGTGTTTCCTAAAAGCATACAGTAGTTAGACGACTATGGTCACAAGCTCTTTTGAGAAAGTTCTTATGTTTTTGGGAAACAGTCATGATTTACTAGTTAGATTCTACAAAAATGCATCAAACGAGGGTATAGTTACAGGTTTACTTCACTCAAAAATGAAAATTGTCCTGTTTTTTTTTTTACTTACTTTTGAATCATCATAGGAGTATGTGACTTTCTTCTTTCAGACGAATCCAATTGGAGTTGTATAAAAAATTGTCCACCTCTCCAAGCCTTTGAATGGGCTTAAACGGATGATGGCAGTTACACTTCAGAAGATGTGAAATAACATTTTCATAATAAAACATCCTTCACATGGCTCCGGGGGGTGATTAAAGGCCCCATGTAGCAAATTCATGCATTTTTGTACAATAAATAGCCATATTTCAACCATAATAAACACTTTTCTCTCACTTCTGCTGACATGTGGAAACCGCAGGAAAGTCCTGGAAGATGACGTAATGTGTTGGCTTTACATGATTAGTGACAAGCAAGGAGAGAGAACAAAACAAAATGCCGGTCATGAATTAGAAGCACAAACCAGGAATTTATAAAGAAAAATTTTGGAAGATTTCGATATAAACCAAGAGGAATTCCTTTGCTAAATGAAACATTGTTTCCTTTGAATTTTTTTAAAATATAACTCTAACTAGAGAATGATTACAGATTAACGCAACTGGTGTGCAATAGGTCTAGCTGGGATATGACAACTGACCCTTCACAGGTACTTGGATTGACAGGCGATCTGACAAATCATAATGTGAATCTACCATTCTGTCCATCAAACAAACCAGACCGGAGAGTAGGTTAACACTGGTGAGAAGTGACGTTCTCTGTCTGGTATGTCGGCACAATACCAGTATACTTTCAGCTCTGTGATGTATTTTTTAGAGAACATCTGTGGCATTAAAGAGGTATGGCTAGATGAACATAGCAACTGTAACAAAGGGCAATGGTTTTTGTGAAGGGTCAATTAAGAGGCCACTTTATCCCATCTATTTTTATAAACGCCACATCTAAGAATTCATTACAAAAAGTGCCATACGTGCAGGTAAACTCATGGCTTTATTGGTATACATTTGTCTTCTAAAACTGTAAAATATATTTTATATATGCTCACCTCTAATGGCACATCAACAAACTGCTATTTATTACTTTAAATGACAACCAGGCTTATTCCTGTCCCAAACAGCACTTCACTTCACTGGCAATACTAAAACCATGGGTTTGTTTCCCAAGAAATGCATGAACTGAGAAAAATGCACATCTTGAATGCATTGGGAGTTACTTGGGTGACTGTCAGATGCATAAATATTAATGTCAGGTGGTCTCTTCTTGTCAAAGTGGGCGGCTCGTGGTTAGAATAAACTGCAATGATAACCTATGAGATAATAGAGTTGAATCTGGTTCTTGGTTGCCATAATCCGATAAGTATTTTTGTAGCTTCATAATGTTATGGTTGAATCACTGATGGCAGATGGACTATTCTGACGATGTCTTTCATACTTTTCTGGACCTTGACAGCGTAATTTACTTGGTAGTCCATGGGACAGTCACAAGCAAAATTGTAAAGTGTAAATGTAAAGTGTCAGTTAAGGTTATGGCAAAGCCTGCTGCTTTAGCCATGCCCCAGACTCTCATGACTGGTTGACCTGGAATGATTGACGAACTAATGTTTTGATATTGTCTAGGAGACTCAGTTACTTGCATTCTCGTAATGTCATTATAATGAGATTTATGCAATATTGCAATTAAACTTTACATCACCATAACACAATTTGCCAAACATAACCATAATCGTATTATAACATGCTGACCGAAATAAACATGCATGCGAACACCTTAATTGCATCAGTTTTGCTCCAACCAACGTGCAGAGGTTTTCCTTCCATTCTACATCACTAAACTAAACAATAGGCTGGACATAAAAGATATTCACCTTTAAAATCAATTCGTTTTACAGGAATGTTTTTCCACAACCAGCAAGTCAATCCTTGTCCAAAGGAAACCATGTAGTGGTCAGGAAGTCTTAAACAGTCATCTACACTAAATTTGTTTGCCCTCACAAGAACCCCGAAAGTGTCAGAGTGCACCCAGAAGCTTGTGTTCACCACCAAGACAAGAGAACGTTGCAGGCCGCTGTTATTTCATAGCTGACTACACTTAGGAAAGGATCAAACCTGCTAGGTGAAAACGAGCGAGTACCACAACCACGAAGCATAATTCAGCTGTCCATTTGAGTTTAACTCCACCTTTAACTCGAGGAGACCAGCATCCTATTTTTCAAGGAATTGACAATGGGAAGAGGTTACAGTGCTACTTATTAGATGGCTGTTGTAGCACATGGTTATTAATATTGATTTCCTCCTCAGGGAATATCAATTTTGTTCTGCCACTGCATATGTATCGTAACGATGGGACTTAGCCTTCAGAGAAAGGCTTGTTGCAGAGTCAGCAAACTGCAAGAAAACAAAGACATACTCATATAAACAAGATAATGCTGCAGCACAATCATCTAGCTTAACGCACACACACGCACCAGTTGACAAATTCACACCGGCCATATCTGAGTGTTTCCTTATTGCATTTCCTTTTCACACGCAATCATTTGCAACAGCAAACATGCAATTATTGATACTTCTGTCACACAATAATAGCATTCTTCTGTCTCGAGAATGGGACATGTTGACATCCAATTGTATCATTATTCAATTCCCACGGTGTTTCCCGACAGAAGTAATGCAGGCAGCAGCAATTCTTAAAGTTGGGTGCAATATTCCCAGGATGGTGTGCAGTGCTATTTATTCAAAATCATTCAATCATAATGTCATGGGTGTTATAGTATGCGTTATTTCTCGAGGTTTCCAGTCTGTGTTAAAATGAGAGGTATTCCATATTTTCTTTACCGATGAGGGCAGTTTATCTCACTTTATGAAAGTCATTCTGAGGGGAGAATTTTATCATATGGAGAAAAGGTGATAACTGCTCAGGGGAGGTTGGGGGTTATGAATGTGGTATTTTTTTTTACTCTTATAGCTATACTTGTACCTGTGTGTATTGTATTTTAAAAGTGACGATAAAGTGAGATTATATTTCATTTTTATCGTAATTACAAAAAAAAACTACAAAAAAAAAACAACAACACATAGCTAGCATACCCAGAAATACCAAAAGCCAGCTTACAGAACTGAAGCCTGAATTCAGTCAAACAGCTTCTTATAATATATATGTGTATATATATATTAGTGCTGTCAAATGATTAATCGCGATTAATCACATCCAAAATAAAAGTTTTTCTTTACATAATATATGTGTTTATGCGAAGTTTATTTATTATGTTTATATTAAAACAC
>JAUMHP010000060.1:14778873-14789920 GCA_032361065.1 Enteromius trimaculatus
TATACACTGAATAGTAGTGCTGAACATTTCAGAAGGTTATCAGATGGATTTTTCAAGGTTTCTGTATAAATTTGATTAAGATGTGAAACATTGTCTTAAAATGCCCTCCTGACCTCATCCGCAGTATTTGTGAGTGACTGTATTTCTCATTTTAGAGTGATATAATGATTTCTAAAAGCAGCCCTTTTGTTCTGTATCATCAATGACTGGCACCCCACCAGCAATGCTAATATGACTTGAGTTGCATTGATTAATGGATGATTGCATATATAAATTCAATTTGGCTGAGACTCAAAACCGTGTCTATTCCCTAGTGTCTGCATTGGATTTGCCACAGTCCTCCAACAAGAGAAAAATCAAATTCAACATGGAAGCAGGAAATAAATTCAAGGGCTAGTGATTAAAATGTGTGAGGAAGAAATAGGTTCTAAATAGGTTTTATTTTTTGCACTATATCTTCCTATATCCTATCATTCTACACATAAACTGCTGCATATTTTAATGGTAATTTTAACCTATGCAACTGCGTGAATTAAAACACCACAATTAAATTGTTTAATCTCGTCTTTTATATAAGGACTACACTAAAATTTGCTGAAGAAGTAGTTCCTCCAATCCGATTGGGCAAACAGTAAATGTGTCAAGCGGTCAAGTGCAAAGGCTACAAGTTTGGGTATTGGGACAGGCTCAGCACCTCTACCCACAATGCTCTGCTTTTCTAAATAATTGCCATAATTATTGTGACGCCAGGATTAAAATGATGAATCTGATGACGGCCCTATCGCTGTCTTCACAGAGACGTACCTGTAGCTGGACTCCTCCTTTAGCACGCTCCTAAATCTGACCTTAGGACCCTACATCCAAGAAGTCTTGGATGAAGAACGTGTATCCAGAGTTTGGCTCCATCAATTTCGTTGAGTAATTAAGAGTGTGTGTCAACAGGAGATAAAGAGCTCCATTAGAGAGACCCGAACAGTGGGAAACGCACTTCTTCTTCATGGGATTTTAGGCTAATCTCGTTTTACTGGAACTGTTCTTCCCCCGCACTCACCTTTGATGTGTAAATTAGGCCAGAATCGAAGAAATAAACACAAGCACAAGCCAAAAGAAAATGGAGGCTTTGGCAGAGCAGATATTTTTTTGGAAAAACAAATGCCATGAGTATAGAATTTCTGCTTCATCATGACAGAATGTTACTTGAAAGAGATGATTTTCAGCACTAGCACAGAGCAGGATGAGTGTGTCTCCCAGTGGCACCTCCAGGAAATGTTTTATTGGCTGGCCAGATGATGCTTATGTCACACAATAAAAACATTGTCCTACCATGAGAATAAAAGCACGCTGATGTGCATTTACAGATCTGAAAACAGAATTTACACAAACTTGGTCTACACTGTCAATTCACTAAAGGGATACTAACGCTCAAAATGAAACTTTTGTCATTAAAAGCTTTTGGATGAAAACTGGGAGGCTTGTGACTGCATTGACCCCAAACAAATACCACTGTCAAGGTGCAGGGTATGAAAGAGGTCATCTGAATACTCCATTTGCCATCAGTGGTTCAACAGTAATATTGTAAAGCTATGAGAATACTTATTGTATGGAAAGAGAATTAAAAAATTCAACAATTCGGCACGTAGCATCACCATAGCGCCATTTTGGACAGCTTCCGGTGGTCATACATAACGTATCCAGTTCTGTGTTAGACGCAAGGAAAATATACAGTATTACAAATGTAAATAAATACGACTTATCTGTCCATTGCGTCTAACTGCATATGTTATGTGCATTTGATGAATGCTGTTCAAAATTACGCTACAGTGACTTAACGTGCCAAAGCTTTGAGTAAAGTCATAAATTTTGTTTTAGTCGTTTTGTGGCCATTGTTTGGCAGTCAATGGGACAGTCACAAGCCTCCCGGTTTTCATCCAAAATATCTTCAATTGTGTTCCGAAGACAAACAAAGCTTTTAAAGGTTTGAAACGACTTTTTCACTGCATAGTACGGTACGGCACGGTTCAGTACAGCTCACTTTTGGGGGGTTTTCCACGGGGGGGTTTTGACATCAACGCACCTTTTTGTATCGACCAAAAAAGTGGTCTCTTTTGGAAGTACAGACGTTCCTCTCGTTGATAGCCGAGGAGCGGATCCAGCGAGAGCTTGATGGGGCGACGCGGAATGAAAAATGCTTCATTGTTGTGTGTTTGTTTGTGGCGCGTTTACGATAATGTCATGGCAGTAGAGGCGGTGCAACTATAACAACACGTGAATAATCCCGCCCACTCTAAAGCGATACTAAACTTCAGTGGAAGTGCAAACTGAGCCGTGCTGTAATGAGCCGTGCCGAGCAGTGCTGAGTCGTACCACGCAATGGAAACGCGCCATAATTTATGTCTATACACATTATTCCATATGAACGACGGCTAACATTATTACTGTAAAGTATATCTCAAATCTTTTCTTTTGATTTTCTGAGTTTATCGCTTCAGAAATGGTTCGAGAGAATCTATGGACTCTGGTTGATGTGACTTTGTGTATTTCATGTGTACTGAAACAGCAAAGGCCTTCAACGGCTATCTCAAGGAACTTATCCAAACATCTCACGCATGCTGAAGAAAGACCTCAGCTTAGGGACAGAGACTTACAGTGAGATTTGGAGTAATTTCTAATTTCTTGCAACAATCTTTGCATGCCACTGATCTTTCTAATACCAGGCAACCATTTCTGCTCCATCTCTTTGAAAATTATTAAATTATCTTCACATGTATTCTTATTTCCTCAAGCCGCGGTTTGAATATTAAGAAGTTAAATGAATGTGGGGTAAATAAAGCCATCAAAATGTTTTGACTTCTCGCCTTTGCAGTCTCGCCACATTGTAATATCGCCTGCTCTTTCCGCTCGAAAAAAGGATCTGAGACGAGCTGTTGGCGGTGCAGCCTGAAATATAAATGTGACAAAATAAATTATAAATTGACACTACCGCAAAGCCTGTTTCAGGAGTCAGGCGGATTTGGTTCAGAGGAAACCAAGTTATCTTTTTTGACACGAATATACATGCTCGCCATGATCCATGCTCCAAAAACAATGTGTTATCGCTTGAGGTTTGTCTGCATTTAATTTTAACATCAGTACCTGCTTGCGACTTTAGTCTGCCTGTCAGAGGCTACACAGCTGGGCTCAGAGCGAACACGGCAGCTTTGTTACTAGTGGGAATAAGCTGTGCACATCTTTGGCTGTAGGACTGCTTTTTTTCAAAGATGAAGGTCCCAAAGTGTCTGTCCCAGGAAACACTGTCCCTGCATCTGCTTCCTCAGTATGGTTCACTACTTTTTACTTCTTACTGGCTGGAACGCCCTTGAAGTTACTTCTTAGACCGTTTCCTCACTTCATCCTCTGAATATATTTTAGACGATACTGATCCCCATGTAGGACTTGGCAGCTCCTTGGCACACTTCAATCATAGGTCTCTTGTAACTCTTCTACTTACCAGCCTATAACGTGTGGGAATTATACAACTTAACACTTTCTTAACCGTTTCTTCAAGAGCCTGTCTTCCAAGAAAAAGCCCTATAGGTCATTTGTGCAAGTACCTTATTATGACCTACTTTTACTTTAAATGTAAGCGCCCTCTAGCGGGTATAAAAATAATGACAGTGTTGTGTTGCATCTGTCGTCATAAAATGACGCATGACTGTCATTACAAATCAAAATGTGTATTTTGTTTTGATGCAGTGTGTGGACTTTTCACAGCGATCTCGATGGGTTTTTATTTTTAGGGAGTTGTACAAATGACCTATACAGGCATACTGGTTGGAGGACAGGTTGTTCTTCAAATGGGGGCACTTTTCTGATGTCAACACTTTATTTAGATATAGCTGCCTATCTTGCCAAGGTCTCCCTTGCAAAAGATATTTTTAATCTCAATGGGCCTTTCCTGGTTAAATAAAGGATAAATAAAAAATAAATAATATGAAGATAATATTGTTTAACATCGTGCATACATGAATTAAAGTTATTTATGTCCATAGAAAGCACATTAAATGTACATACCTTTAAGGTTTCAAATATGTTTTTGGAGAATAAAATGTCAAATTTGGTTAAATGTTATGTTGTCATTCAGTGTAACTGTATTTATGTAAAAATTTGTGGTGGGCCGTTATCGACTCTTTTCGCACGATAAAAATAAATATCATCGTTAACCTATTCACAAAGTTGGGTTGGGCGCTGGGTCTATACTACACCTCCTTGTTTATTACAGAGGTGAGAGTTTTGTACATCTGGGCGTCACAGAGATCATATGCTCTGTATGTGTGAATTGCTATAGTCATTCAGATTGATTACAATTAGTATAATCACAAATACCATGGTGAAGCTAAATGGCTAGTATAGCAAATATAGTATAGTATAGTATTTAACCCCACCTCTTCTTGACGAATTAGTTGGCCGTAGTTTGTTATTGTACTGCTGCACATCCTGTGCCATTAGTATTTGAGCACCTTTAATAGTTATTAGTAAGCAGTTTATAAATACAGCTATAATAAATGCCTTGTTCTTGATTTATAATTATATCTATAACAAAAGAGATTTAAAGGCTCGTTATCTTCCAAACAGAACAAATAAAAACAACACAGAGGGATAAAAAACTATTTCAAGACGCAAAAATAATTTGAAAATGTACAACTGTTGACTTTAATGATTTATCATGAAATTGCATGAAAGGTTTAAAAAGTATAAAAAGTCTATTTATAAAGTATCTGAAAAATATATACTCTATGAACAATGCATTAAATTGCATTAAATAAAGACAAAATCAATCATTAATGAATAAACAAAATAATCTAACATATGATCCAATGTCATGTCTCAAGTCAAGTGAATGAATCCTATTATTACAGGCATCCAATACTGACGCCCCACGACTGGCAAAAATAAACATGTTCGCGCGAGCAGGTGAGAGAAGATCTCCTTGGTGGGATTAAAATCACTTAGTACATCTGTGAAACAAAACATTCTCTAACGACCCCCTGTAAAACTAGTCCTGTCCGAATAGGGCTATACTTTTAGTCATTATTTAGGTAGCACATATATTCTGAATGCCTTTGGATAATTAGATTAATCTAGATTACAAAATGTATCTATGCCCACCCCAAGTAAAAAATCAAACAACAAGCTTATAACTGACTTACTGTAAATGACTTGTACATTTTAAAATACAGGATGGGCCATTTATATGGAAACATCAAAATATACACAATAAAATGGCCACCATGGCCATCTTGAAAAGTTTCCCCCCTCACATGTACTAATCACAAACAGGAAGTTAATTCTTCACCAACCATTCCCATTTTATATAAATGGCCCACCCTGGTGTATATAAATGGTATATTAAATGTTATTGTTTTAAATTTAAATAGATTTTTGTTGTAAATATGTCTGACAAGATTGTTACACTGAATGACATTTTAGTGGGTAAATGTGTGAAATAGATTGTTGGCTCAGTAAAACAGAAATAAAACAGCTCAATTAATTTAAACTTTTACGTTTAAATTAAATTAAAATTTTACATTTTCATATTTGACCCACATACACCCCCTTATATCCATGCTATATCCCCCAACACCATCCGATAGGTAAAAACATTTCTAATACTCAGACAGCAGACTTTTTGTTCAACTATAGAGCAAAACCTTTTTTTACTTTCCGTTATTTATTCATTACTGTAAAAGATTCACTGTACTCCCCTCCTGTCATTCTGGGGGAAAAGCTGTGAGTGTACAATGGATGGAAAGGATAATGCATTTACCTCAGCAGTGCTTGTATCTTCTCTGCTGTGATTCCCTGAACAATCTTCTCCAGCACGTCTGTGTCTGCACTTGGCTCTACCTTAACTTGCTCCTTGCTGAAGGCATATCGTCCAATGAGCAGCCCCAGAGCAAACACTCCCATCCCCACCAGCAAGTATTTGGCGAAGCAGGCCCAATTCCGTCTCTGGCCCTTGGGTACCGACCGACTGAAACGAGAAACGTAATTAGGGTCTTCCTGGAGACGCTCGAAACGTCCGTGGGGGGAGACGGAGGGTTGAATTGGTTCCAGGTCTGGGTCCATGCCCCCGCCGGAAGAACTGCTCACAGGTTGATGCTCCACACACTCCAGCTGGAAGCGGTCCAGCCCCGGTTCCTCCAGCACCTTCTCCATGTCCCACTCCAGTTCCAGGGAAGCCGTGTGAAGCTCCTCGTTCTCCAGATCTCGTACACGGAGAGAACCGTGGCCAGCACGCACTTTCCTATACGCCATGTCTGTTACTGCAAGAGCACACCAAGAAAAAAAGAAACATTGTAAACAGCCATTTTACAAGCCATTGTTTTTTTTTAAGTGAATATCTTAAATTGAATAATACAAATTCAGCTGCTAGAGCTGCAACAACTATTCAATAAAACTGATAATGAAAATAATTGACAGTAGCTGTGTTTCCATTACAAACTTTGGCATATTTGATAAATGATTTTGGATGTATTTATAGGTGTATGCGTGTATCTTTACAGAAGCAGCACTGAGAGATACTTCAGAAACGTGTGCGGCGAGGCTGGAATAAACACAAGTGTCAAACGAGTGACCGCTATCTAATGGCAGGGAAAGCCCCTTAAACACTTGAATGAACACGTATTAAGTGATTCTTGGAGGTTGTTACATATTGAAGAACGATCATGACTTTTTTACACATGCCATGTGACCTGTAAATGTGAAAAAAAAAAAAAACATTTCCATTGCAGTTCTGTGAAATACTACTTTTTCGAATCGCCTGAAAAGCCACCTCATGTGAGCGTAAAAAACTTTTTTGTGATATATGGAAGTTTTCCATTAGGCGTATTTTCAATTCGCAACTTGCACAGTTTGAAGGGTAATGGAAGCGCGGCTAGTGACTGCATTTGTGTCATGTAATTGCGTCTGCAGGCTACGTAAAAACTACGTAGCTTGTCAGTGATCTACGGCTCTGTGTATCAACTGCAGCGCATTTAAAAAAAACAGCTGGTTGAGATTTACCGCTAATCAAAAAAACGGCTTTACTGACGAGATGCGCATTTATTAATCGACGATTAAATCACACAGCCCTAGGATTAAGGTTGTAGAATAAGGCATATTATTTAGCACTAATAAATAGCTAATATTCACTCTAATAAGTAACCAATATGAATAACTATATTAGTGTTACAAAGAAGTGTTATATTTTAGTTTTTTGTAACAATGTAAGAAGAGTCTTTAACTGTCATCGATTGAAGGCTAAATCTCGCTAAATAAACCACAATTCTCCACACTTTCAAAGCACAATAAACTCTCCACTTCCATGGTTGTTATTAGCCAGTGTTTTGTGCCAGTTGGACACACATCACTCTCTACACAGACACTGAACGTTCTCAGGGAGAGATGTACAAGCTGCTAAAAAAGGTCATTAAGGGTGATGACTTGGTTGGTTCAAATTCATAAAAGTGAAGCCAGTGTCTCAGCGTACCATCAAATTTAACTATCCCTTTAACAGACACCGCCATCAAACTCAAAACAGCCCAATCGATAATGACAAAATTCCAAACCACCCAGAAATTTCAGACCGCACACAGAGCCATTATCCAGTCCAACCCAGTCCCTGAAATAGGTCGCCTTTAAAAAATTACAGAGAGAAATATCTGCTGTCGGCACTAGGCGCAGCAAAGGCAGCTGGAGAAACCTTTGATAGTCACACTTAAAATAGTCATTTAGAGGTGGAGAGAAATCTGCTCTGATAGAGGGAAATAACTTCGCAACGACTAAACATTACCATTCGACACACGTTTCAATGAAAATGGCGCCGCCGAGGATTTTGCATCACATTTTGCACATCCACTCTGAGCATTTTCGCTCCCCCTGTCTCTTTATATCATTTGGACTATAGAATTGTTCTGTTCTCACTCTTTTACAGGAATGTGATTTTTTTATGCTTTCACTTTTAAATAGGCCCCACAGAATGTGAAAAGGTGGAAATGATGTGCTGTTGTCTCTCAACATTAATCTTCAGTGCCCCACAAAACTTCCATTATTGCGGGCCGCCATTCCAGAGGAGCGATCAACTTCATTTACACTCTGACCCCGGCAATGATATGGGTTGTCAAACTCTCAGGACAGTGCTAACCCTCATCTCCTCTCCGCTCCTCCTACACCCATGCCTTTGCTCACAGACTGACAGCTGACGTTCAATCACCAGAAACATCAGTAATTTAATGCCTTTCGACTACTCAACAGAGCCATCAATTAAAGTAGAGAGGAACACACCATCTTTGGCTTTTCCCCAGTGATTGATGTTACCGTGAAAGTGGGTAAGATGCTTCTTCCCATGCTGTGCTTCAACTTTAAACCTGCACCTGATGGATAAGTAACATGGTGCTCATTTTTTAAGGGGTTAACAAATTACATTACACTGATTATAAAAGTTTAACCTATGCACATGCATCAATGAACTTCACACAAGGTAAAATCTCATTTTTTATTTGTTGCTGTTGTTTTCGATTTTAAATTTCTCTATTAAAATATACTTTAATATTTTGGGTCTCACAATTGTCAGGGTTATTGAAATGTCCTGATGTTGTAATGATGAAACAAAAATGCACAATTTAAAATAGCTTCACATATTTGTAACATTCTAGAGACAGAAAGCAATATTTAAAAAAAATTGTGTGTTTTAATATGTGAATATATTCCATATGAAGATTTAAAGTTATGCAGTGTGACTGGTAACACTTTAGAATAGGGGGTCAGAATAATGCATTAGTTAAGCATTAATTAATGGTTAATTTGTTCACAATTAAGCATTAGTTGAGCAAAAACACTACTAGTCAATAATTAACTTAACATTTTGATCATTAATTATTAGTGTGTTTTGCTCAACTTATGCTTAATTGTGAACAAATTAACCATTAATTAATGCTTAACTAATGCATTATTCTGACCCCCTATTCTGAAGTGTTACTGTTGATAAAAAATATTTAGTGTTCTTTGCTGTTGCTTTTTGGCCTACATAAGTAGCACATATCAATTTAGACTATTAATATTAAAAATTCAAGGTTTTATAATTAATCAAAAGTTTTTATAATTTTTAATTGTACTTTTTTATTCTATTTTAATATATTCTGTTCAGGTATTGATCAAAGAATCCCGAAACATATTTCCACAAACATATTAAGCAGCCCAGCTGTTTTTAACATATTTTCATCACCATATTAAAATGATTTCTGAAGGTTAGACTGGAGTAATGGCTGCTGAAAATTCAGCTTTGCCATAACAGATCACATATTAAGATAGTAATTGGTTATTTGGAATTGTAATTGAATGTTTTTCAATAAAATAAAATGTGAACAGTAGAACTGAGCTGATTCCCTGAAAGCAGCACAAAATAGCCTGGTATTGTTATATCTAAACTTGTTACTATAGTGACAGTGGCGCCAGACTACGACATAATGCAATTTATTTCAGGTGCATCCAATAATGATAATGAGCTCAGGGTTGAGTGAGCACAGGGCTGAACTAAAGGATGCATTCTGTGTCAGGAAATAGTTCACATTCTACAACCATAGAGCCGTACAGAATACAAAGATAGAGAAAGAAAACGTTTTTCTTGAAAGGGTTTCTCTTCAAGTGCAGAATGATATACTATAACACAGAACAGGAAATCTGAAGTAGACAAGACATGCGGGCACAGCTACCCGGATCAACTGCAGTTAAACCACAACACAACGGGTAGAAGGGAAATCCCTGTTGTTCATGATTGTGTGACCTCAAACGTCTTGCTGTACAGGATTATCAGCCCTCTAACATTCACACAAAATATCAAAAAAGAACCAACAGCC
The DNA here is from genome assembly GCA_032361065.1 of Enteromius trimaculatus. Lineage (NCBI taxonomy): Eukaryota > Metazoa > Chordata > Actinopteri > Cypriniformes > Cyprinidae > Enteromius > Enteromius trimaculatus. Next base: position 14,788,746 of record JAUMHP010000060.1, read on the forward strand.
AGGAGCCAAAAGTCTGTCTGCTAAAAGTCTGAAGACTTCATTTGATCGATCGTTTAAATGGCCTAATGATCTTACCGCCGACCAGTTTAAAAAAAAAGGAAGCTAAATTTGTGTGCGCAGTCTCTCCCATCCTCTCTATCTCCTGCTGAATCACGCTGTGGGATGATTCAAGTGTACAGTCTCTGCTTTTATACTATCCGCTGGTGTTTATTTATGGCTTCGTCTCCAGGGAAACCAGAGGAAGTGTGACACACAACATTAGAATGGGAACTAAGGGAAGTGAGATTGAGAGACCAGATCACAAATACATAAATATAACTCTGTAAGCTTGTTTTGAGTGTGTGTGTGTGTCGTATTATAAACTGGTGCTGTGTGTGAGAGCTCAGGGCTCATAATGAAAACATGACGACAGGTCTGAATGAGTATAATAGTAACCAAACATCTGTGCGGTCCTTGAAAGACCTTTATTTACTCTCACCCCTCGAGTCATAAAAAGGGTTGGTTGTTTTTATTCCCACAGACAGTCTGTTTTTTTAACTGCCTTCTTTATAAGTTTCTTTACTGGCATCCATGGTTTCATGAAGAACCTTTAACATCCATGGAACTACTGTATTCCATTCCACAAAGTGTTCTTAGTAGTGAAATAAGATTACATTTTCGGGTAGAACTTCTAAAGTCTGATTCATTCTACAGCTAAATATGCACAGGGTGTGAAGTTGATAACTTTGTTGAGTTTCCCGCAGTTTTATGGTGATAAGGCCCTTACCTGATGAGTTCGTCCCTCTGAAAGCATCACAGCAGATAGGCGTTCTTTGGTAACCCAGTCATTTAAGAGTTTTGTTTTCCCTGGAGGTTAGGAGTACTCTGTGGGTGGACTTATTACGAAATGCTTGTGTTTGGTAAAGTCTATAACGGGTGTTGGGTTGAAGTCTCTAAATTGCAGATGTTCTTAATTGAACCATTTAGACAAACAGGTTCCTCTGTGGCACTGAGAAGCTAGCACCTTTATTTTTAAGAGTGCACAGCCTACAGTTAACAGAAAACAATGACATTAGTTTTATGTATTTTAATAGATTTTTATATTTATTTTCAGAAGATAAGTCACTGGTGTGATGTAGATTTCTGTGGGTGGTTGTAGGAATGATTTTTATACTGGCAAAGACCTCTAGGTCTTA
>JAUMHP010000060.1:14793592-14804526 GCA_032361065.1 Enteromius trimaculatus
AACTCGTCTTTGAGATGAACGTTTTCTAACGCATTTTTAGTCAATAAAATGTTAATACAATAGTACATAATTTGACCTTAAAGAAATCGCCACTGTATCATATACGGTGTTAAAAATAATTATGATAAAGCAGATGAGAAAAGTTCTTCTGCTTTTTTTAAGCTCCATCAGATAAAGCATGCTACACCTAGAAACACTTTATTTTTTGCAGAAGGACTGCTATCAATACATCATTGTTTGTTTTTAATACCCGTCTTATGTGGTAACTGTTGTAGGAAAGTAATTCTCCTGTTATCCCGGGCTTATTCACAATAGAGCACAGCCTTTTGTAACCTACTGTATTGCTTATACAGTATGCATTCATCTCATATGTACATTTGCAATACAGTTATTGTCAAAACTTTTGATATTGTGTTTCACTGTCTGAAAAAGTGCATGTAAATGCAGCATGAATACTGAAAAGGTGCACTAAAAGATACAACTAGTTCTGTTTGAAATGAGGGAAAGCACCAGTGAAACTCATGCTGCCCAGCGGTAAGTCTGTGAATAAGGCATCATTTGTGCATTAAGATCAATGTGCACAGGTAAAAGGATACAGAAGCAATGAGGATAAAGCAAAGTCAAAAGACAAATCACTTGCTGAAAAAACACATCGGCCCACAAGCATTCAATCAATTACCCACGTCCATTACGTTCTCCACGAAGAAGAGGAAACAGACAGGGAGCATTCTTCTGAATGGCTCCAAAGCAGACGCGGGGTTATTGAGAACATCTATCACACTAAACTACACACAGAGATATTGTATCTGCCCCTATTGGCTGAAACGCTGGATCGGATACATTTGCTAAAAAGACAGGCAATCCAGCTTGTACTATTTCAAATGGATTATGGCTAGCACTCAGATCATTAAAGCCAGAATTAGGCTGACAATTGTTCATTAAAGTTCTATGAAATGCAGAAAAAGAGGTGCAGCTAATGCCGTAGAAACTAACAAACAACCTGTTCTGTAGGCGTAAATCAATAGCGCGGTAAACTGGAGCATAAAGCACAACCTCTATCTAAGACCAGGTGATGCAGAGACTCAAGGTCTTTCCATTTTCTCCCATAGGTCCCTATTATAAACAAAGATTTAAACTGGGAATTTGAGAAGATGCACTTATGGACTTAGGGTTTTATAGGATATTGTCGGCGGCAAGTGTTTCTTGAAAAACAAACAGTAAAAAAAAAAGCCATTGTTTAGCTAATTAGTATCATGGGGCACAAAAGGACGAGAGCTGGGTTTTAAAACACCTCATTCAGCTAGGGGAGAGAATTGCGTACAACTTCAAAGAAAAACTTAAAAGTATTTAGTCTGTTTATCTGGTACGGTACGATTACTAAACAGAATAATTTATCAAGGCAAAGAAATGCACAGCGTAAACTGAAAAAAAAAGAAAGTAAATATATATATATATATATATATATATATAAACACACACACACACGTACAGTATATATACGGCTGTCTCATTTGAAGTGTTTAAAGCCAGTGTGTCAACAGAGATGCAATGCATGTATAGTGTGTTGCTTAACCCTATATGGAAACCACAGGCTCGTGCAGGATTAATTGTGTTTGTGTTGTGATGCACTGTCCTTTTCAGAGAGTGTGTATTGATTCTATGCTTATGTTTCTACACATAAAAAATGTAAGACAATCTTTAAATGAACCTAGAACTTGCAGTTAAAAGAATACAGATATTTATTTTCCATAGCTGTACCCTACAATTACAGAGAGAGAGAGAGAAAGAGAACTGTATAACTTTCCATTAGCAATTGCAGATACATATCTACCCACACATATACAGTACACATGCATGTGTCCTAACGCTGAAAGATTGCCACCTGTTGCACTTTACAGCGAGACACAAAATATGTACCAGAAAGCACATATCACTGCAGTTTCCAAAAGAAATAAACACTAGAGGCAGTAAAAAACGGACACCATTTATTCCTTTGAGTTTCGATTAATAAAGCACACACACAGAATTACTTGAATATCATGTGTCTTCAAAACAATATTAATATACTGGGAGGTTTGAAAACTGATGGTTTTGAATGATAGCATCACATATATCCTCTATGGGTTTTCATAGACGGTAGGTTTGTTCGGTAGCTCACGGAGTACAGAGACGTACTGGAGAGGTGAGGAGCTCCGGTTTGAATCCCATGTAACTATGGTTTGACAAAACTGTAAAATATTTACATCTATGTAAAAGGAAGTTGGCATCGATGCATGCCTTTTTGTGTCAGTTTTGCATTTGTTGACACTATCAGGTAGGTTTAGCGTTGGGTTTGGTGTAAGGCATATTTCCAACATGGTAGAGCATTATTTGTATCGTCAGTCCCTGGCATTTAACGTAATAAAAAACAAAATGTTCCTATATCAACATAATATAAATGTGCCAGGGTTCATGTATCGAACCTGTGTTTTAGTGCCACTTTAGTGGACATTTCATTTTGAAACTGAGCCCAGAGGTAAATATTTTTAAGAGACCAGGTTGAAAGATTACCACAGGTCTACAATCAAGTAAAGTGATCTCTAGATGGAAGCAGTGTGCGTATCAGAGAGCGCAAACCGCCATCCACCCCAATTTGTGGAATGACAAATTCAAGCATGTTTGACCAAACAATCAAACGGCAACCTTGAATCCCATTTAAGTTGAAGGTCGTACTCCCGACTCAGTCACCCTCCAAAGAACACACCATGGTCGCCTCTTACCGTGATTTATGAGTCTTTGATCTTTGTCATTTGTGACAAATTGACACTGGCACATTAAATGGCAATACAAAACATAAACATGAATATTGTCATCCCTTAGACGAAGCTAGTCAACATGTACTGTTCAGTATTTTCAATACCTTCATTAAGTCTACATCAGACTAATCAGACTGCACAATAACAAAGGCTGGATTTCTAATTTGGCATCCAGCCTGGTTTATGACGCAATTTGGTTCAAATGTTGATTCACAACAATAAGACAAAAATGGAGACAAACAGAAGAGTCTTCCATAGATTAGCCCAATTCAGTCCAATTTGGCAACTGATATAATCTTTAAATATTTAATAATCATAGACCAGTGATCAAAGAGCACTGTCATAGCCTACATTCCCCAATGCCTCGCATCTTATCAACTTCCTCTTCTTTAAAAGTCACTTACAGCCAAGGAGAGAGTGTCTATATATAGACAAAACCATGCCGCTGTTCTTGTGTACACAGATCAGTCATTATCTTCCCATACTGTCACAAACAAAAGTCACCTTTTGGTGCAAACGAGGTCCTTCCTATCTGTAACAAACTGATGGATGGACACAGAGTCTGTCAAACATCACTGACAAACAAATGCTGAAATAATGAAGGGGCTTTTGATTCAGCAAGACCAACCTTTACAGATTTTTTATTTATTTATTTATTTTTTTACATCACTCTCTGGCAATCATGCACAAAGACTGAAACACACACACATGACAGACGTGACACACAGGCTGTTGACTCTGCTGTGATGTGTTGGGCAGGTGTAATTGGCCGTCATCTCACGGTACTCTCTGGTGACTGGTGTTTCAGGGGTTTGATGAAGAGATCGGGCGAACTCATGTGTCTTCCAGTCAGAGGATACAGTGTGTGTCCCAGAATTGTCTGAGGCTATCCAGAGGAGGTGAGACACCCCAGCCCAACACATCCATGTCTTTCAAACCTCTTATGAAAATGTATACCCAATTCAATTATGTAAATACATGTATTTAAACACAGCTACTTGCAAAATAAACATCTGGGCATGCAATAATGCTAAAAAAAAATACTAAAACTATAGACCTTTAATCTAAGTTGCACTCATTAGCTAATATGTTTATTGTAATGCTGCGTTCACACCAGACACGAATGAAGCGTTAAGCGCGAGTGATTTACATGTTAAGTGAATGCAAAGACACTATTAGACATCCTGCGGCGTGAATGGCGCGATTCACGCATTTCATACTTTGCCGAAAACTTGCCCAGCGTTAACCAATCAGGAGCTTACTCTAGTGGTGACGTGATTACTACGTAACAAGTGGATGCAGAATTCTTATATCTCAAGTTTGCGAGTTATCCCCAAAACGAATTTTACCTCCTGTTTAACCACTACAGAAACATCAGGAAGCAGCAGCAGGTGTCAGAATTACTAGCTGCGGTGAGGCTGCCCTCGGCGGATACATGAGCATTGAGCACCCGGTGTTCGAGTAGAGCTCATGGTCATTCGCTCAATCGGCGAAGCGAACATTTAAATAGGCACTCTCCTTTTTAATAAACCACAGATTTGTGTTTTAAACAACTACATTCTCGCCTGAAACACTCTTAAAACTGCGTTTCATGGCACAATAACAACAATATTTAGAAAATTTTGCATGAGACTGGAGCCGCCTGGCAGAAACCCCTCTCATGATACGAATTTGCATCTGTCGTTAAATTAATTTTTACGCGCTAATGAAGCAAGTAAACTCAAAATGTTCAAGCATCCAACTACACGCGAATAGCGCGATTTATTTGTGCAAGTCACTTCTGGTGTGAACATACCATAATAGGTTTTCCATGTTTTAATATGTTTAATATGTTTTTATGTTTAATATGACTAAATTATGTTGCCATAAATGATTCTGGATTAAGATTCTGTATTGCAATTTATTGGTTTCATTAAATTATAATAATCAAAAGCATCTTTTAGTGACTGTTGCTACCTATCACTAAAAAAACCTCCTACTTAAATGGACTGAACAGTTTATTTATATTTCAAGAATGTACTCTTAAACATGTTCAAGGCCATTTGGCAATGTGAGGAGGCTGGCATCCCATGCCATCTGGTTAGTGGGCACCCTCCCACAACCCCATCTACTCTTGCCCCGTGTTACAGACCCCTACGTTTCAATCCACTTCAGTCCTCCAGCTACCTGGCAGCCATCTCCCTCAGACCTTGCCAACAGATGGCTCTGCAGCAGGTAATAATGACCCAAGACAAACTCTTAAATTGATTATGCCATCGTTAGGGCATAAATACAAAGTATCGGCCCTGCAGAGTGGAAAGATGGCTCAGAGTCAACAGGCACTCACATAAGAGGCAGATACTGATTCTGAAGTGCACAAGGTGGGGGGAGGAAACAAAGGAAGATGAACACACACTGATTGACCTAGCTTGCAAACGGACTCAATGAGTAACCCAGTAAGGGATTAATTAGTAATCCTAATCAAAATTCTAAACTTCCAAGAAAAAAATTACAGGCCCTCTGAAGACCAAATAGGCGGTTCTACTTAGTTACAAATCTGTGCCAAAAGTTTATCAATTTGATCCCAACAAGGAGCAACCTAAGGTTTCTCCAGAGGGACTGAACGGTAAGTTACTTAAGGGAAAATGTCAGTACCCATGACCATTTCAGAGATGATAAATCCTGCTCCTGGAGGACCGCTAGGTGTATGCTGCAGAAATTAGTTCCTATCCTAAGTAAACACACTGGAACCAGCAAGGTCTTCAGGCTTCTGGGCACCCCTGGACTACCTAAGCAACCAAATGACCAATATTCTCACTCCAATTCCTAGAAAAGAGGCTTACTTGGTGAAATTTTCACTTAAAAACAAGGCATACAGCTCTCCACTCCAAAGAACCGTCAATAGGCTTCGATATTTGCAATAATTACTCTGTATTACAAAACAATGACAAATACTTTGTGGTGTGAGAGGGCCCTGTAGGGAACAGACAGCTTTTCTTTATCACTCCTCTAAAGCCTCTCGTGTTACAGCTCTCTCACTATTCATACTCTTAGAGATTGAGAATGATACAGGGGACGGTCATATTTCAGAGCACTAAACATGTCTTTAATCACGGGGAGAGTCCTTCTGCTTGGAAAGCCATGATTTGAAGCTCCAGTGTCAGGTGCAGTGAGAGCTGATCGCTCCTCTCTGGGTGAAGAGTGTCCGATCATTTAGAGAAATCTATATTCTCTGGTCATTTATTTTGCTGAAGGAATGAAGCATTTCCCCAGAGGGAGAAAGAGAGAGCTCTCTCAGCAAATAGCCCCCTTGCAGCCACTACCTGCGTATGAACCACCTTGGAGTATTTATCTCTTTCTGCAGGAGTTGTTTGCATGGGTGTCATCCGTAACCTGAAAACATAACCTTTAGCAAATATCTGTTTTTCATATTTCAAAAAACTATTTGCTAGTCTAGTGAAAATTTTAAGTTGCGCTGGTCAACATGGTTTTTTGGACGTACACTGACACCTAGTGCTGTGGATGTAGCGTCGTACAAAACCAATCACTTTCAAATGGCTTTGTATTGTAGATATCTGCTATGCGCAACTAGTCAAAATTAATATTATGTATTCTGAGATGGAAAGGGTCCAGTATCAAATATAGTCGATCTGACAGTTCGAGTGATCTTTGAATAGTTGACCTCACGAGGAGAAGAGCTCCCATGTGAAATAAAATTGCTGTACAAGGCTGCTGTTCTGATTTAACTATTCATCTCATGGGAGTGCATATGATTTTAAAGATATGTGTGACCCTGGACAACATAAGCATCAATTTGGTGAAATTGAGATTTTTACATAATATGAAAGCTATATAAACAAGCTTCCTATGAATGTTATGATAGGATAATATCTGGCCGAGATAAAACTATTTGAAAATCTGCAAAAAAAATTAAAAATAAATTAAAAAATGGGGGGGGGGGGATTTGTGCAAATAAAGTTCTTAGCAAAGCATATTATTAAAAATGATAAGTTTTAATCGTTTTTTTTTTTTTTTTGTAGGAAACAAAATATCTTCATGAAACATGATCTTCACTAAATTTCCCAAAGATTTTTGATATAAAAGAAAAATCAATAATCAACCAGGGTCTGGTACAATAAGTAAAATTTTTGTTATGCAAAATGCTTTTTTTTTTCTGTGCGAGGACAAAATCACTGAGTGCACCTTTTGAAAGAAAATAGAAAACTAAAAAGGACATATCCCGAAGATATAAAAAGCTTTTTGTGAGAAAATCTCGTACTGCCTTCAATTCTGAGCACAGGGATGTTCTCCTATCTGTTCCAAGGTTCTCTTTGAAATGCAGTGGTAGGGGTCATCTCAAGTGGCCTTTCCCACTACAGGCTCTGTGTCTGTAAAATGTAGTTTCTTATTTTACTTTCCCTAGCTACAAAACTTTATGCCTTGGCGAGCTTCTCACTTTCACACTAGATATAGTCACCAACGATAACAACAACAACAAAACATCAGCGGGCCACCATATCCTCTTTATTAATTAATCCTGACAAACACTTAATATCTATCTTTTTTCTTAATTCCCCCAAGGTCTAAACACGATACAATGAACCCATGTTGTGCAAATGAAAGACGGCAGCGGGAATAAAGAGCTGCCATGGGGCTCCACTGACCTTGCGTTTATTCAGAAGTACATAATGCAATAATCACCTCCACACGTGTGATAGATTTTAGCCACCTCGCTCCATTAATCATCAGTTGCGGATGGGAATAAATTGAATTAGCGCTACGAAAAGCTCACTTCTCTCAACTGTAAGCAATAAAAAACAATTAGGGCTACTGCGTTTGAATCTAACGCAGTTGATTAACAGATTAATAAATATTTGATCTCAGCAACCAACTTGGTTTAATGTATCGACACAGCTGTTTTATAATTAACCTCTATGCTGTGATTAACGTGGATGTGATGAATAACATAGCTTTTACATTGTTTTAATGTACAGTTCTGGTGTAATTAGAGATTACATGCGAGTAATTCTAAAAATATTACAGTATGAAATAATGTTTCTGTCCTTTAAAATAGGACCAGACATTACTGTTGAGTAACCTACAGTTCAAAGGTTATCACCTAACCACGAGATGAGACACAAAAACATGAGCCACAATTAGGTGGTAACTATTAACTATTAATTACCAAAAAAAAAACCAAAAAAAAAAACCATGAAACAAGAAAGGGACGTCACCTAACATTGTTTATATCATTTCAGACCCAAAGCTTTTGCATAAGAAAATAGAGAGCATCCATCTCAATGAACTGTGAACACCATATTATTTAATTTCATGGCTCTTAGCTTTCATACAGTTAATTTTCTCAGTACCTTGCCATGTACATCCCTACTCTTCGCGTGGAATTTCAAAAGTAATGATGAGAAATTTAAGGCACAGGAAGAGACAACAAGTTAATTTTGCAGGAGACAAAAATAGTAGGATATGGTTCTCAGAGCCATGGTTCTCTACCAAGATGACTACATATTGTTTAATCCATTTGTGATAATATCATCACAAGTGGAATAAAGTTGGAACTGCAAGCTGCACATTTTCAGACACGATAATGAGATCCCATGCAGAACTTTATAAAGCAGGAGAAAGAAATGACCGTACTCTAATGACCGGACTATTTCAGACAGAAAACTAAAGAAAAAGGAACCTATAAAGAAGGTGCAGATGATGATAAATACAATAAACACTGCAGTCATGCACACTATATCTTCTGGCCACGACCCACATGCATTCCTGAGACCTAATGACAGTTATTTGTTTGAGAGCATTCCATTCAAAAAGCATTTCAAAGAATCTATAGATTTTTTAAATGACCAAAGTACTGGCAGGCTAAAAAATTTTGACCCTGCATAGACAGCAATACAACTGGCACATTCAAAATGCATTCAGGACATCATTAAAATAGTCCATGTGACTTCAGTGGTTAACCTTAATTTCATGAAGCTACTAGAATAGTTTTTGTGCACATAGAAATTCAATGATCAAACCTGAAGAAAAAGTATAAATAGATAGTAAATTAAATAATCCAAGTAAAAATCAAAACAACAGAAATAGGAACAAAATATTTAGCAAACACTTGCATGCTGCCACTGTTGCTTAGAGTCCAAATACTGCAAATGAAGCACGTGTATTATATGTACAGGACAGGAATTATGGATCTGTACATGGGGAAAAAATCTACTCAGGTAATCTACGTGTCTCAAAAAGGTTCTGTGGTCACAGGAGGGGGGTTTATAAATTGGTTTGCTATCACCAGGCTGCAATGCTCAAATGGGTCACTGAAAGAGACCAGAGCTCAGTGTGGCAGCAGTAGGAGGTTTGAAACGGTCTACATGCCAGTCGACAGCAAAAAGGCCAGCGTATACTGTACCGCAGCGCTGCAGACTGGAGGTAGATTGCGATCTGAGGTGTACGCCCCAGGTATGGGAAAAGTGGAGCGTGATGTTTATAATACCTGACTGAAGCAGCCGTGGCTAAGAGACTTTCACGGTTGTCTGCCTACAGCTGAGACCTCACGTCTGATATTCAACCACGGACTGATGCTGAGAAGTTGGAAAAAAAAAAAAAAAAAATGGCTGGCTGGCTGACTTAAAGGGATAGTTTGACAAAAAATGTCTTGAAATGACTTTCATTGCATGGGTAAAAATACTGTTTTACACAGAATAAGTGAGAGTGATGTAGGCTACAGCGACACGACAAGATTTGACGACATGAGTATCGATACAGCTGTCTCAGTATTGATATTGTGGCATGTGTTCACCGTGCAAACATTATTTAACACACACTGATTTCCATTTCATATTTGCACATATCATCATACATGTACTATGTATATATATATATTGTGTTTTTGCTATTTTGTATATTATTCTTTTTATTATTTGTATCACTAAAACAAATTCCTTGTGGGTGTAAACATACCTGGAAATAAAGCTCATTCTGATGTACCACGCTTAATTTGAATAGAAAAACACTGTTAAAAATGGGTTCTAAAAGTGGAAGGTTACAAAAAATTATAAACGGAGCATAATATATATAGGCTACAACAAGGTTTAATATGGCTGCAGAGGAACACAAATGGGGTTGCCTGATATAAAGAGACATAATCCCCGAAACACAGCTTCCCACGCAATACGGAATTATCTGCTAAGTGTGTTACTCATCTTTCTCAACCTGGCAATCATGTGTGCATGCGCTCTCTTCACTGTGGATAAATGCGCTGACTTTCTGAAAACACTGATAAACCTGCAGTTTAGTGATCTCCACTTCAATATTCAGTTCTCAGAGAAGTGTAATTCAATAAGTGTTTATTCACGAGAGAGAGAGAGAGAGAGAGAGAGAGAGAGAGAGAGAGAGGCTACTAGCAATATTAAGATGTTTTATTACAAATACAGTATGAGTATATTACAATATAAATTTATTAGAATGAGTAAATTAAAACAAGATGCAAAAGTCTGAATGTCGTACCTGGTGTTTAGTGCCCAATGTAAACATGAAACATATGCCGATGTTCTCACAAAAATGTACCTCTGTGCACTTTTTGTGTAACACTGTTTTTACGTACCTTACTGCACAGTTTTAAAAGTAAATGTCTACTGAGTGGTGCTAAAACACAGGTGTTGTGCCTAAAACATATGTGAACCCTGGCATATTTATTATGTACACACGCGGACAAAATTGTTGGTACCCTTCAGTCAATGAAAGACAAACTCACAATGGTCACAGAAATAACTTAATCTGACAAAAGTAATAATAAATAAAAATTCTATGAATGTTAACCACTGAAAGTCAGACATTGCTTTTCAACCATGCTTCAACTGAATTATTTAAAAAATAAAATCATGGAACAGGCCTAAACAAAAATGAAGGTACCCCTAACTTAATATTTAGTTGCACAACCTTTTGATTGCAATCACTGCAATCAAACGACTCCTGTAAATGTCAATAAGACATCTGCACCTCTCAGCAGGTATTTTGGCCTACTCCTCATGAGCAAACTGCTCCAGTTGTTTCCGGTTTGAAGGGTGCCTTTTCCAGATGGGATGTATAAAGCTCCTTCCAAAGATGCTCAATAGGACTGACGTCAGGGCTCATAGAAGGCCACTTTAG
>JAUMHP010000060.1:14811162-14821211 GCA_032361065.1 Enteromius trimaculatus
TCAGAATGAGTGGTCTGATTGGTTGTAGATTCGTCCAGTAGTATACAGAGGCATCTGATGGACGCAGGTTAAGCCCGACTCCCAGAAGGCGGGTAGTAAGGTAGTGTTGCGCAAAAATTCATATTTGTAATTTTAATCCATTTGATTCTTTTGAAATGATTTCTATATGAGCTCTGTGTGTGCCTTTATGAAAGTGCTTGTCAACAGTGTGCCTTCTAAGGGTTCTGTCTTAAGGAAAATGCCAGCTGTCTCTAGTCTGTGACCTCGGGTGAGCAAAGAGGTATAAAGTGTAGAAGACAACCCCCTCCTTTGTCACACTCAGCAGGGAGCCTTTTCTGTCTGTTTGATTGTGCACCATTCTTGCAAGACTTAAATCTTTTTATATAACGCAATTGCTCTATTTGTCTTCTTCACCGAGAGCCTCTGAATTTTTGCCACAACAGTAGCTTGGCCAGACTTACTGTAGCTTGTATGAGCTTTATAGTCGCGCAAGCCGGGCAAACCTGATAATGTTAACAAATGCAAAACTGATATAAAAAGGCATTTGTTGATGCAACTGTGCCCTTTCAACTTCCTTTAGACTGATTTAAACTGTTTTGTCATCCTGTAGTTACACGGGATTTAAACCGAAGCTCCTCGTCTCTCAAGTACGTATTCCGTGAGCTTTCGAACAAACCTACAGTCTATGAAAACCCATAGATATGAAGCTGGACATGTGTAATGCTAACATTTCAAAAACATCAGTTTTCAACTAGCCCAACATATTAATATTGTTTTGAAGTAACAACATGATATCCTTCAAGTAATTGTGGAAAAATTCCGTTTTATTAATTGAAACTTGTATGAAAAGGAATAAAAGGTGCCCGAGTTTTACTGCCTCTAGTGTTCATTTCTTTTCAAAACTGCAGTGGCATGTACTGGTTGGTACGTATTTTGTGTCTGGTTGAAAAAGCTAGATTTATGCCATGAGCCCAAACAGTGCTATACTGCAAACACAAGAACACTTAGGCCTAACTGTCAACCCCAGAATTAATAAATAAATATGAATCATTTAATGACCAAAAAAAAAAGGGTTAAAGCTGTATTATACTGTACACGAACGGCTGCTGTAAAGCATTGTGTTCCATACGAGTCCACCTTCTTTTTAACTACAGTATATAGGCCTTGTAATGAACATCATTTAAACAAATAGGACAGTTTCTTAGATCAACCACTTCTGTTGTTCCTAGAACAGCTTTTCGTGATTGGCTATGACTGGATGACAACAACAATCTTCCAGGAAAGATACTGTACATAACGCTGATCCAGGTCCATGTCTAAAGCACATTATTCTATCCCTTGACCAAAAAGTAAATCTCCATGTCTTGTTTACTCTCAAGCAGTTATCCTAATGTTAGTGCATTAATGCCTCCAGAGACAAATCAACGAAAGTACTTAAAGAAGAAACAGCAGTTACCCTTCAGCAGTCTGAGTTGGCTAGATTACCGCTGCTAATCTGAATTGACAGGCTGTCGACGCCTGTGTTTAGCACATTGCTGCTTTGCTAATGCATATTTTTGCATTGATTCCAATTTGTTTAAATGATATGCCAGAAGACCAACAGTTATCATATAAGATTCCCATGCACGATGAATACTAAGCAGCGCTTGCGATCTTGATGGATTCCAAAAGCTATGACTAGCAAGCTCATTAACATGTGAACTGTATGCTTTGTGTCCATCATCCCATTCCACTTGTCTGTATTTTTACAACCTACTTTATCGGTTTCATTACTCACTATCATTATAGCCAGTTAGAAAGAGAGTTTGACATGTTTATGGTTTGTGGATGTGTTTTGTGTGTTTCAAAGCATTCAGGCGAACGCTTTATGACATGGTGCAGTATACGACAACACTGGAGGATCTCGGATCGTTTGCTACTCCAGTGGCCAATGAAGGAGCTCATTTACTGGAATGATGCAGCATAATTAACAGAAATCGTCAGGTTTGCATGACTTTTCTAATATTTCCCAGTCCATCCTTTAATGATGCAGACCTAATGAGTCCATTAGTCTCCTCTGAGAGGCACGGAAGGGTTTGCCAGATGTTCCTTGACATGAATAAACAGCATCTGCTCTGCCTTAAAGGTTTCTGATCTTTTGGCTAGAATTGGATTGTATTATAATACACTCCATTCATACCAGAGAGAGAGAAAGAGAGAGAGACTTTTTCTCCTGTTGACAGGCATTTATAGATAACACTGTATTAATAATAGACACATTTAACATTTATTTTAAAACATATGACATATATTATTATTGTCACTTTCATATTATTATCTTCATTATTACTACATAATTATAAAATAAAATAACAATAGTTTTGTAAATATTTTAAATGTTTTATAACTATTATATAGCCTAGTGATTATGACAACAACAATAATAATAATAATAACAACAACATTAGAATAATAATAATAATAATAAATAAATAATGAAATCAAAGTAAAATACTATCTACATTATTACTATATAACAATTATAAAATAAAAACAATAGTTGTTTTGTAAATATTTTGTAAATATTTTAAATGTGAATTTATTTTGATAACTATTATATAGCCTAGTAATTATGACGATAGTAGTAGTAATAATAATAACAGCAGGAGTAATAATAATAATAATAATAATAATAATAAATAATGAAATCAAAGTAAAAGTAAAATATTATCTTCATTATTACTATATAACAATTATAAACTAAAATAGCAAAAGTTGTTTTGTAAATATTTTGTAAAGATTATTACAAATGTGAATTAATGTTATAATTATTATATAGTAATTATGATGATGATAATAATAATAATAATAATAATAATAATAATAATAACAACAACATCAATAATAATAATAGGAGTAATAACAATAAAATCACCATAAAATATTTTATTATTATTATTATCATCATCATTTCTCACATTACTATCTTCATTTAGTACTATATAACAATTATAAAATAACAGTAGTTTTTTTTGTAAATATTTTATTAAATACTTTAAATGGGAATTAATTTAATAATTATAATTTATTAATTATGATGATAAAACTATGATAGTGATCATAATAATACTACTAAATCACCAAAGTTATTATTATTATTACTACTACTACTACTACTACTACTACTACTTCTACCACCACCATTTAGATTATAAAAATATTGAAGAATGTTTAAATACTCCTTAAACATACATTTTAAATTTGCATCCTTTTAAAAAGTTACAAAAAAAACATTTTTCTACAGTTCATGTACAGTTTAAAGCCACGACACTCTCTTTCTCTCTGAATACAAATGCTCAGCGTGTTAAACAAAGTCATATGAATTTAAATCCCTCTGGACCAGCTGCTTAAGAAAAAAGAGCTTTGTGTTCTCATCATGTAGATGAAAATGGAGAACTGACATTTCCTGTGCGGAGGAGAATGGCAAAGACCATGGACAAAAAGAAGTACTATATTATATTCAAATAGTGCTGGCCAAGGTACTGCAAAACACCTGGCCCCAACTCTATAGTGCAGAACATGAAATTAAAAGATGAAAGACAAGCTACAATCCAGCAATGAAAAGACCAACTGGAACACGGCTGTATTTTATTTGTAGAGTATTACGATATCAATGTCGTCTTAAACATTTTAACTTTCTATTTTCAGTTTAAGTAAGTTTTTCCTACCTAAACCTTACAAGAACACCAAGCAACAGTGTTTTAGTCACAGAAACTTGACATTTAAAGTTCAGTCAAGACATTTATGGTACTTCAAATAATTACTTGAATTTCAGTGACAAAGGCCAAGCCAACTTATTGTCACCTTTTTTCAGTGAAAGATTTGCTCTCCATTTTTAAACACTCGTCGTATTGTGCGTTTCAGTCTACACTTCAGTGGTGATGTTCAGTGATGACTGAAAATCTCCACCCATTACTCAGATTCATCCAACACTCAATTAACAGTCCATTTGCATTCTGGCAGCATCTAGCTCTTGATAAATAACTCTTTTCCTCTTGTGCTAGTCAATCATGAATCATCCCCTCATCTTCGGTGTGGAAGCCAAAACTCCGCTGATTGAGACTGACGACTGTTCTTAGCATCAGGACCTCCAGTAGAAGGCAGCTTCCGTGATCTTACTGAAACCTTTTAGAAGCACACCGAAAAGAGCCCAGCGAGTTGTGACCAGGGTATTTTTGTGGACATTTTTTTTCAACAACATTTTCAACAAAATACAAATAAATAAATACAAAAGTGTACATATGTTCCTGGTAAATATCAAAATGAGATATGCTTATATCTAATGCCACTAAACAATCTCATTTATTAAACATTTAATTTGGTCAATTAAATTATGCTTTTTTTGTTGTTTTTGTTGTAAATGTATGAATTAATACAAAAAATAATTTAAATTCAATTCACCTCTTCTATGATGTGGATGTTTTCATTTTCATTTTACATTTAAAATGAATTGTTTATATGATTTTTAACATTTTTATTTTACATTACAGTCAAAAATATCATAAAAAGTATGACATCCTTGAACAGGAAATTTTATGATTCCTTGCAGAATATTTTATTATTATGTCTTAAAAAGTAGAAATAATTAGTGTACGATAACAAATAGTGCATCAATGCATATTAAAATAATTGTTCTCTATAGAATAGAGAGGAACCTTGATATCAATGTGTGCCATGGTTAATTATCTCCTAAAACATGAAATATTAAAATAAAATCAGTTCAGACTTTCAGTTGCAATATAGTGCTCTCTCAAACTCTTTTAAAAAAGATATTTGAATTTGTATTTAATTCATACTATCGTAATATAATTGTGGCAAATCAGACTCAGAAGACGGCAGATCCATTTGCAGCTGTTTAATGGTCAGATCCGTAGCGAAACAAACAGATACAGACAGAGCAATAAAGAGCAAAACAGTACCGTGTAACAGGCTGGGGTCGGGGCAACAGGCGAGATTCCGAAACGGAAGTCCAGGCACAGGTCGAGGCAACAGGCAGATATCAACAAACCAGAGTCCAGGCAGAGTTCAGGGTCGAGATAAACAATCCAAAGTTGGCAACAGATCCGTCAGAAGGTAATCCAAGAATAAACGCTCAGAGATGTCACAGAGGAACAAAACTTTGCATCGCTCAGAGTTCAAAGTCCGCCTTATAAAGGCAGAAGCCTGCGAAAACGGCGCAGGCTTCCGCAAAGTGTTCGGGTAAAAGAGGTCCGGGTGGGAACTAAAATTCGGGCGAGGGTTCCCGCTGATGGCGGTCGGACGGCGCCACAGAGGACCGCCTCGCCTTGACCCATGACCTCTCCTCAGGGCCGTAACCCTCCCAGTCCACCAGATATTGCAGGGTGGCACCCCAACGTCTAGAATCCAGGATCTCATGCACCTGGTAAACCTCCTCTCCGTCGATGACGAGGGGGGGCACCTCAGGGGCGGCGGCCTCGTCTAGGCCCCTCTGTCCTTCCGGCGCATCAGCGGGCTTCAACAGGGAAACATAAAATGTGGGTGAGATACGATACTCATTAGGCAGAGCAAGGCGGAATGAAACTGGTGTAATCTGGCGAGTGATTTGAAAAGGGCCCACGTACCTTGGGTTTAGTTTTCTGCAGCCACGCTGGAGGCGGAGGTCCTGGGTGGAGAGCCATACCCACTGTCCCGGCTCGTAGGGGGGATTGGGACGCCGATGACGGTCGGCCTGTTCGGTGGCTCTGCGGACCGCTCTCTGAAGGTGAACGTGGGCCCGATTCCATGTCTCCTCCTGTTCCAAAGCCAATGATCCAAAGTAGGGAGGTTCGATGGTTCCCCAGACCAGGGGAACATGGGTGGCTGGTAAACGAGAACACATTTGAACGGGGTCATGCTGGCTTCAGGAGGGAGTTCTGGGCGTACTCCGCCCAGAGCAGGTACTGGCTCCAGTCTTCTTGTCGAGGGTGTCAGTAAGTACGTAAGAATCGGGTGAGCTCCTGGTTGAGACGCTCGGCCTGACCGTTGGATTGGGGGTGATAGCCTGAGGTGAGACTCACGTCAATGCTCAATTGTTCACAGAAGGCGCGCCACAGCCGGGAGGTGAATTGGGGACCCCGATCGGGGAGTAGGTCCTCGGGGATGCCGTAATACCGAAAGACCTGTTCCGTGATTACCTGGGAGGTTTCCCAGGCCGTGGTGAGCTTGGGCAGAGGGACTAGACGACAAGCCTTGGAGAACCTGTCGATTATCGTCAGAATGGTGGTGTAGCCGTTGGATGGTGGTAGGTCAGTCACAAAGTCCATGGCGATGTGCGACCAGGGTCGTTCAGGTATGGGCAAGGGGTGTAACAATCCAGCGGGATTTTGTTGCGAGGCCTTACTTATGTTGCAGGTTCTGCACTTGTGGTAAGGTCTGCAGTGGCTAGGATTCCTGGATGACCGGCGTTCGGGAAGTCATGGACCTGATGCAGCAACTGCTGACGAACAGCGGCGGGTACGTAGGTACGGCCTGGGGGACATTCTGGTAGCGTAGGGTCCTGTGTCTGGGCCTCCATGATCTCTGCTGAAATGTCCCAGCGGGTAGGCGCAATGATGCGAGGCAAGGGGATAATGTGGTCAGGCGGTGGCTGGTCGGAGGGTGCGTCGAACTGCCTGGACAGGGCGTCGGCCTTGGTGTTCTTGGATCCTGGGCGGTATGTGATGGTGAAATTGAAACGGGCAAAGAACAGTGACCACCTAGCTTGCCTGGAGTTTAATCGTTTGGCCCCTTGGATGTATTCCAGATTCCTATGGTCTGTGAGAATTAGAAATGGTACGGCGGCCCCCTCCAGCCAATGGCGCCACTCATCCAGGGCAGCCTTCATGGCCAACAATTCTCAGTCCCCCACATCATAGTTTCGCTCGGCTGCTGTCAGCTTACGGGAGTAGAAGGCGCAAGGAAAGACTTTGCCTGGGTCTCCCTGCCTCTGGGAGAGAACCGCCCTGATGCCCGTACTGGACGCGTCCACTTCTACGATGAACTCCTTGGTAGGACCGGGGTGTCGAAGAATGGGTGCTGACGTGAAGAGGGTCTTTAATTCTTGTAAGGCCTTGAGTCCTAGGGGTGTCCAGGGTAGAGTGGTGGTTCCCTTTCTAGTCATGGCCGTGAGGGGAGCTGCTACTTGACTGAATCCCTTAATAAACCGGCGATAAAAAATGGCGAACCCCAAGAATCTTTGCAGCTCCTTAAGTGTCTTGGGATGTGGCCATTCAAGAATTGCTGAAACCTTGCTCTCGTGCATCGCTACCCCCTCTTGGCTGATGACATAGCCCAGGAAGGAGACACACGTCTGGTGGAATTCGCATTTAGAGAGTTTTGCGTGGAGGTGGTGCTGGATGAGTTTGCGCAAAGCCAGTCGGACATGCCTGATGTGCTCGGTGATGGTTTCTGAATAAATGAGTATATCATCAATGTATACTATTATAGTCTTGTTGAGGTCCTCACGGAACACGTCATTGATGAAGGCTTGAAAAACGGAGGGACTATTGGAAAGCCCGAAAGGCATAACCCATAGTGTCCGGTGGTGGTAGAAAAGGCCGTCTTCCACTCGTCCCCTTCCCGGAATCTGACCAGATTGTAAGCACTGCGCAGGTCGAGTTTGGTGAAGTATTTGGCCCTCCTAAGCTGTTCCAGGGCTGCCGGCACCAGAGGTAAGGGGTAGTGGTACTTGATGGTAACTTGGTTTAGGCCTCGATAGTCAATGCACGGTCTCAGGCTGCCGTCCTTCTTTTTAATGAAAAAGAACCCGGCCGAGGCTGGTGACGTTGATGGCCGGATGAACCCCTTGTTTAGTTCCTCTTGGATGTATGCTCTCATGCTTTCGGTCTCGGGCTGCGAGAGCAGGAAGATTCTACCCTTGGGTGGTAACGAACCCGGCAGGAGTTCGATGGCACAGTCATAGGGGCGATGTTTTGCAGCTGTTTAATGGTCAGATCCGTAGCGAAACAAACAGATACAGACAGAGCAATAAAGAGCAAAACGGTACCGTGTAACAGGCTGGGGTCGGGGCAACAGGCGAGATTCCGAAACGTAAGTCCAGGCACAGGTCGAGGCAACATGCAGATATCAACAAACCAGAGTCCATGGAGAGTTCGGGGCAACCAGCGAGATTCAGAGTCGAGATAAACAATCCAAAGTTGGCAACAGATCCGTCAGAAGGCAATCCAAGAATAAATGCTCAGAGATGTCACAGAGGAACAAAACTTTGCATCGTTCACAGTTCAAAGTCCGTAAAAGAGGTCCGGGTGGGAACTAAAATTCGGGCGAGGGTTCCCGCTGATGGCGGTCGGACGGCCCCACAGAGGACCGCCTTGCAACAATAATAATAAATATATACATAATAAATTATATTTAAATAATAATAATAATAAGAAGAAGAAATAAAAATATCTTTAAATATTGATTGATTGATTATGACTGTTTAACTGATTAAAAATAATGACCACATGACATTGTTAAAATGTAAAACCTTTCATAAAAACAGTACCATATGAATTCAAACATGAGTACAAACTCATTTCTAATAAACTGGAACTGACAAAAAAAACTCATCAAAACTAATATTCTGCCAAATTCATAAACATTTGAATGCATATTTGTGTGAACATGAAGCTTTCACACATGCATTCATACATACTCATATAGCATATACTGTTATCTATTCAAGCTTTGAAAATAAAATGTATGCGAGTTAGAACAACACTTTATATAAGAACACGTATGAACACCTACCACACTGGTGTAATGGGTGCATGAAGTAGGGAATGGATGCTGAAAATCAAGAACAAGATTAATGGCATACAACGCATAAACAAAAGATGCAAAGAGGAAAACTAAAATGCTAAGCTCCCAAGGCTACATTTTATTTTCTATAGCACGTGTCACGACCCATATGTCTGAATTAAATGATTCGAGCAATACATTAAAGATGATGACACAAATGCATTCCGATATGGCATATGTTGTTGTTGTTGGAGCAGCTGAACCAAATGTTGAAGAAATGCCATAAAAACTTTAAAAACTGCCTCTTACCAGGTCCCTGGCCAATCACTCCCATCCATTTCCTATATTTGCTATCTTGTGAATTTTTTATCAGTCGTATGTCTATGGCCTAAGCACAGCCAGGTGGAAAACCCCAGAGACCCTGCAACAAATGCAACTGCCTCACACACTTGAGGGTTTAAAGCATCCTGGCATCCCCACTCAAATCTAGCAGTGCCATGGTAATATGAAAGACATTTGTCTTCAAAAATTAAAAAAATACTGGTATAATTCATATTTTTTGACACCTTTTTTTAAATAAAGCCAAGGTGACACTCAATTTTACATACAGCTCACAGTGAAAATGGCATGAATGTGGCTGTGGGCAAAAGCATAAAGCACAGCATAATATGAAATCACGAGTTTCAAGTTCAAGATCATGTGTCTCCAGTGAAGCTGAATTCTCCTCCTGTCAGCATTTAATTCACACTGACCAATCCTTCATTAGTCATTTAAAGATTTGCAAATGAGAATGCATTATGTTTGCCGTTTTTATTACTAATAATATAGAAGTAATCATTATGGTACTTTTTGTACACATTTTAATTTCTTTGTTTAACCGTTCTGTCAGATTATTTAGTGTTCGATTATTACTGTTAAATGACGACAGCGAACAAGAGTAAGTGAGAGCGCTGTGTGCTCTAGTCAACCTCAGATGTCATGCCCATGGAACGTTAAATTTCTGATGCATATGCCACACTTATCTGGAAACACTTAAAGAGTTTCAAAGTCATTGTCAGATTGGTTGAATTACACAGGATTTCAGAAAGACGTGTGTTTTGCGTTCTTTTAAAGTTTGTTGCATATAGAATCTTTAAAAACATCTGAGTGTTTTATATACCGGCAAGAAAAAGGCATGAAAAAAAGGCAAGAAACAAAGACAAAAGTATGAAATAGGGCTGCACGATTAACCTTTATCGCATCGATATTGAGGTTTTAACTCCCGCGATTACCTAACCTCAGGAGTCTGA
>JAUMHP010000060.1:14837633-14849775 GCA_032361065.1 Enteromius trimaculatus
AGGAGCAACGGAGGGATGCACAAAAGACAAGATGCGGGAGGGAAGGTAATGGGTTTATTTATAGTGGGAAAGATGGATCTGATTGGGCCGGTGATATGAGAAGACTGATTAGATAATGCGGTAGCAGGCGCGGATGATGTCGTTCACGATCCTCTCGAAACTAGATTTTGCAAAACGTCACATAATTAAAAAGGTCCTTATAAGTTATAGCTTGTGTGGTATATATTTACTATTGCGGTGTTCAAAAGATTTCCTGCAAGCTCATGCTCTCTCTTCACTGAGAGCAAGGACTGGGTGGCTGTCAGTGAACCCCGTGGGCTGGTAGCCTTTTAAAGGTTGCCTCCAGGCAGTTTGTTGAGCCGTAAAAAGTTTTTTGGCGGCTGCAGCCCTCCGTGGTCGCTGCCTGTCAGAGCCGGCACCAAACTGTCGGCTATGCTCCTCCGAGCCGTGGAGGAGATTAGATCAGGGGTATTCCATGGTGCCCCCGCTTATTCTATTGAGGCTGGATAATTGGTTTCTGGGGCAGGGGCTTACGCCTTCCCCCAGTGATCCTCCTAGCACAGACCCTGTGCAGGATCAGGGAGGACAGGGAGCAGGTTATGTTGGTAGCGCCATACTGGCCTTCCCGGACCTGGTTTGCCAACCTAGTGCTCTTTGCGGCAGCCTCTGCCTGGAAAATCCTCCTTTCTCAGGTGATGGGCGCGATCTGGCACCATGCCCTGATTTATGGAGCCTGCACGTATGGCTCCAGGACAGGACGCATCAGACCTTCCGCCTTTCCCAGGCGGTGATAGATACTATCTCTCAGTCTAGCGCTCCCTCCACTAGGCAGGCCTACACACTGAGTCTATTCGTCAACTGGTGCTCCTTTTGAGAAAAAATAAAAGAGAGGACCCTCAGAGATGCCTGATTACAGTAGTGTTGTACTTCCTGCGAGAGAAGCTGAAGCGCAGGCTGCCACCTTCAACTCTTTAATTGTGTGTTGCTGCCATCGCGGCATACCACAGTGCAGTGATCCCTTGGAGGCACCAACTGGTCGTGCCTCTACATTGTGCCTCTACGTGACTGCACTCTGAGCTTCAGACTCTCCCAGCAGCTCTTGTCTGCTATGGAGGACAGCGGAAAGGGAATGCCGTCTCCAATCTGAGGTTGGCCCATTGGGTGTTAGATGCCATCTCCCTGGCTTATCGTTGCCAGGGAGAGCCGTGCTCCTTAGATGTCAGAGCCACTCCACAAAAGTTGCCTCATCCTATGCATTGGCATGGCGCCTCTCTAGCAGGCTGGGCAACACTCAACACCTTCGCAAAGTTCCATTGTCTTCGCGTAGAGGCTGAGTCCTCCCGTGTCTTCAGTGGAAGAAAAAGCAGGTGAGCTGGAGGCTGGCTGGTGTTGGCTTGCTGCGCCATTCCTACGGGATCCATGCACTTCAGAGGATGCGTAAAGTAAAGTTACTAATGTCAAATTTTAGGATTAGTTACTTTAACTGAAAATAATATTTAGGTAAAAATTGTCAGTTTGCTACACTGCAGTAAAGGGTGACCTATTTAAGTCCACTGAGATGAATGCAGACACATTACCATCAGTGTCTCCAGGTCCAAAAACGTTCATATTCCCTGCTGCTGTAACATTTTTTTATATTGTTTGGATCAACTAGTCAAGTAGACAGATATGAATGTTTATTCATATTATTAGATAATGTCCAAATATTTTTAATATATTACATCTGAGGGGAAAAAAGAAAGGATGTGATATTCAGGTAACTACAGTAATTATCAAAGTGGGAAGTAACTTAATGCCCTCTGGGGCCATTTAGCCAGGAGTGTTTACAACACACATCCGCAGTGGGGATAAAATGATTTGCAAAACGCGCTATGAAGTTCTGTTTTGGATCAAATGATTTGCAAAATGCAATTAGCAATCCCTTTATGAATCAAATGATTTGTGATTCATGATCTGATAGCGCTTTGTTTAACTGTGTCCGAGTTTCAAAAAGCTCTGTTGACGGATTTATCATGATTTATCAGAGAAAAAATGTTTTCAAAACTAATAATACTAATGAAAAAATTCCAAAACAACAATAATGTTACCACTAATATGTCTTGCAATGACCATTTCAAAGTAGCTTGGCCAACACTGTTTTCAAGTGCTGCTTTCCCAATCACCTGGCCCAACTCGACACCCAAAACAGGAAGTCACCTAAGCCAAGCTTCAGTAATTACCTCTACAGTTCACCACAGGGGTCTAATATCCATTGCCTCTTGACTATTTCTGGAGTGGCGGCCACGCGTGATTGATGGCTTATAAAACCGCTTTTACAGTTTTGACATTTCGGTTGAAACAAGCAGGGGCTGAACTTTCCATCTGGTGCTACCTGCCTCCTGTCCCCACCCTCTCTCAAAGTCCTCCTCTGTCCTTGAGCCCCGGCGTCACGCTTTGATCAGAGCTCTTTAGGGAAAGGGCAGGAACCCACAAGATTAATGCGTTCCCAGGGCATATTACAGCCCAGTTCCAGCTAGCCTAATCACTATCAACAGCTTATTGTTGATGCAGAGAGTGTGCGAAGCTGCTTACCAACACGACTGCCACCAGTGTCATATTTGCAGCGCTCCCCACAGGGCACTTAGCAGCACGGTTCCTTGGTGCATTAATGTTTGCAAGTCTGATGAAAGGAGGATGAAAGCGGAGAGGAAGAGAAGTTCTATCGCTCCACCTCATCGTGAATCACTCTTTTGTAGCTGAAGTAGTGCGAAGTGTACATTATGCCCAAAATTATGCAAGTGATGAAACCGTGAAGGTTTTCAGGCACATGCATTTTAGATCCTCTTCCTAGTAATTAAGTAATTACAATCTTTGTTCTTTGTTTGTAAAAGTAATAACTAATTTACACAGAAATTATAATGATTTACGGGCAGCAAAATAAATATTTAAAGACTTAAGATTTGAGTGCTGAGGGGAAAATACTGCTTAAGTAATTGATGAATCATTTTTTGGGTGCAACTTAATATTAATTAATAAATGAAGACTGTAGGATAGTTTCAAATGATTTTTGGTTCAAAATTCACACATTATAAACGTATTGTGCACATTGTGATCTTACTGATATTTACACTGGGACCATTTAAAAAAATGTATGTATGTATATATATATTATATATTTCAGGGTATTTTTTCAACTGATTTCATCCTTCTTTGAAGACATTAAAGTAGCATATTTTTGAAAGGTAAATAATTATATTTCTGTTTTTTTATGTTTGTTTTTTTTTCTATATCAAATTGGAACTGAGCACAGATGGATTTATGGTTAGCACTAGTGGCTAACAATTGAATGTCATAATTTTCATATAAAAAGAGAAAATCTAATTTGCAAAGGCTGGATAACATTGAGCAGCGAGAAACAGAGGGCAGAATTATTTCTTTTCCTGCGTTACCTCCCCCTGCCCTTGTTTAAGGTTACTGCTGCTAATTTGCACCTGCGAAAGAGTTATAAACCAATTACATGGCTGAGTGATGTGGAAAGCCAGAGGTGCTAACCCTTGAGCAAGCGTCAATACCGTGTCTATTTACCAGCTATAGGGGATATTAGACTATAAAGATATTAGGCTAGTATTGGAACAGTATACAATTACTCTAACACAAAGTTTAAAAAACACCTCATTTAAACAAGCTGCCACATATCTCTTTTACTTTGTGGGAACAATGTCCAAGTGTTTACTTAAAGAAAGAAGGCGTAACATTTAGTCTCACCTAAGTCTTGCTGCCGCCATGGTCAAGTTAAATAATGTAAATGATGTTAAATTTACGATATATGACCAAGGAAGCGACCCACGAGTCTTCATCATGCCTAGTTACGACCACTGGCCACCTTAGAACCCTTGTCTCGCCCTGCTTCGGCTAAGGAGGCCATCTCGGAGTCCTCGCCATGCCTAGTCACAGCCATGGAGGCTGATAACACTTCGCCCTGCACAGTCACGACTATGAAGGCCACCCTGGAATCCTCATCCTGCCTAGTCAAGGCCAGAAGGGCCGCAATAGAACCCTCGTCTTGCCCTGCCACGGCTATGGAAGCCGTCCCTGAGCCTTTGTCATGCCTATTCACGGCCACGGAGGCCGCTGAACTCCCGTCCTTCTCTCTCTCGTCCTGCTCTATCACAGCTAAGGAGGCAGTATGGAAGTCCTCATCATGCCTAGTCACAGCCAGGGAAGGTGATAATGCCTCGCCCTGCCCTGTTCAAGGGGACGGAGGCCACCCTCCAACTCTCATCCTGCCTTGTCCCAACCACAGAGGCCACCCTTGAACTCTCGTCCTGCCCTGTTCCATTCACGGAGGCCACCTGCGACCTCGCAGCCTGCACTGCCCCGGCCGAAGGGTCCTTTATTAATCTCTCTGTGTTCCGCCTGCACCGCCCTGGTGGGCTCCCGTTCAACCCTAGTAGGCTCTCGCTCCGCCCTGGAGGGAATTCAAAGGTTTTGCTCTGGAGGGTCGTGACTCTGCCTGCTCCACCCTGGAAGGCATCTGTCCCGCCTGCTATGCCTTGGCCCTCCTATGAACTCACAGTCGCGCTTCAGATGTTACTGTCGTGGCCATAAAGGCTGTTGTTAACCCCTTTGTGCTCTCTGTTCCGGTCTCACCGGCTCCGCCCAAGAGGGCATCTGTCCTGTCTCAACCCCACCCGCTCCACCCTGGAGGGTGTCTCTGCTCTGCCTGCACCGCTGCGGCCCCATATATGCCAAAGTTTCACTCTCTGCCATTGCTCCGTGCTCAGGTCCTCACTCCCTCAAGGACTTGGCCCTCTGTCCCTCCCCCTGTTCCTTCTCCGCTCCACCACCCTGGGTGTGGTGTCTGTAATGTGTGTCTGTCTGTGATTCTGCATTGTACTCTGAGGACTCTTATTATGAAGTGTGTTTCAGTGCTTCCCCTGTTCAGTCTCTACCTCCTTGCTAATTCCCAGAGCGATTAATCAGCTCGACCCCCTTGTTAACTCTTTAAAAGTTGTTTGTGTTCATTAGTCAAACTGCCGAGTATTAAGGTTTCGTTATACAAAGCTTTCCTATGTCCTTTCTAGTTGTGTTTTCTGTGTATTGTTCCTGTGTACCGATTTATGCCTGGTTGTGGATTATTCTCTTTGTCTTTGCCTTCTGGATATTGTTGTTTGCTGATAGCCCAACCTTTGTTTCCCTTCTGGATCATTCTTATGTCTTGCCTCCACCACACCTGTCTGTTGTGTTCTGACCCTGTCTGTTATACCACGACCCTAAAAGCTTGCAAATAGATCCGCACGTCTCAGTCTCCTCCGTCACAAATTATCTCATAATCCTATGTTCAGTTATCAAAACAGATCCTGCAAGGTGATGCAATGCCTTCTACCATTCTACCAATGATCAAAAACAGGATAACTGTGTGTCTAGGGTGTATAATTGATTAATTTCTATGAATACACTACGAAGCATCTGCAATATAATTAATTAAAATTTCAGGATTTTCAAAAATATCTTGAACAGTAGTTCAAGGTTTTTCCATCGTTTCTTTTAAATATTTTTTTTATTCAGCAAGAACACATCAAATTGATCAAAGGTAACAGCAAAGACATCTCTTGTTACATGGTTTCAGATTCAAATAAATTGCTATCACAGGAATAAATTATTATTTATTATGAATTAAAATATCACGGTTTTTACTGCAATGATGAGCAAAAAGGCTTCTTCAGAAACCATTAAAAAAAAAAAACTTTAAAATAGTTGCATGGGTATTATAGAAGAATTTTAACACCAAAGAGACATTTTTGCATTACATAACAAAATATGAATTAAACAATGCTAGACCTTTTCTTGAAAATAACATTTGACAATTGCAAGTGTCCATATACGTTTGTCTTAAATTTAAATGCCTTAAAATAAATGACACTTAATTTGTTATGCTCTCGATTTAATATGTTGCAACAACTGCTCTTTCTCTCTATCCAGAAGAGAAATATCAGGTAAGTACAGAGAACGTCCTGCCAGGAGCCATTAAAAGGAGAAAAACGTATTACTTTTTACTGTCATTTAGTACACATCAACGCTTGAATTATCCCCAGATAGCATTTAATGTCAGATATCCAAGTCAAACTCATAAAACCATGTTCTAACATGACATGTTTTAAAAGTTAAAGGCCCATGTAACAGCTTTCCACAAGGAGCTGCCAAGCCTGAGTGGAAAGCTTTAACCCCTTTCGTTTGCCAAAGAGCAACACACCAGAAAGAGCAAGAGATCACGAAACAGCGATAAACAGTTCATGCAAACGTGGCACAAGTGACTGAACATGCCATTTTTGGCAGAGCCAGGGTTTGATACGAGGCCTACAAGGGCAATGACAGAAAGAAAAGCTGAACGAGAGAGTGGCCAAGGATGAGAAGTCTGCATTCAGCCCTTTCCTCCCATGCGATAATCTCCAACTGTGATGGAGTGAATTAAATTTAGATTAGACCTCATGCTTGACCTAGTCACTTTCAAGCCATAAAAAGAGATTGTGGTGACTTGACGAGAGAGAGAGAGATGGAAAGAGTGAGAGGGCTGAATTAGAGAGAGAAAAGGGTTTTCAGAAAGAGAAAGATGCCTCTCCCAACACAATGACCCTAGAGACAGACCTCCTGCCAGGGCTTTGCACCAAGCCAGAGTGTAAGACACACTCCGAAACCATGGCCAAGACGCTAAGGCCTTAGAAAGCAAATCTGCTCTGTTTTGTTTGCATAAACTGTGTATCACCTACAGAGTCTTTTGGTTTCTTCACGTAGTAATCTTGAGATATTCCGGCTGAGACATTCATTGGACCACGGACTTGCAATTTAATGGAATAGTTGACCTAAAAATGAAAATTACCCCATATTTTACTCACCCCCTAGCCATCCTAGGAGTAAATTACTTTACTCTTTCTGACGAACACAGTCAGAGCTTTTTTCAAAATGTATCCTGGCTCTTCCAAGCTTGGTAAATCTAGTGGATAGCGGCTATTATTCTGAAGCTCCATAAATCAGATATACAGTGTCCACCGTGAAACCATACACCATAACCATACACCTCTGGGGGGGGTCTTCTGAAGCAGATCGAGAGGTTTT
Organism: Enteromius trimaculatus; assembly: GCA_032361065.1. NCBI lineage: Eukaryota > Metazoa > Chordata > Actinopteri > Cypriniformes > Cyprinidae > Enteromius > Enteromius trimaculatus. The sequence goes on from JAUMHP010000060.1 coordinate 14,844,726, forward strand.
TTGTAACAAAAATATTTATTAAATTATAACTCAAATCACTGAGTAACTGTGACTATTCACCCGGAAGAAGTAAGTCTTATACACCTAGGGTGGCTTGTGGGGTTAGTAAAATATGGGGTAATTTTTGGGTTACTACTCCTTTAAGTAAAGTTATTATCATGCAAATTCAGGTCTATGTTGTGGCACCAAATTTTTTCTGTTTTTTATAGAAACTTCTAGTAAGTTACATGCTATATGCTTTTGGCAACTGTAGAGATTAAGGTTTTACTTGGGTTACACTTAATTTAATTTAATTTCACTTTATTTATTTTACTTTATTTCAATAGTCCATTTGGACTAAATAGACTAGTAGTCCATTATTCTAACTAAAAGTACCTTTGTAACTACATATCAACTACATGTCAACTAATAAAGTTGGCTTGAGAAAGTCAATTCTATGATCTACTATTTAAACAACTTCTCATTATTATTCTTAACTCCTCCTAGAGCTCTACAGACTCCAAACTCAGACCAGATCTTCAGACTGGTCCCACCGGGTGTGCTATATCTTTTCTAACTGATCGGGCTTACGTTTTTCTTAAAAATGAAGATTAAAAATAAAAATAAAAAATCCCAAAGACTCCCATTCACGGAATGTTGATGAGCCAAGACTCTGCCAGCTCCAACTGTCAAAATTCAAATCTAAACACACTGAGTTAACACTGATGTGAGACGGAGATGATAAAATAGCACGATACTACGATATTCCTTAAAAAGCAGATCATGGAGAAATTTGTTTCATCCATGATCAAAAATCACCACTAACTCTAATGAATGCTAGTTGACATGTAGTTGCAAAGTTACTTCCTGTTAGTAGACTGTCTAAAGTGGGCCATCAAAATAAAGTGTTACCTTTACTTGAAACTTCAGGAAGCCCAACTTTAGTGGTTATACCACTGCTAATAATGACCAATTAACTGATCTCACTTACAATTGAAAAACAATCTTATTGACTGACAAGGAAAAGGTCATTTTTGTTTCTCTAAAAGTTCTCAGTAGCAGGGATATAAATTCCCCTAAAGTTTCTGAAAAATTACTCACCAGACAGCTTAAAATAGACCTTGTGTTTGACATGCTGCCCTTAATTTAAGGACATATTAAGATGTATTACACCAGGCGTTGCGACCCTCAACCTAACCTGCACAGCATTTAAAAAGCAGCGTGCCAGAAGAGGAGGTGATGCATAATGCGCGTGCCAGTGGGTTAGATAAGCAGTAGTCTTTCAAGAGAGTAAAATGGTTACAAATAAAAAAAATAAAATGCCCGACACAATTCCAAAAGGGGTTTGTATCTGACCTCTTTAGCAAGCTCTTAAAGCACAACAAATAGCATTGTCACATATTTAGGTGTGAAACCCTGAATGCTAAAGTAGGCCACGCACAGGTGTTAGGAGAAGATAAGCCCTGTCCTTTCCCAGCATTTTGAGGGATCCTGCTCAAAATATGAGAGGAGACACATTTCCCCACCCAGACACTGTCAATCATTCCAGTTTCCCACGCAGATGGAAAGTTTGCGTGGGGCTGACGTTTCAAAGCTGCCATTGCTCAAGACTTTAATAAAAAATAAAGATACCTGACAGCTGGCAGATTCGAGTCAGAGGTCACCTGTGATTCCACAAGGACCTGCCATTTTCACTCCTTACAGCACTTTCACATCAACTTTGGTGTTCAACCTTTAGTATGCAGCTTCTCCAGCAGTATCACCTTGCCGAACTACAAAAATCAAGCTAGTTTTCAAACAACCTTTGCAAACCTGAAACATCACAAACCAAGCTCTCATAGGTTTATAAAAGTGAAGCCATTTCTTAACATGTCATGAAGGCAACTTTCAATAAAATGTCCAACACATTTGGAATACTTTTAACTTTAACTATAAGTTTAGCTTGTCAAGAAACCGGTCAAGAAACTCAATAAGTTTGTTGTATTAATTGTAAAAATCTTGTAAAACCACTGCCAGGGTTTACCCTAGTTTTACCAAGGCTAGGTGTTGTTTAAAAAACTTAAATACCGATACCTTGAGTTCGATACTGGTTCCTGAACGATACCTTTTCGGTACGAATTTCATGAAATCAGTTTCAACAAAATCACATCATCTCAAAAAACATCAGCTTGTTGACGTTTATACAAACTCAAAACCTCATCTCCTGAGCCACTGTGTTGGATATATACAAAAATATATCCAACACAATGAATCAGTGCAAATGAGTTTCAATAAAGTTCAAATAGTTCTTAGTTTCACAGCACATCTGTTATACTACCTTTACACTACTGCATTATTATTTATTCTTACAATAGCCCTATAATAGCCATGTATTTACAATTTTATTTTAAGACAAAACACGTGTGTCTTTCAATTAATGAAGATTTCATTTTATTGTTGGAAAATAAAGGGAATTTTATATTACCGTTTAAAACACTGTTTTTTGTATTAGCCTATTATGTACATTTTACTGAACAATAGTAATATATTTCTGTTTCCATCTCCAAACCGAACTTTTATTATGACGGCTTGCCATGAATACCTTTACAGTGTTGTGTGTACATGATATGACGATAGATTTCCTCAAATGAAACTGTCAAAAGTTTTACCCGGTTGTCTGTCGGCATATTTTAGCAAGTCTTCAAATTTTTACTTGCTTTAATGGAATCTGAGTTTCTCTTACCACACTAACTAAACACCCTCTGGTTCAGACTGCTACATTAGTCAATAAAGTTATATATATATATATATATATATAATCTACAATTGTCACGGGAATGACGCGAGGAAACATTCGGATCCATGTGCAGACTTTATTTAAAACTCAGAGTTAGTACAGGCAGGGTCGTCATCAGCGAACGGGAACAGAAGGCAGAGACATGAGAATAATAACTTAAATACACGTAAAAACTAGGTCAGAGGGTGGAGACCGAATAAACCGCTACGGCAACATACGAGGGGGGTGAAGATATGAGTTAATTGATAAAGAAAGTGCAGGTATGAAATGGAGACACAGAACACAGAGTAAATAGTCAGAGGCTGGTGTGCCAACCAGAGAACTGGCTTGGCAACTCCAGCTGATCGCCACAATGAAATATCATAATGCCATTTGACATTTTGGAGTACATCTCAAAAAGCAAGCAAAAACAAACCCAGATAGTCCATGCTTTCACTGCTAGATTTAGTCCAGTAAAATACATTCAGAATTTACACAGAATTCAAGTGGGCAAATATATCTGTGTCTTTTGCATTTATATAATTAATACTACCAGGTCTCATGGCATAAACTTACCTTGTTGTACTTTTTTGCAAGACGTGAAATGCGTACCAATAAGCACATATCACTGCAGTTTCCAAAAGAGTCAGTAAAAACTCCTTTTACCCCTTTCCACACAAATTTACAAAGTTTTGATCAATAAAGCATACTTTTCGCATAGTTTCTTGAAGAATATCATATTATGACTTCAAAACAATATTAATATGCTGAAATATTTTCAAATATTTTCTTCATATCTGTGGGTTTTCATAGATAGAGTGCTCCAGTTCAAATCCCGTGTAACTACGGTTCAACGAAAAAAAAAAGATGAAATGGCACGGTGGCATCAACAAATACATCTTTATATAGTGTTGCATTTGTTAACACTACCAGGTAGGATGAGGGTTGGATTTGGTGTAGGGCATTTTTCCAAAATGATAAAGCATAAACTTTTTCAATGTTTTGTTTTAAAATATCAAAACATTAATTATGCATAAATCACACTCTGCAAGATATCATCTAATTACTATCTGCATCAAAGTTTCAGAAATGATCAAAATGTATTTCTTTGTCATTTTCACACACCCCTAGCCACAACCCAAACCATTTCTGTTGGCTGCATAGAGGCATGACTCTAAGATTAGGGATCATTGACAAACTGGCTTAAGTTTTAGGGACCATTTACAAATTCCATAGCAAGCATGTGAAAATGGTGCTAAAATGTCATCTTTAATTATAGGTTGATGTCTATTCTCCATGCTAGACAATACAATCAGCTAGCTTTTACTAAAGCGTACAAGGCACACATAGACAATAACAGCTGACAGCTCACGAATCATCACATGACAGTAAACCGTTGAGTTCAATAAGTTACTTTAAATAAAACATGCAAGCAGAAGCTGAACAATTTAGCATGGGCTGGTTTCCTTCAATATCTACATGACATCCACCTCAAGTTAAGTGATCAATTATTGAGCAAGAAAAGAGCTTGTGGAGGAATAGAACACGCGGTTGGAAATAAAAACAACAATAGTGCAAAATTAAAAGAAAAATTTAAAAGAGCTGTAGTCAAAGGCTCTGTCTATTCTTCAGCAAGAATATTCCAAACTAGTACACACAACATTGCTAATGATTATGAAAAGATATTTTGTACAAAAAAAACAAAAACAAAACACATTACTTGATTTTCATTAACTGAAATAACTGAAATAAATTACAATTAATTTGCATTAAAAATAATCTACAATGAGAAAAAATGAAAAAATAAAAATTTGAATTCAAATTATGACAACAAGTCAATATAACTTACGAAGATTATGTTTTTGTGCCTGTGAAGCAGCAACTGTTGACTAAATAGAGATCACATACGCAATGAGAATGTTTTTTACAGCATTAGCCTTACTGTAGGGGACTTCAGTAAAACAAATTCAGTTCAAATTTTTACCTGTTGAGTTACACTTGGCATATTTTTCTGTCCGTATGTCCTTCAAGACTAAAGTGTGAGAATGGATATTAGAAAGGGGGTGAGAACAGAGAGACTGGAAAATTGAGTGGGATGACCCATATTTCTATTAAACAGGCTGATATGAGAAAAGACTTTGGCTATAATGGTCACCTTCATTTATTTGTGCCAAGGCCAGAGCCTTCCTCATTCCTATGAAATATTAGCCACACGTCATCTTTGAAGACCACAAAAGAACTTTTTTTCTTTTTATAGCATATAAAATTACTTGATAAACAACTTATAGCATTATACAACAGATCTACGTTCTAAGC
>JAUMHP010000060.1:14849809-14867523 GCA_032361065.1 Enteromius trimaculatus
ACACACACACACAGAGTATATAAACATCACATGTATGCTCTTAGAAGTTGCTTTCTTACCAAAGCAGCTTACAGGAAAAATCAAATCTGAAATTATGTATGCATATTATATAAAAGCCTTCCACAACAGCTTAAATCAAATCATTCGGACTATTCATTTTGGATAGCAGGGGATAATCACTTTTGATAATGTCAGACTGTGAACAAAGATCTGATAAAAGCAAAGGTAAAGCCCCAGAGGAATTAGTGAACATTTAAAGTCTTTTCTACCAGCATTAATATAGGTCAGTCATGTTTGTTCTGTGCTTTATGGAATTCCTATTTTTCTTATTTTGTCAAAACATCAACCATAAATCTGGGTGTATTAGCGTCGGTGAACTTCATTTTTAATGAAGTGAATTTAATAAATATATCAATTCATTAGTTCATATCAAAGTTATATCTAAATATATTTAATATATAAACATAACATATTTTCATTAAATATATACTTGCATGTGTTTGTATTTAGATATACTTAATAAATATAAACAGTACATACAAATATATTATATAAAGAAAAACTTTTATTTTGATGTGATTAATCCTTTGACAGCACTAATATATATAATACTATATATATAAAAACATATACACAATCCCATCCCCCATCTCTCTACCGCTTCACTTCCTGTCAGTTCTGATCTGTCCCATCAAATAAAAAATGCCAAAAAATAAATCTAAATATAGTATATTATATGTTTTAACTTATATGTATTATATTATAATTAACAGAGCATTTAAGGTGTACATATAAAACAATTTGTTAAAAATAAAAATAAAAAAATAAAAGAGTGAATCTTTATTGAATATTTACTGAACGGTTGTTTCCCTATTTACAAGCCATACTACTGAAATACAAAAATCCATGAATTACTGTAATTACAAAAAAAGGGTTATTTTAATTGAACATGTTCTGAAGACGCGATCTCAAATATAAGGTGGCTCAATAGTTTCGAAATAAAAATAAATAAATAATATAATTCATTCTGAAAAAATGCCTGGGATTATAATTACAGGCAAAAGGAGGGTTTCTGGGAAGAAGGCTATGGAGTTCACCAAACAAGAGCACATCCACTACAGAGAGCAGGGATAAATAAGACAGTCTGGTTGATGTTTTCTTCTCACAATATAGAGTGGCAGGACAAAAGGTCACCTGAAACCAGAGCATTAGGCTGAGTGTGTGACTAGTATTTCCTGCACTAATACAGACTTTTTGTTGTTGTTTTGTTGTTGTTGTTGTCTTCTCTAAACTATAATTTGTTGTCAAACATAAAATGCTCTTTGTCTAAGCTCCATGCTCATGAAAACAAGGAACACTGCAATTGATGAATTTACATTGACTCTATATTGTGAAAGGGCCAATTACGGCACTTCTGACAGTTTTACCAGTTTTATACAGTACATTTTATCGTAATTGATGTTTTAAACAGTTTAACTGTTAAAACATAAGTTTTATCACACATTTTAGGTCTGCAGACACAATGTCTGCATTTATTATTAATGTTAATTGATTTTAAATTTGAAATGTTTACAAGGCCAAAGAATTCAAGAACATTAGCACAAGCCATCAATTTATAATATTTGGATTATGAATATTAATTTGGTAACATGACCTGATCATTCATATTTATGAGCTCAGGCTTTTTATATGATCTCACAACATTTGCCTCCACTCTAAAACATACAGTATTCTGATGGCAATTGTGGGGACCAGCCTCTAAAAAGACCCCAAATAGTACTGTAAAAATATCAACGTACAACTCATTCAAGTCTGAAACTATACAAGAGATCTGTATGAAGAAAAGAAAAAAACTCACTGTTCCCTTTTCTTTTCCAGCTTTGATTTTAGTAGGCTTTGAAAGATTTTCTAACATCATCCTACAGCTTCATCTCGGAGTCTGATGGATGGTCATTGGCTCCTTCAATTAGGAAGTCTCTGAGATTTGCTGAGCAAAAAGCACCATAACAAAGATACATGATTTGCTTGTACTACCCGTGCAGCATCAGTCATAAAATCTCCTCATTATGGCACACTTAATGTGGGCTCCTTCTGTTTTGTTAGGAGTTGAATCTCTTTCAGGGTCTGTTCCTAAGTCAAAATAGCAAACCTGCGTCCTGACAACCCCAAAACCCCCGGCGCTATTAGCAATCAAGCATGTCATAGCCGGTGATGCAGTCTCTCCTGACACATCATAAATCTGCTAGTGGAAAGCCAAGACTTCACTGCCATCTCCAGCATTTTACAATCCAGGCGGAAGCACATCCACAAATATATGCGTGCCATGAATTTGTGTAAAGCCAAGTTGTGTTTTTGTTTTTTTGTGGGTGTGCATTAAATTGGGTGTTTGTGAACTATATGTCCCTGCTGGTAAATGCAGTAACTACACATGCTGCCAAAAAGCATATTTCTTCACTGATGGATATTTAAATGATAAATTTGGACTGTGTGTGTTTTTGTGGTGCCACCAGCCAATTGCAACTGTCATAACATCATTTTTCTGTCACATGGCATTTATGGCTCAGGTGATTGGCTTAAAAGATAGCTGCTAAATCAAATATCTCCAGGAGGCAAATGGATTATTCTCAAAATAGGGTGACAAAAAATGTCAGAAACGTTAAAACATCACACTAATCCACAACAACAGTATATCAAGTCATGCATAGTGAAGTTGTAATTCTTACAAACAAACCCATCATGAAAATACTTGCTTTCAACTAAGATACGGCTCTGTTTGGACTGCATCAGTGGCAAGGTGTTTTGTCAGTTCAGAGCATCATATGTACAAGCGAACGCCAAAATCCTGATGAAATTGTCAAGTTCATCCACTTCTTCTCGCACCACAAAGCACTGTAAAGATCCTGAGTTCACAGAAATGAGAGGAAAGTGGTCTTTTTAATACGTGGCTCTAGTATTGCTAGCAAAGCATCAAACTTAGCTACTTGCCTGTGATAATAGTTCACCCAAAAATAAAAATCACGTCATAAACTACTCACCCCCAAGCCATCAGGTGTATATGACTTTCTTCTTTCAGACGAACACAGCCAGAGTTAATGCGCTGTCGGGGATGAGCAGAAGGCCTTTGCCGGAAGTCAGTTATTTAGGTTATAATTTTAAAACTAGAAATATTTTTGTTTTACAAAAACCCATCTGCTTCAGAGGACATGTGATAATCCCCTGAAAGTGTATAGTTGATTCACAGAGCTTCAAAATCATGGCCACTATCCACCAGCAATACCAAGATTGGAAGTGCCAAGATCATTTTTTTAAAACTCAGAAAAGAAGAAAAGTTCATTTTTGGGTGAACTACTTCTTTAATAAGCAGAGGGTACTCTCAGTCCTCTCTGTATCTCAGGAATTGGATGGACCCACTATTTGCCTTTTTTTGAGAAGCGAGAGGAAAGCAAAATGAAAGCTTGAAGACTCAATTGCAATTTTTGTTTGCGACAAATTAATTAATATGAAATTAATAATGCGTGTAAAAACGGATATTTAAATGTCAAACTCAGTGCGCAATGACCCTTAGTCTGATGGCAAGCCATTTTTTCTCAATCTGTCCCAAAGAAGAAACTAATTCATTAAATCTTTTAATGGTCTTCACTAAATTTTCACCATTTTTTTATGGGTGAGCTATTTATATTTAATTTATAAAGTAAAGTATGATTAATTGTCGTGTACGTTTTGAGCTCATATTTACACCATCATAGTAAATTTGCCACTGAGGTGAACCACAAATGCAGAAATAAAACACTATAAAGCTATAAAGAGGGCACCTAATGCACACTGGTGACTCACTTGTACACTTGCGTCACATTGACTCACCCAGTTTGATGCGTGTGGATGAATCGGGTCAAACAGTGTGAGAAAGCAAATCAAATAAAGTTGTAATGATGAATGAATTGAATCTGCCAAAGGGAAAATGACTTCATTCAACAGCCAGAAAGAGAGAGCAGCCTCTACCTTCTGTACAGTCAAAACACTGAGAATTTATTTGGAATGCTCTTGGTTACATTTATTTAGCTGACAAATTGAGCAGGGCCAACTCATTCTCCGGCTTCCTCTGAAATTGTGAGCTCAGGCATTTAAATTACAACATCTTTGTGCTCCTCACTGACATCTATAAGAGGAAAATGACCTCTGTGGTGCTTCAGGCGTTAAAACAGCAGGTAGGTTTTGCAAAAACACGGATCAGGTCTGAGCGGATTATTCCAGCTGCAGTACTCTTCACTCTTCGCATCTATTTAAATTGAGGTATTGTGCACAGGGTCGCTAGAAAAATAAGAAGGATGCAGCTAAACGCAGTTTAACGTTTCTTTTATGGATGGGAAAGACGTTCCTCAAACTCCCACGGCTCAAAGACAGTTTGCTTTTCGGCTCCACGTCTCGTGGTAACTTCTTTTTGGTTTCAAAATCCATTACAGGCCTGACAAATCCATTACGAACCCATGGAGAGTTTTTCATCTGCAAAAAAAAGTTGAGGGGAGGTACATTATTTTTCTTTCCGATGGTTGAAGGAATATCATGAATAAATCAGGCGCTCAAGAAGACAGTTGTGAAGTGTCACGCGGAAGATTCATGCAAAGAGCTTAACGGTAATGTAACAAACAACCGTTTACAGCAGCTCTATGGAAATAGTAGACACCATCTCATTTGTCCTGCCAGGCCTGTCCCAACTACAACCGGTCTGAAAGGAATGTTTTTCCCTGTTTGATCCCCCGCAGAAGAGCGGAGCGAGAAAATGCGAGGTGACACGGTGTGAATTGAGTCAGGTTGTTTTGAGGGCCTATTGTGGTGATAATGCACAACCCTAAAAATGATCTCTAACGGAGACGGACGCACTGAGCGGAACGAGACAGGACAAATACTGGGCTAAACACACATCAGATGACAAAATGACGGCATGAACAGGGAAAATAAATCAGCGAACTGTAGAAATGAAGTGACAAACAGAAAATTCTAGCTAAGTTCCAAGTATTCCACAATTGATGTCGGAGTAATTTCACAAAAGGAACAGCACTTACTTGCATTAACTAAACGCCAACATCAGCAACATTGCCAGGTGTCAGTGTGCTTTAATTTAAATTCTGTCAGATAGCTCTCTGATTCCAGATAAAAATATCTTCACTTGTGTTTCGAAGATGAACGAAGGTCTTACGGGTATTGAACAACATGAGGTTAAGTAATTAATGACAATTTCATTTTTGGGTGAACTAGCCCTTTAATGCACTTTAACTGTGAGAAAGTAGTCCATCTGAAGACGGAAGTATATTTGATTGTGCTATAATAAAGTTATTGAAAGTACCGTATACTTTTATACATTTAAAGACATTATTCAAGTAACATACAATCCTCATTAACAGTAAATAAACGCATTTCAAATATATAGCTTTTTTTCTTACGGAGGAAGGTCTTTTCTCTTATCTGCATCTATTTCAGTTTCTTTTCTGAGGAACGAACAAGGTCACCATGTTCCATCTAGCCCACTTGGACATCCATCTATTTGTTGCATGTTCTGACCGAGCTGAAGCCGGTTCACAGGAAGTGAGGTATATTTTTGAACGCCTTTGTAAACCAAAAGGTGTTCTGAGCTGTTCTTATCAATGGCCAATGAACACCCGTTCTAAGGACAGATAACAAAAGGACGTCCCACCAGGGTTTAGGTACAAGGATGGAGCATTGGTTTCCTCTCCGCCTTTGAAATTCAAAAGATCATGTTTCAAAAGGAGGGGGTGAACAAAAGGGGGGTGTTGTGTGTGGTAAGGGAAGGACGATGTGGTCTTTTGAGCAGTGTGTCAGCTGGTAGAATGCAAGGGCAAGGATGGGTCATTGCTTCCCCACCACTGGCTGCGTGTCTGTTCCTGATCATAGACACCACACAAAAAAAAGCTACTAAATATAGATACGCAGATGATTCAGATCAGAGGAGTCATCCTCGTGTCTCTTCTTTGGCATACACAGTCACACAGGGAATGAATATGCTTGCTAAAACTGATCAGGCGTACACCTTGTGACCTCCGACCTTTAGGGCTGGACAGGAAGAGGAGTGTGTTTCATCAAAATAACAAGTGTGGACAAGGTGACCTGACTTCTAAACAGCAAAGGCAAAAGACACACACACATTTCCACTATTGTCCACCTGAGATTAAGAGGCCTGAATTAATGAGCTACCTGGTTTGAATGCAAGCAATGGAGAGAGAAGTAATGAATGGCCTACTGTACCATAAAAAAGATTCAGAGTTTGGTTACTTCCTGCTGGTTGATTTGATAACCACATCATTGTGTTGCCAAAACCAAAAACTAATTTGGTAATTACTGAAAATTAGCTACATATTCTTATTCATATTTTTTTAAAGTCTAAAGTTAAGTATTTTTCATGTTTGGTATCATATACATTATATATATATATATTGTAATTGCGGGTTCATTTGGTGCCCCCGCTTTTTTTTTCTTTATTAATTTATTATTATTCTTTACTAATAGTTATGAATTAAAAGACGTTACAGTCCATAACAATATAAAAATGTATTGTAAAAGTGTCTTAAATAACAAAAAAAAATTATTTAATATAAGTTATTTCATTTATAAAAGCCCTAAATAGTTAGTTACTTAATTATACAACACTAAATTATTTAAATGTAAAAACTCCCGTCAACTCTGTTACCAAACCATATTTTGCCTTTAAATGTTATTCTACCATGGTAACAGAGTTTGACGGTGAGGGACAGGGACACCAAATGTACCTGCAATTATAGAATAAGTCATATACAATATAATAACATATACAATAAAATATTAATAATGTGAAATAATATTACAAACTAAAATATGTTAAAATGTATTACTGTGATAATAAAATAGTTTAATTTTCAGCTGCAGTCCTTTAATTTGATGTGTCCTCCATTATAATATATATTTTTTTTAATTCTTTAAAATTAATAACAATTTTAAATTATTACAACAACTCATTTCCTTTCAAAAATAGTTGTGCTGCTTAACATTTCTGCAAAAAAAAAAAAAAAAAAAGTATATAAATAAACTATACGTTTAAAACACAGTACAGCATTTGCAGCAATATAAATGTTTTTTACGGTCACATTTGAAAAAATGCATTGTTGCATTGGTGAAAGAAAAACGTACCAAAAATGTGTCATCATAAATTGCCAATAAACTGACAGCAAAGCAGATGTCACTGAGATATGACTAGATAGGACTGCTAATAGCTATCTCTTTTTCGCATGACTTCACATGTCGTAGTGAGCACACGCATACTGGGACACACACAAGAATACTCACAGGTATGATAAAATCACATACAAATACTGTGATATTGCACTCATACACAAAAGCGCACACCACTACGAACAGGCCAAGAAATATGGCGAGCAACTTTTCATTTGTATTTCTACAGTAGTAGCTCTGCAGTGTTTAGGTCCTGTATATTTCCAGACAGATAGAAAAAATACTGTAAAAAAATTAAATTAATAAAACATACTGTAACTTCATTAGTCATGGTTTATCTCAGAATACACAAAGGTAGATGGTAACTTTTTGTTAGCTTTAAGCCCTGGTGTCCATGTGTTGCTTTCAAAAATGCACTCAGCAGCCACAAGTACACAAACAAGCGCCAACGTGAGGCTCGTGTTGACAGAACCCTTATGAAGGTATTAAGCAAATAAAAAGATATTTGCTTTCACATTAAACCCAAGATGATAAGATGAACAACTTTATGCTTTAAGCTAAACTATCTGCAAACACGCCATCCGCCTACGATGCTTCTGCAGTGTAAGGAAACAACTGCTCTCTTGATTCGTCACCTAATGAACGACACATAAGAAATCCCAAGAGAATCCCTCACCAAAGCCACTGGAAGCGTTTTCCAGTATGAGGCTAACAGACAAGCACCTGCAGAAGCGCCCATTCAAACAGGGCTGCGAGAAAACCAACCTCAACGCTCATTACAGAGAAAAAGAGGGGTGGCAATATAAACATTTACCTTGCAGGGCCAGGTTTGAATGGAATCCCTGTGTGTCCACCATCGCAGATACACTCTCTCCCCCAGTGAGGCAGCCGACAGGAGAATTGGTTATCTAATAGGTTGCCATGTAGCTCCGTCTCCCTCTCACGAGTTCGGCTTTAAGGAGGATTTCCTCTCATGTTGACAAATTAGCATAAACTGCTTCCTGGCTCACCTGTACTTATCCAACCTGTTCAGCCTCCTCCGCTGCGCAGCGTGCACCTGAAACTGGACAGACCAGCTCGCAAAAAGTACTCTGTGGCATGTTAGAACAATTACTTAATGTGAAAAAATGATTCAATTACACCTCCTGGGACGCTGCGACACACAAGCTCTTTATTGTTGGGACTTTAGTCGGCCTGTGAAGTAACTGCAACTTTTAAATGGCAATTTCAAGACATGAATACAAGAAACAACTATAAACCTAGAGCTTCTTGTCCCCTAAGGGGAATAGAAACCCCATTCTGACTTTATCTTTGCCTTGTAAGCAGATACGACAATGAAGCCAATGAGGAGTGGAACTTGCAGAGAATGGCCCGACGGCATGAATCATCGACGTTCTGCTTTGTTTAGTCCTCAAATTTACTTTCATAAGGCTGATACTGCACAAATGATGACAAATGGCTCTGAGAGAACAATGACAATCAGATATTAGGAAAAAAGGGTTTGTTTGTTTTTGTGTGATTTCATGAATGATTAATGGATAAGACCAACAAATGATGTGACAGAACCACAGACGATGTGCTCCCAAAAAAACAAACAAAAAAATATATATATAGACTGCTTAATTAATGTAATGTGCTTCCGTTCACTGAAAAAGGCAAATGAAACACACTATTATCAAGCCTGTAATTTAATATTACTGTCACCTAAAAGAGATTCAAACAATGTTCAGTGTGTCATATCCCACATGTCTAATGCTCAAACTCCTATCTGGTCTAATGGCACCTTTTAGCGAGACACAAAATATGTACCAATAAGTACATATCACTGTAGTTTTCAAAAGAAATGAACACTAGAGGCAGTACATATTGAAAATACATTTTCAACATGATAGGGCATTAACTTTTAACAACAGTCACCAGATATTTCAACTCTAAACTGCCGCAAAACATACCTATATCAACGTAATAATGTGCCAGGGTTCACATATTGAACTTGTATTTTAGTGCCACTCAGTGGACAATTATCTTTTAAACTGCGGCAAAACATGCAGTAAGACACATAAAAATGGTGTTGCACAAAAAGGTACTTTTTTTATGAGACCAGGTTGTCAAATTTTCAGTTAGTCTTGTATTTCTGTATGTTAATTGGAAGTCAATGGGTTCCAAAGTTATTTGTGGACAATAATGTTTTTTTTTTTTCCCCACAGAATAAAGAAAGTCATACAGGTTTGAGTGAGTAAATATTCAGTGGAGCTTCATTTTTTTTTTCTTTAACAATGAAAATGTGATGGATAGAAGTGGAGTGCATTCAGATGACTGTACAACACACCCATTATCCAGGTGACAAAACACAGTTTTGAAAATGACATGGTCTATCACCTTTATGCAGTGCAAGTGTATACATCACAGCCTCATTTTCATCCGTGTTAAATTCAATATGGCGTCTAACCTGATTAAGTTTTTATTTTAGTCCGAACTTTCCCTTTAAGGTTGTGTTTTTAAATAAAGTTTCATGGTTGAGTAGTAGATGCTCACAGAAGTGAGAAACTCAGATCGTCTTCAGTAGGCAGCCACAATTATGAATTGCAAAGCTGACTTTCTGGTCCACGCACGGCGTAGCTCATTAGAGAGCAAGAAAGATGAATAGAAGACGTTTCACCTCGAGATTCTGAGTCTAAACTGAATTTTGAAAGAAATATGGAAATCTTTTGATCTGCAGAATGCAAATCTTCTCGCCACCCAAATAAACAAGCCAGGCGTGAAGACTTTAACAAGAAGGTCCAAAGAGCGACCCCCGGTGTCTAATGAGTGTGCGATGGCACCCGTTCCTTTCCTCAGCCCATCTGATGACTGCTCAGCCTCTGGAACCTGCATCAAACCGATAGGTTACTCTGGTCCATGATTTAAAAAAAGTGAAGAGGTTTTAGTTTACAAGACTGCTCGCTTTCAATTTCCATCAGATTCCTTGGAAAAATGGCAACGCTCACTGCGCATACCTCAAAGATGTTCTCAATGTGAATAACATAACTGAATTACCACAACAACATCCCAACTTACATTGCATACCCCTATTATGTTACACATTCAGAGAGCGCAGAGTAAAAAAAAAAAAAGGCCAGCAGGCCCAACATTCAGGCCAATTGTTGTGGCCTCATTGTTCAAATCCTGATGGGAATCTCAGGGGCCGGCTGAATAGAGATGCTACTGCAGTCTCCTGTTACTTCCCATGGTTTCTAAGTGATGGGGTCTTGGCTCATGTTCACCGGCTTCTTCTTAATGTTTAGATGGATCTGATAATAACATCACCTGGGCCTCCTCCTCGTCCTCTTCCTCTTGGTCTTTGTATAACACTAACTCATTGAAAATAAATCAATAGAAGCTTAGAGACTGAGACTCTTATTTCTGGCTGTGTATGCAGTCCACTGAAGAGCACAAAAAGTGAATTCACCAAAGCCCAGTAATTATGATTAAGAGCTTACCAAACAAAATGGAGCTGGGGAAGAATGTTTTCTGCTGTCTCATCCTTGCAACTGAGGATACAAAGTGGACAGTAGAAAAGGGCATTTGTATATATCATTTTTCACAGTTTTTTTTTATTTGCTCTTGTCTTTCATATGAAAGCATATTACATCATTCTTTATAAATTCCACTAAGAGAATACCAGAGAAATGTCCCACTGAATAAACTTCCAAGATGGCTTGGCTTAAACTGGAAACACTTTAGCAAAGATGCCGTAAGAATAGCTAATTTTATTATTATTATTAATATTTTTTTCTAGCACGAGACCAGTGATATTTGGCATTAATTTAAATGAATATAGAAGAAACTTAACAAACAAAAAAATAATGGCATAACTAGCAAAACCAGTTTAACGTTGAAATAATTTCAACAGCAATAACATGAACAATGTGTAATTATACGCCACACTGCAATAGAATATTCCAAATGGTAACAATTAGGGATGTTCATTTCGATGTTATTTCTCCAAACCGACCACTGACGCTCGTTTGCGATTATTAACCTTTAACCAACAATATCTTTTTTAATTAGAATTGAATTCAATTAGAAAGGATAAGCACCTGTGACGCATTAAAATGCTAATAATTCATTTTACATGCGCAAAAACTAGCAAACAACAGAAGACGAGGATTCACATGATCCTATCATTTCATATCATATGCCTGCAGCACTTTTGCGACCAGAAAAAAAAAAATAAATAAATAAATCACGGATAGATAGGCTTGTACAAGAAATATATAGCTATTTTCCTAAATAATAAATCAAGAAAAAAGAAAGAAAGAAAGTTCTGTATGAACGTGCAATATGAATCAAGCCTGTATTCCTTACCAGGAACCATAGCAACAGTGACCCAATTAATATCAAAGATGGCAATGTCCATAAAACTAAAAAAAGTCTTATCACTTTCTTTTTTTTTTTAATTAAAGAAAAGCACAATCATCTCAATGCACAATTCCAAAAACAGGCTCCAAGATTTTATAAAAAGATCGGGTTTCATTCAGACTCCAAATTTAATTTTTTCAAGTTTGAGGGTCTCAAAGATCCATTGACGATATGCTGGAGGCAGCTTCCAAATTAATTAGCATAAGCCATCTAGCCAACAGTGTACAAAGTGCAATACTATCCATCTCTAAAACTGTCAGTTTCACATTTTCCGGAAGAACTCCAAATAAAGCTGTCAAGGCTTTGGGGTCTATTACAGTATTAAATATTTCTGAAAAACAATTGAAAATTCTACCCCAAAGAATTGATCATTTAGAACAAGCCCAAAAAGAATGAAACCGAGACGCTGACGCCACAACGCAACGTGGACAAGTGGGGTCCAAATCAGGAAATATCCTGCTGATGCTGATTTAAAATACTCTCCAAAATACCACAAGGAGGAGCAGAGGGGAACTCCGAAGAATGTTTACGAGTAAAACTCCGAACATGAAAATATCAAAATAGAGTTGAATTAGACAAGCCACATTATTTTGGCCAAAGTTGGTCAAAGGAAGCAAAGGTATTATTCTATAAAAAGCTGGTTAATCATAACTAAACCTTGCGACTTCCAAATATTGAAGGCCCCATCAAAAAGAGAAGGTGGAAAAGAAACATTTTCGGCAATAGGTGCAGCTGAAGGAAGGCTCTTAAGCTGTAGAGCTCTGCGGAACGGAGTCCAAATAACTGGATTCTTAAGTGATAAGTCTTATCAATTTCTGATATGACAGGAGTCCAATCGAGCCATGAGTTCTTTCATCAAATCTTCATTAACCGACAGCAGCTTTTAAATTTGGGCGGAGAGAGGAGCATTTGAATCGCGCACAGAACACAAAACTGATGAGAAAAAACTCTCAGATGACACGCAGCTAATTTCTCCATCACTATAGGTTACCCAAAACATATATAAAACCAGGTAACACGCGGTAGATGCGCGTTTGTGCAGCAGAGCAGCTTTCTTTAGCAGTGTATGATTTGATAGACACTAGTTGTCCAGTCCAGTTCCGTTCACACAGCGCGCGTGTTCAGAGAATGCGGTTGTGAGTCCCGTTACAGAATGCAGTTGTCACTCCCTGTATTAGAACTCAAGCAGCCTGCCTACAGGACTGACAACTGTATTCTGCTGCTGTGTGAATGTGGCCAAGAAAATTTTGCTTTTTTGTTTGTTTTTTAAACACCTTTTTATACAGGCTATTAGTGGCATATTTTAACAATGCAGCAAACCTTTTAAAATTATTAGGTAAAATAAAATTCATTCATTCATTAACAAAAATGACTTTTTAAACTGTTTAACTGCTTGTAATAATTGGTCAAAATTCTTATCGGTTGGTTAATGGTTAAACAGTTAAATGAACATCCCTAGTAACATTAGTTTCTTCCAAAATACAAAATGCTACTTTTGAACTATAGATTAATATGTGACACAAAAATCCCTCTAAAACCACACTGTCCAGACTTAAAAATATGTTTGGGTGATATGACAAAAAATATCTTATCACTAATGTAATGTAATTTAATTTAGTTTAAATGTACTTTTTAATTTAATTCTTCAAGATATCTAAATTTGTGTTAAACACTAGGGAAAAAAAAAAAACATTAAAAAACAAATAACAACAGAATTTCTGAGTATACTATCTACTTAATGACAATCAGCAGCATGTTTAGTATTATTAGTCTGCTGTCACTTTAAGACCTGCATGCATCCACACATCTGTTTTTCTCTCAACTGTTTACTTTCACTTTAGACATAACCAACAGTGTTTATATGTAAACCTTGTGTGTTTTAACCTTGTGAGTATTAGCGCAATCAGATGCAAAAGATAAGTGTGCGTGAACTTCAAATGTGCACTCAGAAAACCCCCACTTATGCCGGGTCTCATAAGTGTAACTGTACTGCTGAGTTTGATGTGAATGTCGTGAACTGTGATACAACAACATTTCTTCAAAAGCAGATCATGGAGACCACGGTCAAAAATCATATCACATCACACACCCCTAACTGAAAACAAAGTAGCTTAAGCTGTTTTCTAGCAGCAAATTCATGAAGGCCTTAAATTCTGGCAGATTAATAGCTCTATAATTTTGTTATACCTGCATTCACATCAGGTGGTTAAGGCAGAACGTGGTTTTCTCTAGTATTTACCTCAAGCTGCTGCCATTAACATGTTTGAATCACGGCTAATGCTCTCAGCAGGAAGAGCGGGTGGGAAACAGCACATCACCACTGCAGTCACTTGTTACTCTGATAATCTGCTGTGATGGAATCGCAGCACCAATCGATGTTTCAAGATGCTTACACTTACAGACATGTGGACAAGTAGGCCAGCAAGATTAGCATCTGGCACAACACTCACTTCACACATGAAGAGCCAGAGACACAAGAAAATGTCAATACAGCTGGTTTGAATGTGATATATTATTAACAAAATCAAAAAAGCATTAGAGAATTTCACTAATAACTTGTTTGCGTACTTTATAAAACATACTTGATCAAAAGATCACTGTTTATATAGTGTTGTCAAATTGGTATGTTAACGCAGGTGATTCATTTTTCCAGTTTGCAATGTCAGAAATATTTTATACAGTTAACACAGGGGTAGAGCAACTCCGCTTAAAACTGACGCTTCCTTCTCTGTTCTTCTACCTGGTCTCATGGCATAAACATACCTTGGTGCACTTCTTGCCAGGTGCCAGGGTTCATGTATAGCACCTCTCAGTGGACATTTCTCTTTGAAACTGTGGCAAAACGGTAAAAAAGGTGTTGCGTAAAAAGTGCACAGAGGCACATATGAGATTAGGGAGGTAACGATTGTAGATTTTATTGGTTCGATTATAGTCTGAAGAATAATCACGTTTTTTTTATTATAACGATTATTATGCATTTATTCATTACTAATGTATGAAATCACATGGACACATGATTTAAAAAAAAGCGACCTTTGCTCTTTAAACATTCATGATCGTATTTAGTTTTTGAAAATAACAAATATAAATAGATCACAAAAGTATTTAATGGTTTCAGTTTTTGGGGCCGATTTTAGACATGGCGAAAATTGGTTTATGGTGAATTTTACTTACGATTAATACTACAACAGGGATAGTAAATAAAAGTTTCTGAAGTATTTGCTTTAGACTAATGAGCTATGACTAATATTATCTTTATATTAACTTATATTAGCCCACAGGGGAAACTGTTACATGTTTGGATTATTTTGTTGTCATTTGCCACATGTTCTGTGTTTTTCCCCTGTGACCTGGTTTTGTCTAATTAAGAATTCCGTTCAAGTGTGTCTGCCTCATTTACATTGATTGTCTTCCCTTCTTAAGTTGATCCCTGTGTTTCAGTGTTTTTCCGTTATCATTAATGTATGGCTGTGAATACCTGTTCTCTGCGTTCTTTGTTTATATTAAAAATCCTGAACTCATTCCACGACTCGCTTTTGGATTTACACGCAACATAACATACCAAAATGGTCTCACACTATTGACAGACATTTCTCCGAGGAAAATAAAGGACCTGTTTAGTCCTCTGTCAGAGTTAGTAGTAGCCTCCGTGATCCAGGTCTCTATAAGCGCGTCATTTAAGCCAGTGCACCACTAGTGTAACTTTGTTTTAGTTTCGTGCGAGCTGCAACAGTCCCGTTCTGTGTAACAGAAAAACTCGGTTTAACAGAACCTTTCCTGTTAATTAACAGTGCCGAGTTAAACCACAGTTAATAACGAAACCGGTTAGTCGATGCATCCCTATATGAGACCAGGTTTTGTTCTTGACAGGAATTGTGTTCATTTAGACACAGAACAGCTTTACTACCACATCAAACCAATGACTTTTCAGATGAAAGTCAACTGTTCAAATGAATGCGGAAACATGATGACAGTAAAAACTTTTTTCCCGTCTTGTCAGCCGCAATACTGTGCTGGTAGCAAATACTCTTTACTCTTTTAAGTAGCTTTTAAAATGAATCTATGTATAAAGTTACAGCTATTCCGTGTCTGTATATTTCCTACTTCCTGAAGGGCACATATAAATATGACATTTATTATTACGGGTTTCTTTTAAGTTCACTTAAACTAATTGTTTTATAATAGGTGAAAAATCTATTTCACAGAGACATCAGTCTGCAAGCATGATGGCCAAATGTCTGTCTAGCACAGGATTACATGTATAAAAAATAAATAAATAAATAAATAAATAAAACTCTTATCGTAATCTTACTATTTGCTCTTACATTGAATCAAAATGGCGATTTATCGATACCTTCAAAGTGCCAGATCTGATTTGACAATTCTTCTCCTGATCACACCTGATCTCTAACAGAGCTGAGTGAGTGAAATCCTCTAGTAAAACTACCTTTCACTTTCTCACTTCCTTCACATTCAAAACGCAGTGCCATTTTTAAAACTGGAGGTATGAAAATGAGGCTGTGAGAATAGAAGTACACTGCGTTCAGTGGATTGGACTGTTTGTACCGTTTGTTTAGCTGACAAAACTTCTTTCTGAATAGCAGTTTTGAAAGTTAATACAGAATCTTTATGTATACAGTGTGTGCCACAGACAGTAAGGACTAAGTCTATCCCTCACAGCCTCATTTCTATCCATGTTAAATTCTACTCGTATACAAATAAGACTATTTCATCCCCAATTTCAAATGACAAATTCAACCTAAACAACGAAGAATAAATTCTAATGGAAAAAGTACTCATTATTTAAACTTCGGCCCTATTTGACACACATTTTGTACCAATCAAATGAGACGTGCTGTAAACTAAAGCTAGCTATTTAAAAGAAGCTACGATCTCTCAACATGTCCCGCCTAAACTTACACTTTTAATTGGACATACATCAACCAAGGAATAAAATTTGCATTTATCAAGTGCTTTAACAGCAGGCAAATGTAGCCTCTCTCCTTCAACACTGTCGATGCCTCCATCCGAGGTTCTGCATTTGCATGACTGGGGTTATTGCACTTGACTCACCCCATTGATGAATATATCTATCACTCTAATCGTATTTCCATACTGTTTGCAGAGAACGAAACATAATGTGAAACCCAGGGTTACCATTATGTATTACTCTGAACAGGAAAAAAACATAATTATGGCGATTATCCAGCATTATTATCCAGACTGCACTTAAGAAAATTCTTATGAACTTAGAATTTATCTTAAGAAATGTCTTCATTTATTTCTTAAGAAGAATTTTGTGAATCCGGCCCCTGGTATCATGAAAATAAGCACTTTTAGGTACCTTACTGCAGGTAGCAGTAGCTCCTGGCCTCTCATGTCTCTTTACTCTGTGAATTACTGAACAAAACTACCATCTATGACAATCCATAGATATGAAGATAAATATGTGTGAAGCTAAAGCATCAGTTTTCAAATCTCCCAGCATGTTAATAATGTTTTGAAGTTATAGCACAAAATTCTTCAAGTAACTGTGTGACAATTATGCTATATTAATGCAAACTATGTGAATGTAAATGCAAAAACGTACATTTGTGTAAAAAGTAATAAAAGGTGTCAGAGTTTTACTAGCCCTGGTGTTAATTTCTTTTGAAAACTGCAGTGATGCACCACGATACCTTTATGCCTATGGCATATATTTATGCCATAAGACCAGGTAGGTAAAATATAATAAATAAAAATGTAAACACTACAAACATGAGTTTCCTTCTGTCTTGTTTTCCAGTACAAATATAAATATTTGATTCTTTAATCAAAATGCATTTACTTAAGGCTAAGTCATACATACATACACACACACACACACACACACACATACATACAGTACAGGCAAAAAGTTTGGACGCACCTTCTCATTCAATGCGCTTTCTTTATGTTCTTTATTTACATTAGTAGATTCTCACTAAAGGCATCAAAACTATGAATGAACACATGTGGAGTTATGTACTTAACAAAAACAGGTGAAATAACTGAAAACATCTTTTATATTCTAGTTTCTTCAAAATAGCCACCCTTTGCTCTGATTACTGCTTTGC
>JAUMHP010000060.1:14867623-14890983 GCA_032361065.1 Enteromius trimaculatus
CAGAAAAGGTGAACGGATGGATTCCACATGCCTGGGTCCCACTGTGAAGCATGGAGTAAGAGGTGTGATGGTGTTGGGGGTATTTCGCTGGTGACACTGTTGGGGATTTATTCAAAATTGAAGGCACACTGAACCAGCATAGCTCCCACAGCATCCTGCAGCGACATGCCATCCCATCCTGTTCGGGTTTATTGGAACGGTCATTTATTTTTCAACAGGACAATGACCCCAAACACACCTCCAGGCTGTGTAAGGGCTATTTGACCAAAAGGAGAGTGATGGAGTGCTGCGGCAGATGACCTGGCCTCCGGTCACCGGACCTGAACACAATCGAGATGGTTTGGGGTGAGCTGGACCACAGAGTGAAGGCAAAGGGGTCAACAACAACTAAACACCTCTGGGAACTCCTTCAAGATTGTTGGAAAACCATTTCAGGTGACTACATCTTGAAGCTCATTAAGAGAATGCCACGAGTGTGCAAAGCAATGCACACAATGGAAGCGACACGCTCATTTTTTCCAGACGTATTTCAGCTTTTCAGATTGGCGCAAGCGCACCGCGGGTCATGTGACAAGAACCATCAGCTTCACCCTTTCCCGTAACAACATTGAAAGCTCAGGCAAAATAAAGCAATAGTTGGTCAAAGCTGTACATGGAAAGACAAAATCGTGATTCTCATTTTATCCAGAATCGTGCAGCTCTAATTGGCAGATATTATTTTAAACACATAATTCACTTACAACACTTAAAACATTTTATTAAAGAAAACAAGACTGGACACTTTATGTCACTTCACTTCTCAAGTACATTTACTTTGTTTGCACTTGAAAAAAACTTTTTTTTGCAGTGTACTATAAATAAATAGTCTAAAATATGATGCAATGAGAATTGGGCCCTGTAGTTTTGTAAAAACTCTATTTCAAATACAAAATGACAAAAAAATATTTTTCATAGACTACAACAACCACTCTCCTCCCTACCCAGAACCCCTAGAGTAAACTCTGTATCTATTTGAGTAACAGGACCTACTTTCGAACTATCAGGAGCCCTGTGTTTGACAGCACATTAAAAAGAGAATTTCTACAACTGAACCTAACAGAACAGCTAAAAGACTCAAAAGTAACACGAAAATGAGTGCATGAAAGAAAAAAAGAATTTGGAACCACCAGCATGCATATTTCTCCTGACAAATGTGTCTTATCCAAAATTCTAGAGAGGAATAAAGAGCCAGAGCATTCTTTTCTGAGGCAGCCTTCCGTTTCAGCGATGGCTTGAAGATAAGAAGGATGGCATGAATTCAGAGCAGTATGGATTTACTTTGTAGTTCAGTGCTGACTGTAGAGGTAACTTAAAACGGCGGCCTGCCCTGTCACCTCAGTCCTTTCCCTTCCATCCTCTGCTCACAGATCTTACTTTCACGCTCCAATAGACTGCCTGCCCCCTCAAAACTAAAATCAAAACCCTCTGAATTAATCACTTCTCTCAGTCTTGGCTTTATAATGAGTCTCTGTGGGAATTATAAACAGAGTTGTATTAGGTCTCTGAAATGTTCTTGACGTCTATTGCGTTCTTCTGCAAATCGACAGCAACGCTCAAATATCACCAAACTCCTCAGCACTCTTGTAAATGTCAATAACAATGAAAAATATCTGACATTTCATAACAGCGGGGTAATACATTCTAAATAACTAACAGATATGACCAAACACCTGATGCATTATTGATTGATGAATTACAATGTATTCTTTTAGTAGTTGCTTTTATCCAAAGCGACTTACAAATGAGAACACTAAAAGCAATCTGTCGGTAGAGACAACGGTATTTGTTATTGCTAGAACAGCGCAGAAGCTAGAGCAGAGGTGAAATGCAGAGAAGAAAAAAGAAGAAACTACTTTAGAAAGAAAATCTACTTTAAAGTGACTTTACAGGGTAGAAAGTAATTTCATTTTGTGTTACTCTAATATGTACTACTGACTACATCTAACCAATATACAGGTAGACACGATCAACCTATGGAAATGTGTTTATGGTTTCACACTGATGTAACGTTGCTGTTATGTGTCAATGAAAACCTGTTTGCACACATTTTTAAGCAAAAGTGATTTCAAGCTGTTAAAACCCATCAGCAGAGAAAGAGAATTCATTTTGCTATATGTGGAGATGGTGCTCACAGAGCACGAGTGTATTGAACTTGAAGTTGTTTTGCTGCTTTATAGGACTTGAGCGGTTAAATAAACACACTTGTATGTGTCAAAATGGCCATCTTTACAAGTATCCTCATAAAGAAAGTAATTTATGTCTTATGTGAAACATACAGCTGAGAAAGAAAATGTGTAACAGTATATTGGATCCGAGCAGCTCTTAAAGTGACAGCAGTATTCTAATATTCTATGTGTTACCGTAAAAAAAAAAATTACTCATATTGTACTCATATCACCCATCCCTTTTTAAACCTGTAATAGTTTTTATGCTTAAATAAATAACTCCTTAATGTGAATTTTGCTCTTTGGCCTGAAAGTCATCATAACAATGAACTTAATTTACTAGGACTAACTAACAGGCAATGCTACATAAAACAAAATAATGTACAACATAAGATAAGAATGCTTTTTTTTAGAAATGTTATCTGTAGACAGAACGGTTTAAGACTTGACCTTTACTGTTTAGTAAATCCTATTATCAGTTTTATTATGCACAAGATGTCTCGATTTTTTCTTTGCACCTGCACCCTCCTCAGCTCAGAAAATACATTTTCACGACCTTATTATTAAAATGATCACACCCTATCATCTGCTCCAAGAGAAACAACAAAACAGACCTCAAACCAATTTGATAAAAGACATCCGCAAATGTCTAAATGAGATAAACAAATCTGAAACCCCAACAACAAAAACACGTTCATCATTCCACGCTCCCTATATATATCCCTTTAACCTGTTGACGTCAATAACACACATTTCCACTTGTTTCTCCCTTTCTGAGGAGAAAGGATGTGCAATACTTCATTAATCCTGGGTGCTATCTGGGGAGAGTGACTTGTAAATGGTAAGCAACATTATCAATCACGAGATGGAAGCTTGTGATTCATCACAATGCGTTTCCATTAAAAAGCCCCACGAGAACAGCTCTTGTGTCCTGCATCTTTTCCGATCAATATCTGTGGCATGGATAGCCATCTGCACAGCTCTGCAAAGATGCATTAAGGCATGTTCAGATGTAAAATGAAAGAGTAAAATTATACCTCACTCAACATTGAAAAGCAGCCAAACACAGAAACACTAATCAAAATAGATGATTCAACAAACAAATAACACTGAGGTACTGTAAATAAAACATAACTAGTCAGTAATGCATCAGAATGGTTTAGAATTCCGTTTCCTTTCTGCAAGTTACTTTGGTAAGGACACTGTCAAATTAGATGGCAATTTTGATGAGTGAGTCACTGATTCATACACGCAACCGGTTGTTTCAAAATGAGGGAATCAATTTTCTCATCCAGTTTGCTCAAAATCTCTGATTCATTCAAGCCTGTGATGTTTGGAGACACGACGACTGATTGTTCTTTGTTTGGAAATATTTCTTTTGGTAAAGAAAATACACAAAGTAATCAAAAATCTGTCTAAAAAAATAAGTGAAGTAAGTAAAGTGAATTGCTGTATAAAACCATCACATTATTGCTTATGGCAGAAAAAAGTATCAGAAGTATATTTTTACAAGATCGCATTATTTGATTGCAAAAATATTTTTCCCATTTATTTTCTTTGTCTTTCAGTTCCACTGAGAGAAATGATAGTATGAGATAATATTTTAGGTTAAAATAGCAGAGGAAAATGTCTGTTCTGATTCATAACATTTCCCAATAAAATGCTAGTCCAAAACAAAAACAAGATTTTTTTTGCATATTCTGAAAAACACACAGGCATAAAATAATTATCTTTAGTGTAGAGAGTTGTTTACTGGATTACTGGTATATCTTAAAATGTTTGTCTAAAGCAAAAGGAGTTTAGAAAGCAGGGTTTGAGGTGACAATAAAAAGTGGCAGAAGATAATCTCTTTAATCATAGACTCAACAGCCCCAATAGCTGCACAGTTTCTTATTCTCCTTTATCTTACACTCATTTTCCCCTGAATAGTGGTTGCTTGTCCTACATAACAGTCATGGGCAGCAAATCCTCTTAGCATCTAATCATCGGCTTTATTCATGAAGGAAGTTCCTGAAGTATTGACAAAACTGAATGCCCCAATCTCACTTGTGCTACCAGCTGAACTCATCATTCTTATGTCTCCAGCTTACAGAATGATACTTCAGCAAGACAATACAATTCATGCCATTCAAACACCAGTATTAAGAGTTACTGGTTTAGAAACATAACAAAAAGGAAATACACACACTAAACCGTAGATTTTTACATAAGAAACTGGGCAACTGGGGATGGTGTAGTGAACAGTGATAGCCATTTTTTTTTTTCATTAATTTTCCCTTAAAAATGCACATTTGATAGTATCTTGAGTTGACAGCATACATTTAATATAAATTGAAAAATATTATAGATTATTATTTACATATTACATATTTTAGAAAATTCGACAAGGAGTATCCCACATTTTTGCCACAGTAGCATGGTTCAGTTAATGTTACTATAGTAAATTTGCAGATTGAAAAGCCTTCTGACTGTATTGTTATACACAGTACTTCCTCTGTTAGTCAGTGCTGTTTCATCTGGCTTCTAAGTCATTTGTGTTCTTTGATGAATTGAAGTGCTTCAATTGGTAGGGGTGGAAATCTTCAGGCACTTTACGATCCGATCTGATTCCAAGAATCACGATCGATTCCAAAACAATTCTTGATCTTTTCTTTACCCCAATTAATTATTCTGCTGTGCAAATGCATCTTTACAACTTTACATCTTAACCTACGTTGAAGTATCTATGCTTTTTGTTTATATTTGAGATATCTGTGTATTAGTACTGCCATCTTAAAAGTAGGGTTGTGAATCTTGGTTTCACAATTCAATGAGATTATTATCATCATCAACACAATGGCCCAGTTTCACAAATGTGGCTTAGCTCAAGCCAAGACTAGGCCTTACTAAAATAAAGATATTGATGCATCTTTTGCAAAATTTTAAGATATGTCAGAGCAAGATATTTTCAGTTGAAGCAGTTCAAACATGCATTTTAGTCTGTGACTAACTTAAGCCTTGTCTGTGAAACCAGGAGAATATCCCATTCTCATTCAATATTACTGCACATGGCTAGATTTTAAATCAAATTTATTTTGTGCAAAATTTACATTTTTTATCATTATATTAACAGGCTACTCTTTTAAAACTATTACTTGTTTTAAAAAGTGCTCTTTGAGTATATGAAAGTTTACAGACTTTAATAGTTGGATTTTTCTTTTTTTCCTCTGCATTATTGCCGATTAATTATTACTGATGAAATCATAGACAGTGGCAGCTTTAACAGGCTGCATTCAGACTAATGCACAGATCTGTTTCGATATATCAGATGTTTTGCTCTGCTCTGAAAACATAACTGTCTCTCGCTCTCTTTCTAATAACTTCATTATTAACTGCATTAGTCTGCTATCAACGGCTCAAGCCTCCATTGCCAGCTTTAAAATGACGTTTTGGAACGAGCGAAAGAGTCGTTGGATGAGATGCGGAAGAAATAATCCTACTCACAATAGTCGAAAAACCGGACGAATCCCTTGAAATATATAATCGGATTGATGTCTTGAGGTGTGGCAACCGTAGTATAAGCGGAATAATTGACTACGGACCGTTAAATTATTAGAAAAATAATGCACACCCGAGGTGTAACGCTCCGCTTCGCGTCGTGACCGCATCATCAATTATTTTTCTAATAATTCAACGGCCCGTCGTCGATTATTCTTTACTTCAGAATCGTTGAAGAGAGAATCGCGTTGCATCAATTTTTTTCTCGCACCCCTATCAAATGTATCACATTACTGTTTAGTGCCGTGAAACATTTGTGAGTAAAATCAGTTAGTAAAAGGAGCTGCACTGCCGCTTGGACGAGGAAAATTTCAATTACTTCGAAGATCCTTCATTTATTTTTTGATGTGTAATTGAAAGGTTTTGCAATTTAGACGTTTAGGTACGTGCCCTAAATTCAATAGTGTAAACTACGTTTAAAAACAAAAACAGTTTATTGCTCATTTACAAACTTATTTCAGTCATTGTACCGTCACTGATAGTGGGCTTTTATTGCGATATTGGAAAAATAAGGTGCTGTCACTTTAATTAGACCTTGTTAATCTATCATCAGACAGCGCTCATTAATTAAGTGATCAGTCTCTGAACAGGTTGCAATGCAACAGTCTAACGTGGAAATGAGCCATTTTTAACAGCTGCAGCACACAAACACAAGCCATCTCTGAGGGATTTTCAAGTATGCAACTCAAACACTAGAGCTTTGAGCCCTGCTTATCGAGCATTTCTGCTCAAAACCAACTTTATATGAGGACATTTTGTTTAAATGTGTAACCCTACATCACCTCCTTTTTGAACAGAACAGCCTCAATATGCTTTTTATACGGCTATTTTAAGTCTACTCCAGAGATGCATCTAATCTCCTGTGTCTCTCAACAGCTTGTATTCTAATCTGAGGAGCTAAATATAAAAGACTGTAATATAGACCGGAGAGTATAGGAACACTATCAGTTAACCAATTGGAAATTAGAAATTAGAATCACAATCACTCAATTGGGAATCGGAGGTGATAAATAAAAGAGACAGAAACAATTAATAAGCAAGTAAGACTAAAAAACAAATAAATAAAAAAAAATTGATTTGTGCTCATGTTTTTAGGACAATTAGATGAAGTTTTAAAATTAGCTTGGCAGCGTTTTAAGAATGACTTTTCAATTATCCTTTCAGTAGCTTTGCATTATTATTTAGTTAATGTGCGGGGACGAAAAGGTCAACATTTTCAATAGTGCAACGATGCGTGCCGCTTTCTCTACAGCACCAAAAACATGTTTTGAGAATTTTTTGCTAACAATCCCATTATGTTGTCTACCTGGTCTCATGGCATAAACATACCTTGCTGCACCTTTTAGTAGGACACAAAATATGTAACAAGTACATATCACTGTAGCTCCCAAAATAATGAACACTAGAGGCAGTAAAACTCTGGCACCTTTTATTCATTTTCACACTAATTTAAAGAGTTTTAATTAATAAAGCACAATTTTTCGCATTACTTAAATATCATGTTACGATTTCAAAACAATATTAATATGCTGGAAGATTTGAAAACTGATGCTCTGAATGTTAACATCACACACATCCAGCTTCATGTCCATGGGTTTTCATAGATGGTAGGATTGTTCAGTAGCTCACTGCAGAGATGTATTTTGATATCAGTTTTGCATTTGTTAACACTATTGGGTAGGTAGAGGGTTGGAATTAGTTTAGGGCATATTTCCAACGCAATAAAGCATTATCTTTTAGCAACAGTCAGCTGTTTTTTGTTCTTTGCGTCAGGAATGTATTGCGACGGTTCAGAATTCAATGTAATAAAAACACAGTAACATGTACCTATATCAACATAATAAAAATGTGCCAGGGTTCACATAACCTGTGTTTTAGCACCACTCAGTGGACATTTCTCTTTGAAACTGTGACGAAGTGTGCCGTAAGGTACGTACAAATGGTGTTGCAAAGAGGTATGTATTTTTATGAAACCAGGTTGGTTATGAAAACATTATTTCTACCAACTAACATTTTCTTTGAACATCTTGTGAATATTAGAAAAAAACTGATACATTTAAATGCAGGTCACTGCTGCTACTGGAAAATGTTTGTTCCAAACATAAACAATTCTACATTCAGATGTCTAATACACACAGCACAAAAACACTTTGAGTTACGATGAAACATAATATGTTACACTCCACTACCTGTTCAGGCAGATAGTTAAGATATCTTAGCAGCGAGACAGTAAAAAGTCACTTCTGTCACCCATTTCAGAAGCTGCTGTACCATTTGTTGTGCTAAGCTTGATAAGGGGTCGCAAGAGTGGTGTCTGGTGATGCCACCTGTAGACTGATGCTCTCTGTTCATCACTTGAAATGTCAAGTGAATTATAATGCAAAGCTAGCATTTGTCACAAAGACTATTGAGCAGATACCTCCGCTTGTCATATATCTATAAAGGAAAAAAGTAAGCTTTGTGAGAATTTCTTCCCATGGTGCACTGCAGTTCTCCTGATACCTGGAGAATCAATTCTGAAATCGTTCATTGTCCATGTCAGTATTTTATGACACAGGACAATAACATCAGGGCACCACATGCCTGGTCAGTGACTCAAACTCTAGCCAAAATTAATTCAGTATGACAACCATACTGATGAGTTCTAAAGGTTAATGGGGAAAAAATGTATTTTAATTAAAAAGATTTTGAAACCAAAGACCTGTGAAAACTGTAGGATTGTTATTGCCACAGTATACACCATTGACAATATAGACTTTAAGAAGTGTTACTTCAACATGCCGACTGCAAAAGCAGGTGTTATGTAAAATTTTACTTAACTGCTAATTAGCTAATGCGTTTACTTAGATGTTGATATAACACGACAAACTAGATTTACAATTCTTGAAGGAAGTGCCCAAAAGGCAGCACAAGATAAACAAACAGATGTAAAAAAGAACATCCCCAGATGCAGAGAGATGTAAAAAAGAAAAGAAAAATCACAACTGTTAATGACATATCTATCAATGTCAAGGGGGGAGTTAATTTTTAACTTAAATAAAATCCAATAATCCATGTTACTTAGAATATATTAACTAAACAAGAGCTGAATGGTGCTGCATTCATTTCAGAAAAAATACAAATCTGATAGGTAGTATTACCTTTAATATTTCACACAATTAAGGTTTAACAAAATAAAAAAAAAATCATAATATTCCATTTAGATTTTCACAATATTACAGTTTTATTGTATTTTATCTAGAAAAACGTGCTTTGGTAAGCATGATTTATTTAGTTCAAAAACATTTTATATATCCTTCCCTAACCATCAGCACCCAATGGGAATTATTAATGCTCAGGTAAACGTGGCTGAATGTGACAGAAATTTGCAATGTTGTCGACGCTTATCAAAAATGATCCTGTGCTGGAGTATGTCAAAATATCCGCTGCTGTAACAATGACAGTCCCATTTAAAAGGTTAATGTATAATTCATTAGAGAATTTTTTGACCACTTGTGGTGGCAGGTGACGTCACATTAATTAGCATACGTGTGTGACGTCATTGCGTCAGTTTGCGTTTAGATTCTGTCTCGTACTGTAATACAACTGAATGCCCAATAAACCTGTTCACATTATATTTTCTGTAGTCATACATAACAAGTATAAATAGTAAACATTAAAACTGCACAGGAATCACTCTCAGTGTACTCCTTAAAGCCTGATTTATTATCGCGACATCGTCTGATAAAATCAGCATTCATCAGACTTAACATACACCAATAAGCGACTGTATGCGCTCGCGTGTGTGTGAGATGCGGGAGCTGGTGGCAGGTGAGTTCACACCGGATGCATCACGGATACGTTCAGCGCGAGATGCTCAAGTTAAAAAAATCTGGCAGAATTCCGAAACTATGGAAGATCTTCTTTTTTAATTATAAAAACAGGAATAAAAAAGGAAATACATAATAGATTCATTAAACCAGAGTTTGCCTATGAGATATACCTCATGCTTATTTACCTCATGTTTAACCACTACAGAGACATCAGGAGCCGCGGTGAGGCTGCCCTCGGCGGATACGTGAGCACTAAGCACTCGGTGTTCAAGTGAAGCTCACGGCTCCGAAATCGGCGAAGCAAACTTTTAAATAGGCACTCTCATTTTTAATAAACCGCAGATTTGTGTTTTATACAACTACATTCTAGCCTGAAATACTCTTAAAACTGCATTTCATGGCACAATAATAGCAAATGTGCCGGTTGGTATTTTTTTCTATTTTTTTTTTTGGTCGGTGTTGAATCTGTGGCGATCGGAATTTAATCTGTGGCGCACCGCCACAGATTCGTCTATGATTCGTCACTGAGACAAAACTGAAAATTATACATTTTCTTCTCCACGGGGTTGTTAGCCAATACAAACAGATAATACATGATGTGTAATATGAGATAATCAGTGAGTTGAAGATGTGATAACATGCATTTTGCTAGCCTGGCTTCCGCGACTATTAAGCTCATAGGAGCTTAGTCTGGCCAAGCTACGCTTAACCTGCGTCCATCAGACGTCTCTGTATACTACTGGACGAATCTACAACCAATCAGACCACTCATTCCGATGACGTATGCGTAGCGACGGAACCTGAAGACACCGTAACCAATTGTAGCTAGCTTCATTAAAGCAGTAGGAAAATGTCTTTACTTTAATTACTTCTGCTCTGTTTTCAGAGAAAACCTGTCATGAATATTTCGCGCAACAGCAGAGTCGAACGATTGTTGCTGCTCGGCACACGCCATGTTTGAAAGTTGGTATGGTTTCGGGTCGCAGAACTGCTGCGTCATCGCGTTACACCCACCTCAGTCGTGCCGGGTGGGGGGATGGGGTGAGCTTGTTTCTCATTGGTTCCCACTGTTTTGGGAACTGAAATGCTCTAAAACGGCAGCTTTGCCAGACTAACTTTGCTCGCGAAGTGAATGTAGCATCAAAAAAAGTATGGGCGGGCCCAGGCTATAATTTTGCTCCTTTTGCCACACAAAATCTATTGTACGGCTTATGAGGATTTTTCTTTATTTATTTTTTGTGCCTTTTTTGAAGCCTTTCAAGTTCCCACTCATTGTTACTGCATGCATGACAGAGCAGGTAAAAGTCTTTACATTTTATTTTTTTGTAAATTTTAGAAGATATGACATTTTGGATCAACATGGGGAAATGTATTAACAATAAAGTAATAATGCTGAACCACTTAAATAAAAATCAAAACAACAAAAAATTAAAGGTACACTGAAAATATGGTTTAAGGGAATTAATACCTCCAGCACCACAGCTGTCAAAAATCAATCGAGAGCTTCAGAATGGTTTGTACATGCATTATAAATTCTCTTCAAACAAGCTGTGAAATGCACCTTTGACAAAGGAACAGTCATTCTAATGGAACTTTATACAGACCCTCTACGGAACGAGTGAGTGAAGCTCTTGTAAAACGCTCCATGATGGACCCAATTTTGACCAAAAGCCTCTTGTGACAAACTTCCACAAACCCAAGCTTTGAAATGGTTTACTTGTGTGTCAAGCTGCCTCTGGGGAGAACCGATTCGGCATCCATGTTCAAACAATGTCCAGAGGAGAAGGAATTAGTCTCTAATTCACTCTACCCCATTCAACCTTCTTCTGCAGCTCAGCGGGCGGGAAAGGTCACAACAGGTGTCCCGTGCCGTCCCTTTATAAGAGTGCTTGGCTATGTTCCATGGTTACCCCAGTGAATGCCATGCACCATTTCCACTCTTTGAACAAACACTGCAGGCCTTTTTCTTTACAGCTTTTGTCCAGTTCCCTTGTCCAACCAGGGTCAGAGCAGGGCAGTAAGTGTCCCGAGTGGTTGCTATTTTTCACACTAAGGAACTTAGTGCCTGGCGGTCCTGGTTTGGATATACAGGTACGTAACAATATACTACTATTAGTAAATGGCTGCAATCTATTGGAATTTAGAACTTGAATGTCCGAAATTAACCATTGTTATGTTCACTATAAAATTTTAAGGGAGAGTTGAAACACTTATAGAGCTCTGTCATAGATAAAAAGGGAGGAGATTGTCTCTGTATGATGTGTTGCTCTGTGACAAGTCATGTGACAAGTGTTGAACTTACTATTAAATCCTGACCAGACAAACATCTCAAATTTCTGGCATCTCATTAAGAAGAAAACAGTTTCTCTGGAGCCACAATGCAAAATGTAACAATGGCAGCTGGTCATAAGATGCCACAGTAAAAGCTAAAAACAAATACGCATGGGATAATGATAACAAGGAATAATAGACAAAATGCTTTCATTCGCCAAAAATGGATAGTGTTGTGTTGTCGAATGTGTGGTTTCAAATGTTTTGTGCAGATACGTGTGCCATGAATTATTAGTCCGCTTACATTTAAAACCATGCATACAAATTATATACCTGAATATTTACAAATGGCGACTGAAGACAGTACGCAAAATAGATGATTTCTAACCCAAATAATGTTTTATTAGGATATTGCGGTTATGGCAGCGGATAAAAAAGCCAAAAATAAATCACTTCGAATGTTCGCTTAATTTGCTGTTGTTTCGTTGCGCGAAAAATAATGCGACAAAACTGTCTAAAAGCGCTCCGGAAAAACATAAAATCGTAATTTTTCTTATTTAATGCGTTGAATATTGTTAAGACATACGTCGGGACCGATGAATAGTAAACAGTAACTATACGTGCAAATCCTTAAAACTGTGTCAAACTAACATGTTTTTATGCCAAGACTGCCTTGCAGAAGATGTTATCGATTGGTCGACAGGAGCTGCGTGAGGATTTAATACGCATGGATTGACGGAAAAGCTTAGCAATCGTCCCGCATCTTGGCACAAAGGGAAAATTTCACCACTCACTAAAGCAGTGTGATCCTCTGCAACCAGCAGGTACCGGCACGGCCATTCAAGAATTCCGTCATCCAAAAGAAGATCGCAAGGATATTTTAGGATATTAGGGTTAAATAGTGCTCCTAACAGCGAGCAATGCTGCTTCAACATTTCCGGAGACGTGATTCACCGCAAGGGTTAAAAACCGTACTACGCTTACACTCCTATCAGCATGCCACGCCATTTTCCTGCTTTTTTTTCCCCCACGCTTCCATGCTTCCTGCTCCGCCGTCCCCTCCTGAACGCTGATCAGTGAGGTATTTTCAGCCGGAGGATGAGACGCAGAACACATAAAAGCAACACAAATAAAAGGTCATTGTCTGAGGGCTTACCGGAGCCGAGGCAGGAAAGGGCCCGAACCAGTCAGTAACTATCGACCACGTGCGGGTGCTGGACCTGGAAGACGGAGAACAACAAAGACAGTTTGTGACAAAGCTGACACGCTGTAGTCTTGGAAGAGTAAAATCAATTGTGACATTTTTCATTTATTTGTAAATGCCTCTTTGGCGGCAGACTCACTCGAAACGACAGTCTGGCTCTTACGGAATAGGAGAGGTGAGAGTAAAATAGAAGAATCCTGACAGTTGCCTTAATGAGATTCCGCATTAGGGCCGCGCTCACACACTTTTCCCCCAGCCAGGAGCACGCCCTTCACTTTCAATCTCACACACAAGTAATTTGGGAAACGTTAACCCTATAAAAAACTAAATCCAGACAGCATTGCTGACACTTTTCTCACCATCCCGGATTTAATGCGAGACAAGAGCCTTAAATAGTTTGCACCCATGCTGATGAACAGAAATAGACGTGTGTGTGAATATCAAATCAAACATTTGCAAAGTATATTTGATTTTAAAACTTGATGTAAAAGTCAGGCAGTTTTTATGACAGAATTGGGTTTGTTTTTCCTGCCGTACAGACACAGAATAACTAGTATACTACAGAATATTAGTATGTATTATTACTTTCCCGCAAATACAAAAGCTGTATACAGAATTTCTTTATATGAAGCTTGTGTATAAAAACTTTATAATAAAAACTTGCATACGCCAATACTGTATAAGACTACCAAATCTACTCACAGCGTAATTGACCTATTTTTTTACAATATCCAGTATTTACTATATAGCAGCTAATTCTTAACAGGTATTAGATCCGCAGTAACAAGCGTTACACTTTTATATGTGGAAAACTATGCTGTATCACTAGAAGTAAGCTATGTTTGTAATAAATAGATGAAAGTGTGTAATATTGTACAAAATAAATCACATCTAGATTAATAAACTGAATTTATTTAAATATCAATGATAGAGCTTTAACTGCAAATAAAAATATCGGCATCTATCCTGTGAATAAACACGACCTGCTGCAAAGGAAGTGACTCCACAAAGGAGCTTTATTATACAGTACGGCAATTTTGAAGCACAACCATTTATATCACACTGCAATACATAATGATATGTTTGATGACTTGATCTTAAAGAAATGTTTTCTTATTGTTCAAAATAATGTCATTGCAAAGCCTGAACAGAATAACGTAATGCTTATTTCTGTCTGTGCAATTACATGGATTTGCTCCCGCAATAAAAGGAGCGTACAAGCATCATGTAAGAAGTCCACATGACTAATGCACCTTTCAGGTCATTTTTTTTTTTTTAAGTAGTAAGGTCTGAGTTATTATAAATTTTATATTTTTTAAGATAAAACGCTGCTAGTTGGATGTAGTTGGTATCAAAAAGAGGGTTATCATTTATTTAGGAAGTATTTGGCTTGGTGTAGTTAACATGAAGAATACAAAAGAGAAAACAACGCCCTTTTAAACAGCAATTTTAAAATATATACACCACTGCTCAGAAATTTTGGGAATGTAGAAGAAGTCTTTTATGCTCACCAAAGCTTTTAAATACTTGCTTCTATTTTGATATACTTTCAAATTTAATATACTTCTGTGATGGCAAAGCTGATTTCAATCAGTGTCACATAATCCCTCGGAACCCTAATATGTTGAAACCATTTAATATTAAACATAATGGGGCAGTTTCCCGAACAGGGTTTAAGACTAGTCCTACTGTAGATTAAAATAAAAAAGCTTGCACTGAGATATCTTAAAATACATTATTTCCATTGTTTGGTCTTAAAATGCTCACAGATAATGCATTTTTGTCAGACATGTTTCTAAAAATTCTTAAATGTCCTAAATTAGCAAAGGTCTAGTCCTGGCTTAATCTAATAACCGGGAAACCGGCCCATTAAGTTTAATGCATCCTTGCTGAATCACAGTATTAATTTCCTTCAGTAAATAAATAAATATCTTGATGACCCCAAAATCTTAAACGGTAGAGGATCTGTTTAAAGTTTATTTTATCAGTGTATACAGGTAGGAGTGCACTGCCCTACAGATATTTGCATTTTAGCTTTGAGCATGTAAGACAAACATTTCTAATGCAAATCACTAGTGCTTAAAGCTTTAGAATATTTTTTTTTTTTTGTACTTTCCACACTTCAGTGGAGCTTACTCAAAAAAAAGGATTAAAGGAAATACTACATCCTTTGGAAACATCTCCCTTGTTCTCTTAAGTCGAAGATGTGCAGGCATAAATAAAAAACAGATGGCTATTATGAGAAAGTCCTGGAGCTGAGCGCAGTAGCGTTGTGCCAAAGACCCCGTCACATTTACTATCCATCTCTATCTGATTAGCATTTCAACTCACTTGTCAGGTTTACTTGATATGTGTTGTAATCTGATTTGTGGGTCAGGAGGAGAACATCTCTTCTAGTAAGGAACATAAATAGCCACAACATTATTCATTACTCAAGGCCACAGTATAGCGGTAAGTGATATAGCAATTAATTTAATGTTCCCTTTCCATTTTTTGAATTTCAAAAATAAAAAATTACAACAATTATCATTTTTTTATGAGAAAATAAAGAAAAACCATCATATATGTATATATATATATATATATATATATATATAAGTACACACAACAGGCAGGTTTGTAGCTGATAAAGGGATACTTTAGAATCACTGATGGCTCTGGATTATACCCAAAAAAAGACAAAAGGTCAGGAACCACTTCTGTAGTAGATAATAGCTCAGGGTTTGATCAATTTGTTTTCAACATCTCTCTGGACAGTGGTGAACACATTGCTCCTCTTTACCTTTGCAGTCCTGGTTGAAGATGAAGTGGATTTACTTGCAGGCGAAACGAAGCGCGAGTGTCAGAGGTCAGCTCTCCTCCACTACCCCTCTGGCGAGGTCACGGCAGCCAGACTCCCGTACTGACATGCCTGACCGTCTCTTGGAGCAACGGCCCATAATCTGAAGAACTTGGGGAAGAGGCCAAAAACCTGTCAGGTTCAGGCTGTGGTACTGAGGACACTATGGGGAACAAACTGAGAGAGTGTAAAAAAAAACGAGATATGTATCCAACATTTGAGATTAAGAACAAGATTTTTGGTTTTACATTCTGCATCTACTGTAGGTTTATGTCTGGTGAAGTCTACGTCCTTCTTAACAGAAGAACATAATAATGTACATAAAAATAAATAATTTGATTATTCTGATTACAGTATATATCAGGTATAGCATAGCAGGTATAGAAAAACAAGTCTCTGAAGTAAATTACACATGAGAGACAGCTGGTAATACATTATTATAATATTGAGGGCTACATCATAAAGTAAATAATGGAGGTAATAAAGTACCAGTTAAATCTTTATTTTTCTTCTTTATTTTGAAACACTCTCAATTGTGGATTTCATTAAAATAATAATAAATAATAACATAAATAAATACTCTGAGAAACAGTCAAATGAAGTAACGTTATGTTATATGCTGCATATATTTAGCAAAATGCTCCTCTCTAGAGTTCTGTTCTCTAGCTGAATACAGTCACCGAATACTGTGTGTTTGTGGTAACGTTAAATGTGTGTACAGACGTTGTTTACAAGTTCTTATATTTTTCGCGGTTAACACACTAGTTGAGTGAATACACGAAACAAGATATAGATTTCAGTCATTTGTACTCTTTCTTTCAAAATACCTTTGGATGGTTATTTGTGTTTCTTTCGTGCTGAAACTGTTTTAAAAGCGGAGGAAATGATCAGTTCACGTGCGTTTCTTCCTGCCACTTCTGTTGAATTGAGGCTACAGTGATCTCCACTGCACACGACGAACGACAAGAGTCAGACCGGAAGTCATTCATTTCCAATGGAGAGTAGAGCGGGGGCTGCGTGGAGGTCCGATCGTATGCGTATGCGGAAATTTCGGATCCGATTCCAGCTGCGGATGCGTTCAAATATTTGAACTTCAGCGGCTAGACCTATGCGACCACCCGACCGGATGTGACATATTTCAGTGATGTCCAATCAGGTCTGTGTGCGTCAAAAAAAAAAAAAACTTACTGCTTTAAAAAAAAAAACATTATTGTTATTCATAGACAAGTAATAAATGATTATTTTAATATTTATGTTGATGTTTGTTTAATGCTGTTTCCATGTTCCCTCCAAACTAATAATTGGCGGTCTGTGCATTTCTGTTATTTGTTATTTTATATTATTTTATATATTTTAAAATTTATCTTAATACTACAACCTAAATATTGTAAAATACAAAATTATGCAACTGCATGTAAATATAGGCTAGATGCTAATCATGGGTTTGCATAGATAGCTACAGCACATTTTACAAACAAAACACACTTGACAGACCGACAATCTCAACCACTCGCTTCCATGCTTCATTCTTTCTGCTAACATCCCTACATGATTCTAGAGAAGTATCATATAGAATTGGATTTTCCGAGACTGCAAGAATGAGCTTCTCTCCTATGGTGAGGTGTACAACCAAAAAAAAAATTCTGTGAGACAGCCACTATAGGGGGCGAATTACGACAGTCATGTTCGAAAGTCGCGTGCAGTGGAAAGGCGGCCATGTAAGCGATTCCTGGAAGCCAGTGATAATATTTGAAATCACCAAAACAAACAAGCTCCTACCTCAAAAGGGTCTCGCCCCTATTTTGATAGCTTCGGCCCACTGGACAGAGAAATACCATTTTTTTCACAGACCAATATTTATATCTAATTTATTAAATAAATAAATAAATATGACATGTATAAAAAAAATAAAAAAATAAAAAATATTCAAATAAAATTTAAGATATTTTAGATGAAAACTGGGAAGAGTGTGACTGTGACTTTCCAAGTAAATTGCACTGTCAATTTCCAGAAAATTATAAAAGACATCGTCAGAATAGTTCATCTGCCATCAGTGGTTCACCCATAATGTTATAAAGCAACGATCTCACAGCAATTCATATATATTTTACGAGGTGGCTTTCGTACAACCTCACTCTTACAAATTCATACGAGAGTAGAGCGGACTAGCTGCCTTACCAGGCAATGACTTTGCAGGCAGCATTTTTGCAGAAAAGCACCTCATGAAACTGATTTCAGACAGGCTTCTGAGGCTGCGTGACAGTTTAATGACCTACAACAAAATAGAACAAGCTTTAGTGATAACTAACCGAATACTGATGTAATACTACAATACTGAAATAAACACAAACTGACCACTAAATGCAACTTTCAGATGCCATCTTTATTTTTTTTCCATACTCTTAAAGAATGTAACACACGGGATTGTGGGATATCAAAGAGAAGGATAAATCTATGCTGCCTTCAAAATTGAATCAGAAGAAGGTACCTCCGGAGACAGGAAGTGAAGCAGAATTTGGATTCGGACGTACTTTGATGCCTTCCCACCTTGGAATGCTACCATTGTAGAGCAGGGGTGCTCAATTCTGCTCCTGGCGATCGACTGTGTTTGATTAGAGTAGGAGCTGAACTTTAGTTGGTCACCAAAGCAGGATTGGGCACCCTTGTTTTAGAGCTTTTGGACACAGCTTGTGGAACACGCACTTGAACATGAACAATTTTTGATAATACAATTATATTATTACAAACTGTGATAACAAAATGTATTAAAATGAGTAGATATTTTAACTCAATCCAAGGACAAATTGTCTAATTCATCTGAGATTCTGTTATTGATGCACTATTAAAAGCACAATGAGACAGATGAAATATGTGGGTAAAGCACGTTCAGGCTAGTGTCTCTCAGGAGACTGCTACTCTGACCCCTCTCTCACTCTTTTTACCTCACTGTCACAACTGACAGGCTTCTCCTCTCTCCAAGCAGCAAAACAGTGACACTGACTCTGTCCTGTCAATTATTTATGTCTAAGTGCCCAGCCTTGAGTCGTATGCCCTCTTCTCTCACTGCACACTGTCTGGGCTTCAGTCTCAGAGAGACCCCTCTATTTCATTCAGCCTTCTGCACTTTGGCTGATAAAATTCAGTCTTTATTTTTGAGAGGCTTTTACTTATGCAATAAGTCACCAGAGGCTGTAGTGAATTTACCTAAGGTAAAGTCTGACTGTCAGGGATCAAGGAGGACTCATTTACAGGTAGAGTGAAGAGAGGGTTTATTAACAAATCATTGATACAAGGGAGAAGTGAATTGCACTAGTGATATAACATGAGGAACACCGTAAACAAACATGACAAGGGAGGACCACTGGAACGGTCTCAGGCAGCAACTGGCAGACTAACAGCAACAGGAGAACCCTGACCGGGTAGATGGAGAGAAGAAAACATAGACCCAGATACTTTTAGGCTGCCAACACTAAAATGGTGCCAAGTGCTAGGCAAGGAGAACCAGTGGCAGGGAACAGGAACTCTAGAACAAAGACAAGACAGGACAAGGCTTCACAGGACCAGAGATGCACAAAAATAAAATAACATTAGTCATTAATTAAATCAACTTATAAAATGCTAAAACAAGAGAACAAAACAAGAATACCAGAAAACTAGAATAATAACTATTATTGCCATTGGTATGCTGCTGCAAGATCCTCCATATGTCAAGTCCATGTAAATATGTCAGCGAGTAAGTTCATTTGAGCACTCGAACTGATAAAAATACATACACTGATAAAACTAAATCACATAGCAACTGGCATCACACTTGCTTAATAAAAACCTTTATTTATTTATTTATTATGAGATGTTGATTCTAAAAAATAGTGTCTGTTGCATAATGCGCATTTTATAGCATTTTTGCTTCCGGCAAGCATTTGTAAGATGAAGAAATATTTTTATCCCTTAATCACCAAGAAAACTCACCATACATATGTGATTTCTATTTTCCTCTAAGCCAGGTGATAACTATTTGTTCAGTTCTCAGCAGATTTTCACGAGTGAATGATTCTGGAAACATTATTTGAATCCTGATTGTAAAGTTTATGACAGAACAATCGCAAACATGACCAGGATTTCACGTTTTCTGCTACAGTCTGGGTTTGAAAGTACAGATCTATATATTTAACGTTAACATTATGCATTAGGACTTTTGCAAATCACTTGAGTTGATTTTTAAGATGCAGTGCTACAGTATGTTATTTACCCACAAGTTTATTTATCTATGAACTTGCAAATAAGGAATCTTGTTTTACAGTTACGATTCACATACATGCACTATTCACTGGCTTCAGTTGTGTATCATTGAGATACAGTATGAAATGTTTTTTTTTTTTCTTTTGTTCTTCATACGTAATGTAGCACGATGCATAGATAAGTAATCTCATAAACAGAGTTAAATACAGAGTTCTGGAATGCAGGGCTGGACTTGGGATGAAGAATCTGCCCTGGCATTGTGACGAAGCACTAGGTAAGGTAGGATTCATTTGCAGTGTTTTATTCAGGGTCAGTGTACAGGCAGGGTCGAGAACCGGCAGACAGAACAAAGCAAAATGATCAGAATCGTAGTTGGGGACAATAGGCTCGTCGGGGCAGGCAGAGAACAATCAGAAACGATAAACAGTCCGAGATCAAAAACACAGGAAGGTCCTAGGTTAAGGCCCATGGATGGAGTCCGAATAGATTAGTATGAAAATAAGTATGCAACTCTGTACATATAAGATGCTATAATTTAAAATTCTGCTAATCTTCGGGACTGCAAAGACCTCCACAAAGAATGCAAACACAGTGATACAGTACTGGTATCTTTAATATTGAAAGTTAAGTATTTGAATATAATACAAACTCACCAAATAAAAAAATTGGTGAAATAATTTCCCATGTTGTTGGATAAAAATAAAACATCAGGGTAGATTTAAATCTAGATTTATTCCCATTGGCCCATGAAAACCTCTGTGCACACATTTAACTTTTTGGCTGTTGGTACGCATTAGGACAGGTAACATTCCTCAGTTTCCCCTTCATGCGAGCTTCTGTTATCAAGCTCCTTACCGATTAATCTTTCTTTACCATCTTACCATCGTTCTCCATCTGCTTGTCTCTTTGGCTAATCACTCACAGCAGAGCAAGCCTGTTCTTGATAACACTGCTGTGTACATTTCCAAATTGCTGACAATGAGGCACATTTTGCGGCATTTGCATCTAAATTTTTAAGTTTCCTTTCCCTGAGCTTTTCGGCACCACCGTTTTCTCTTTGGTCTGTCCATTTTGAGGGACTGAGAAGAAGGTGGAAGAGAGGTGAAGCGATAAGTAAATTAGACAGAGCAAGTGTAATTGAGGCAAGCAAGTAGGTACTGTGCAGGTAAACCTCACTCCCCTGATCTCAAAAAGAGGCTCTCTAGTGACTGATGCTAGATATCATGGTCTTTAGCCTCCTTTAGAGCGCCGCCTCCCATGCCGGAAATCTGAGTTAGAGACCAGCTTGGAGCGATAACAAGGACATTGGTGCCGTGACCCGGATGGGAGTGAGGTTTAAGGGGATAAGTGTAATGGAGGCCAGCAAGTAGGTACTGTGCAGGTAAACCTCACCCCCCAATCTCAAAAAGAGGCGTTCTAGTGACTGGTGCTA
Source organism: Enteromius trimaculatus (assembly GCA_032361065.1). Classification (NCBI taxonomy): domain Eukaryota; kingdom Metazoa; phylum Chordata; class Actinopteri; order Cypriniformes; family Cyprinidae; genus Enteromius; species Enteromius trimaculatus. The sequence continues at coordinate 14,889,162 of JAUMHP010000060.1, forward strand.
GAGGTCATGCCCTTCAGCCTTCTTGTTAGAACGAATGCCTCCAATGCCGGAGACCAGCTCGCCAAATTTGCGCTTCATTCCATTCTACTAAAACGATTACCAGTAAACGTGAACTCTTGAAATAATGCTTTGTGATGGGCCGTTGTCCCTGTATGATGGACCAGTCCTTGGCAGGAAAAAATTGCATTGGCCCAAAAGTACATCGGCCCAGCAGAAAAATGCTTGGTCTGCCAGATGGCCAGCCTGCCACTGGCATGTCTAACTCAGTCTAACATAATCACATGGCAAAGCTGACTGGTTCTCTCCTGTATCGGTAGCCAATGAGCTCACTGTTTAGCATTCAAATACATGACTAGTGTTTTCTGTAGCAGTTTGCAGGATGCAAACCAGCCACCTTCCCCAGCTCCACCTGTACAGATCTGCTATGAGGTGATTCACGTATGCTAATGCTATATAGGGGGGTTATGTCATGTATGTTATATTTTGTGAATATGCTTTTGTAAATAATATTAATTAGCTGTTCCTTACCAGACTTTCGCTACTCTACTTATTACTTATATCTCGTAAGCACTGTATAGCTTATGAATAATGTTAAAAATTGAATTCTAAATAAAATAAACAAACTTGCTGTAACTGCTCAGTGATTTGGCACTTGTGATCTTTTCTCCCCGTAAGAGCAGTAATGGCCTTGCCATGATATTGTAAAGGCAAAAGCATTTGTGAGGATGGAAGACAGAGTTCTGGCTGGTACTCAGGCATCTGACTCAGCATCTACAGCGAGATGATCTTATAATATAATCTTTTAAACAAAGTGTAGAAACATTGTGCCTGAAAATGATCCTTTTTTCACCGTAAAACATTACATTTCACTTTTTATTTCACTCAACAGACATGCCAGGGAGAAAAGTACTGACATTGATTGAGGAAAAGTATTTGTGCCAAATATCTGATCCATTTTTGGCACACTTTAAATCTTCCCTTAAAAGCCATTATTCTGAAATATTTCCATCAGGGGCTTGCACCGGCCCATTACCTCGCGCCCTTTTTCAGGCAAAGTACATTCAGTTGAGTATAACAGCTCTCAGCCTCATAAAAATACCATAGGCTTGGATTAGAGATACAAACATACCCTGTTGGTGATCATCCGTCAATCAAAATGATTCATATTTACACAGAACACTATGGTGTTTATGTTACAATCATCTGACATTACTTCTCCATAGAATTCTAATTAAATGATGATGTCATAAAGTCTTTGTTTTCACATCAACAAAGCATTGCTTCCATGAAACATTGAAAAGAATAAATACTGGCACATTCTTTACGTAATTTGATGTTCCAGTCAAAAATGACCAGCCTTTGAAAAATTGCTTATAATATAAGGTTCTGGATTTCGTTTTGGAACTGATTGATTGCAGGCTTCACTCATCTGAGCACTCACACCTCAGCTTTTGTGTGAAAAAAAAGAATAAAATAAATAAAAAATGCTGATAATTTTAGAAATGTTCACTTATTACTAAACTCACAGGTGCAAAACTATAATGTTTTTGGTAGTAAGTATACCCTATCTGTATAATTCAGTAAGTATTCTTGCAACGCAATAACTTAGTAGCATTTATTTTTTCTTTTCTTGTTGTACCCAAAATGTTTTTCAAAATATCTCAGTTTGGGTTCCACAGAAAACAGAAAATCATACAGGATTGGACTGACTTGAGTGTGAGCATACTGAAAAAAAAAGTTTTATAAAGTGGTTGCAATCAAATTATTTTAACTACATTTAAATACATTTGGTTAAAGTCAACTAAAATAGCTAAAATATATA
>JAUMHP010000060.1:14894686-14926569 GCA_032361065.1 Enteromius trimaculatus
TTAATTCAAATAATTACTTTAATAATAATTATATATATATATATATATATATATATATATATATATTTGTATGTGTTTAAATACGTGTTAAATATGTTTAAATACACTATATAGTAATAATGATAATACTATGCTGGTAGCTTTTTCTAACAGAAGCTCAAAGTGCATCTTAATAGTCATCCAGATACTGCACAAATAAACAGATTTTATATGAACCAGACATAGTTAAACTAAATGAAGCAGGCTGTGCTATCATGACATGTTTCATATAAACTGCGATGGTCAAACAACAGTTGAAAGATAAAAGCTTTGATGACTAAGTAGTGTTGCATTGTGGGCCAGGAGAATCTGCTTTCTAGTCGTTCCAGCATTTATTTGGGGATTAACAGCAGCTGACGGGAATGAGTTCTTACTGACACAAGTACATAGACTTGTTGCAGAGTGAATCAGACGGATTTAATAGAAAAAGACATTAAGTCTTATCCCATCCTCTCTGGGCTTTCATAAATCTCTCTCGCACAAGCAGAAATTACAATACAAGCTGAATCGATTGAGATTCAGTCATTTGACATTTGTATTAGGACTGCAGAAATGTATATTTCAGCAACCTGTACACCTTTCATTCGTCAGAGGAAGACCAATAATATATGGTAAAATGCTTCCCATTGATTTTTTTTGGTCCATACAATGTAAGTCAAGCGAAACTGTTCGGTCAGTAACATTGTTCAAAATATCTTCTTTTGGCTTCAACTTTCACTTTCGGGATGGACTGTCCCTTTAAGAGAGGCTTGGAAATCCAGCAAATGTGATAATTAGACGGAAGAAAAACTATAATAGAAGAAATAAATGGCTCCTCCCATAAAGGTCCCGTAGTCTTGACTCTCATTGGCAATTTTCACAAGTAACCGCCCACGCGGTGCTACACCAGTGAAGGCTAATGAACTAGTAAATTAGGCCCAGAAAGCTTTAATTAGTATCAAAGTATGCCAAACTGATGGCTGGCCATTTATCTGCTCACCTCTAACCTCATCTTTTTGATGACTTGAAAAGAGCAGGCCAATAAAAGACAAAAGGAAAATGAATATAGATTTTCTCACTCAAGTGGCCGAAGCAAATGATTAAGTAGTTCATCACAAGAAAATATAGAATTCTTCCCACGGAGGAATCGACCTGTCCTATAGATACATTAAAAATCTGGCAGGAAATCGTTAGGCATACGCGGAGCTATAGATTGTGTGGAGGATGCCCGACGATTGTTCATAATTTCTAAGGGCTTGTACCGGTGAGGGGGTGGAACTACAGCCGTGCAGCGAGGAGCCCCAAGCTACATGAGGAAAACACCAGTAAAAAAAATCTATCTCAATGCATTTCAATGTGGCGTGATGAAGGTAATGTGCTAGAATCTAAATTGCGTTGGTTCACATCAACCATGTATGATTTTCACATCTGCACTGATTACACACAATTGAGCAAATCTAAGCCGTAGAGCACACCTCTCTTGTTAATGTGCCCACGATTACAATAAGTAATCCATCAGCGCAACCTCCCAGTCTTACTCTAGGTGAGTAACAAGCGCCACTACTTCAAAACCTTCAAAGAATTTGCTGTGTGGATATGCAATAGCAACAAATATAAATAATATCAGACAAAATTTAGCAGTAATGTTTTATTCAAACATGGATTATTTATGGATTACTATTATTTGTTACAAATGTTTACATTAAATATAATTTTATATACTTCTAGCATACTTATTATCATTGCTGATGCATTACTACTGTATTAAGTGTCCACAACCATTAATTATCATTAAAAAATTTACTATATGTATATATATATATAAGTAGTTCATCAGTAAATTAACTGATCAGTAAATTAAATTAATTAATTTACTTATTTAATTAAGTAAATTAATAAATAAATGAATTAATTGATTAATAAATAAAGCATTTTTATTAGTGTTATTAGTTGTTACATTTGTTGTTGCTATCATTATTATTATTATTATTATTATTATTATTATTATTACTACAAATGATTGTATCCTGCCTCTAATTATACTATTAAATGTCCTGTTTATAAAATAATGTAATATAATATATACATGTAATTACTATGGGTTGAATTTCAAGGTAATTATTCTCATATATACTTTATTTTAAAAATAATAAATATAAAGTCACTCATACAATGCAATCTGAATCAATCTATTTTATTATTTCACCTATTTTAAACCAATACATTTAAAAGCATATATTTTGTATCTATCACACTATAAATAATATATATTAATATCTAGAAAATATCAATAAATAAAAAGCATTTATCATTATTATTATTATTATAAAATTAAATTTGTCAAATATTAGTAAATTTAACAATGCTCAATATTATTGTTGCATATCTTTAATATTAATATATAATATGTAATATTATACATCCAAGTTATATAATCAGTTTAGGTTTTGCAAATTATTCTCATATACACAATTTTTTAAATATTAAATATAAAGTCATACACACACACACATATCTGAATCACAGTTTCATATTTTGTTGAAACATTATAATACTGTCTGTAACATACACATGAAAATTATATTATACTATATTATACATTAATAGATTATATCACATAATGTTATACTCTATTCTGTGAAACATGAAAAACCCTACATTTTAATAATCACAGCAATACAATAATCCCCTTAATGTTCCCTGTCTATTTGAATTATTAGAACAGGTCATTTATATGTGTACAACATGTAGTCTATTCAGTCCCAAAGCTCCAAATTGCATCGGTGTACTCAACAAATGACCCATGCTGAGGGTGGCCAGAGTGCTCGTGCGCTCTCTTGTGCAAATCTCCCCAAGAGACGCACAACAATTGTTCCATACGCCTCCCACACAGAGGAACAGGTAAGCTCACGGTTACCATGGCAGCACACTTTACCTGCCCACTCCATAACCCCTTTTACTTTCCTTTTCGGTTAATGTATCAGGTCAGAACACAGGGCACCCAGAGCGACACCAAAACTAGTTATCTAAGCACTCAAACCCATCTGCGGCTTTAGTCTGTTTTTGAGTGTTTATCGTAACACCATTACATGATATCTGGCTATTTTAAGGAAATCAGAAAACAAACAGACAGGGAAATGTCAGAAAAAAAGGTAGAACTGGTTAAAAAAGAAAACTGCTGTACAAAACAACAACATGGTGATTTTGCTCACCATATCCACTCCTACAAGAGACAGCGAGGGAAAGAAGACAAAAAGAGAGGCCAAATGCAAAGACACAAAGCAAATGAGTGAGCCGAGGGAGTTTGTGTGCCCATGTCTCCCCTCAGGCTGAGCTTTAGTTCACACACTGACCATGTGATTGTTGGGGGGGGAAATCAGGGTTTGGTTGCAGGGTTTTGCAGCTTTCCATTTGTCTGAGAGAGTAGCTGAGCTAGCAAATCCCTCTGACCACTTCCCTGCTGCTAATACACACACAAACACACACCGAGCACTGATGACTATTACACACCAATTACCACACTACCACCTTCACACGGTGCCAACCGCAACACTGCTGACACTGACCGCGTGCTCTGAAGAGAAGAAAACACAGCTGGGTGAATCTCACAAACACAAGTCCACCCGAAAAATACATCGGAAAAAAAAGAAGGACGATGTATTCATTAAATATGAATAAAATAAAGAGTGTATTAATACTGTTCAGACTAGTTAGAAGCAATTGCTTACAATTGATTATATTTAATTGCAAAAACCGATAACACTGTACATTCCAATTAATCTCAATCAGATGTTTTTTTGTTGTTTTTCTGACTTGGTTAAGAGATCAGGTCAATTATGATAAAAATAAATCTGCATTGTTAATCCTCTTTATCTAAAATTCACAAAAATCGAACCTTTCATTGGAGAATAAGAATTTAAAATGGTGGGAAATATCATTATTTTTCTGTAATACACACTGGCCACAATTAATGCACGCTTTTATTCAATACTTTTTTAATCCTCCATTTACCAGCTCTAGATTTTAACAGCTCTAGGTGGCCCATTATAAGATTTCTAAGAGAGTCAGTCACTTATTGATTTTTTTTTTTTATCTGCTGGTATTTGAAAGAATCCAAGACGTCATGTTTCTAAACAAGCAAAACCCATCTTAAGTGTTCGCTGCTTCCTTTTTTTAATTTAATCTGACCACAGAAGCCAGTCCTATTTGAAGTTCCAGTGATGTCTGATCACTAAATAAGCAAGACTTTATTTTTGGATGACTTCATTTTTCTTGAGACCCTGCTGAACAACCTGTGATGTATGTGCTGTTTGTCCATTCTCTTCCTGACCCGAGACTCAACTATTTTATGCAATTCTCCAGCTGTGGTCCTCCAAGTCTTTGGTCCCCTGATGGTGGAAATGCAAATTTTCACTGCTCTAGCTCTTTTCTGAAAAGACCCAAAAAATCTTGTCAAGAATTACTCACCCTCATACTACTGGGTACACGGTAATATTCTCTAAAATAGGGGACGACGTAAGGCATAGGAGAAGAATGGTTGAGTATATCATGTTATTTTTGTTTACTTTGCACAAAAAGTATTCTTCTCAAAACTCAAGTTGATCAACTGATGACACATGAACTGTTTTACCGCTGATTTTACAACGTTTCTGGATTTGGATTATCTTATGCTGCACATCAGAAATAAATTCGGCCACAGTAACAAATAAATGATAATAATATTCAATAAAATGATAAATAATCATGATAATTTGAATCTGTTAGATATATGAAAATCTTGAAAAGACTACCTGAAATTCACCCACTTCTTCACATCACTAAACCTGCCTTACTTCTCTAAAGGATTTCCATCGGTACGGTCAGCTACTTCTGCTCCACAGGCTAACAAGTCTCCCTCTCTAAACCACAAGAGGATTGTTCTCACTGAAATTCCCAATTAGCTGCTATGGACGGCTCTCTCTGGAGACCGGAGTCTCTGCTGCTCTGTGACCTCCCGCCAAATTGAACTGCTTAGAAATCTTAAGCAATTTAATGTAGATTGGCTCCCATTTGGGCCTGAAGGGCAATGTCAGACTTATTCAATCTCTATGTTCATGCGATGCTGCTGAAGCACACTTCTTGTTGCAATTTTTATGATGAAGTACAACAGGAATTCCCTTTCATCTAAATGGTGAATTGATTCATCGTTATCTACTTTTGAATGATTTTGAATGATCATCACTGAAACTGAACATCATCGATTTTGAAGGAAGTAATCTGAGTGACATTTGTCATCTCCATCCTTTGTGACGTGTGTGGGATATGCTAGTGCCCTGAAAGCACAGCCGTACAAACACATACTGTAAAAGAGCCAAAAAACCTTAACATGACACTCAAGCATTCCCCTTAAAATTATAAGGTGGTTTATGTTTCTGCATTCAAATTGTGTGTTCAAACAGCCATTATGTCTTTCTTCAGTTCCTGATTTATCTATTCCCATCCAACCCAGGACCAAAGACAAGAGATATCAAGTCAAAATGAGCCTGAAATTGCCATTAAATGCTAATCTCTTCCTAGCCGCTCTGCCCTCACTGAGTCTGGCAGACAAAGAGATCTCAAACCAGAATAAATTGCAGCACATACCCAGAGCAATTCAAAGTTTAATAAGAAGTATATTAAGGCCAATATTAAGCATTATAAGTGAGTGCCCAATGCCATTGCCATGCAAATTATGCCACGGCTACTCAAATTGGAAGTGTCTGATAAAAGCAAATTATAAAAATTGTAATTCGGTTAATGTAATTTCAAAACAATCCACACACAGTGGCTGAGCCAACAGCCTAAACAGAAGAGCAAAGAGCTGATTTTGGGAGGGGAATGGTTTGATTAATTGTTGGCGAAGCCAAGTGTGACGAAAAGGCATTTTTAATAAAGAAAAATGCAAAGACCCACATTTACGAATAACAGAAATATCAACTAACAATACATTTTAATGGATATTTTACATTAGAAGATGCTACTCATTCTAGCCCTCATTCTATTAAAAAAGTTATATTATAATTTATAGAATTATATAAAAATAAATAAAAATAATATAAAAATAAATAAATCAATAAATATATATATATAGGGTACAACCGGGCTAAAGGTGCCTTTGGTATTATTCTCATCTAAACCGTGCTGTGACACTTTTCAAAAAATATGTTTTTGTTCTCTTATATTTAACATTTGTGTATTTCTCTGATCTTTTTCATGCGTGCAGCAGTGCAAAGTTGATTCTGTGCTTGCTTGATCTAATATTTGATGTTTTTTTTTAAATGTAGTAGATTTAAGTAGAATGAATGAATAATTAAAAAAAGTGGTCCCACTTTACATGAAGTGTCCCTTACACCTGTGTACAGCGTAGTAACTAGATGTGTATGTAGTGTGTAACCACAGTGCAAGTACACACCGCTACATAGTATCTACAGCTGTAATATTACTGTAACTACACACATGTAACGACCCTCAGAATGGTGTGTGTAAGTACAAATGTGTAACAGGACATTGGTAACAACACTTTTTTCACTTCACTAAGTACTGTAGTCATGTAGCAGGAATTACATAGCTACATTTAGTAACAGCAGTATGTATAAGAGTAACTGGAACAGGGGGTGATCAGGGGGTGTAGTTGGGTAGGTTTAGGGATATGTGAAGTTGAAGCACCTCTGTAATACCAGCCAATACCATACATGGTAACTCCTCAGGAACTGCCCACTTAATATAAAGTGTAACATTCTTGACACCAACCACAATTTATATGTAAATCCTAACTTACTGTGTAACATCAGAGTAATTACATGCTGAAACCATAGCAATTCTCTATTTAATACAGAGTGTAACACTTTATTTACCAAAAAGTGCTTTTAGTCCTGTTACACATTTGTACTTTCATTAACAAAAAGTATTGTTACCAATTTCCTGTTACACACTTGTACTTACACACACCATTCTGAGGGCTGTTACATGTGTGAAGTTACAGTAATATTACAGCTGTAGATACTACTAGATACAGTGTGCACTTACACTGTGGTTACACACTACATATACATCTAGTTACTGGGAGTACACAGGTATTAGGGACACTTAATATAAAGTGGGACCCAAAAGGTAATACCAGCATGGTATTTGGCTCAACACTGCACCAATTTAATTAAACAGGCTCTGAAGAGCAACACATACAAAATTAACTAAAGCAAATAAGCAGACCGGTCTGGGATTGTGTTAGAAAAAGACATGTTTTCCCCACCTGATCCTCATTCTATCGCTCATGTTTGATCATCTCTGTGATTTAGGTTAATCGCTACTCCTATCCAATCGTTGGGTTTTAATTACCTTACAGCCACCATGTGTTTTGGTCTTATTTACTCTCACCACTCTCTGAAGCAAGGCATCAATAATTCTCTAAGAACATTTTCATGCCTACATTTTTTTATTATTTTTTTAAACGCACTCATTCGCTATGCGAGATGTAAGGATACTAATTGTAAGAGCGACATCTCTTTTAAAAGGCCACGGTCTTTATTTTCTCTCAAAGGAAAAAGAAACAAACAACATTTTCATACTGATTTACAGTCTATTTCTTTAATTCATTTTTTCTCTATTCAGCTTTTGCATCCTTGTACTTTCCCATCAGGCTTTGCTGCTGTCTTCGCTGTCTACACTTCCAGGTTCATTACAGCTGATAATGACTGACAGATCTCTATAGTTCTTATGCAGAGAGCAACACCGGTTCTGGTGAGAAAAACGTAGCCTCTGGAAAATATATCGTTAAAATACATAAACTGCAATATAAGTAAATATCGCAATCATACGTCAAGCTGCCTTATTGTTATAAGTTGTCTTTATGCAAAACCGCCTGATGTATTTATCCAATACAGGCTAGGATATAAATTCAAGGGTGCTCTCGTTTGAAAGTGAGCCATAGCGCCATATGAGACTGTGTTTAATGCTGTGAAGTGACGGCACATGCTGCGACAGTTCGCCTGGAGGAGCTCGAGCATGAAGGAAGAGGATTTGAGCCACATAAAGCCTTCCTAACTGACTATAATATCCACCATAAACAGAACAGCTAGCCGAAAGTCACGTCCTCAAGAAGCACTTTTGCACTATAAAACACCATGTTATGGACAGAGGGAGTGCTGTGTTGAACTTAATTTCTTTGAAGGATAAAAATGAGTTTTTAGCTTCTCTGGGGCTCGTAGAAGTTGGAGCACCAGCCGTTTGATCAGAACACAATTGCTTTGGAAGGAACGTGTGATTACGAAAAGATGAAAAAGAAAACGCGTCAAAGGAGACCGATGCTCAGTGACTTTATGAAGGAAAATTCGGTGTAGATGCATTTCAGAGACTCACCCTTAAGCAGAAATGTTTCATTCATACTATTATCATGAAAACATACCGCCTTAAAGCGGTGTTAAATATGACAGCCTGCGAGAGAACATTCGGTATGCATCATTTCACCCCGCCAAAGTTCAATCAAAAGCGGTTCCACTCAAAAGCGCAACACTGTTTCAAGCTTGTTTGTTTTTTTCTAGAGTTAGGGCCCTAGAAAAAGGTGAGCAGGTGGCGCTAGCTGGCGTAAGACCTGTAAAAACCCATCTTTCCCTCCTCTTCCAGAAGCCGGAGACGCCTCAGAGAGCGAGGGAGGAGCCGGGGGGCAACGCTTAATATTTCAACACAAGCCTCGCTGTGAAGGCCTGACAGGTAGAGGGCCAGGTGTTGGCAGCATTGCCACAGAAGCTGTATGCAAACGTCTCTGGAGCTTAGCCAGATATATGCATGCAAAGCGAGCAGACAGTCTGAGCGTGGGAGCTGGAAAGGCTGCTAAAAGAAGGAAAAGAAGATATAAAATTCCTTCCGAGATGGCCCGTGTGTGCTCGTTTTTTCAATAATGATGTGGGATAGAGAATGGGAGGTGATATAAGCTTTTATGGCTGCTATTAATCTTGTATTAGGAAGGCACATCGCTGGGAACAAGTGACATGCATTTCATTTGTAGCATAAATGTCACCCATTCCAGCTCCTGGTATCTGGGGAAAATGAGTCTTTCTATAGTAGGAGTAAAGCATACTCGTAACGCCAATATGGCTCTGCTGTAACACTACTGGCAAGATCTGGAAAACAGAAGTAAAAGTATTGGCAAATGCAGAGTCTCTTGTGTCTAATGCGGTTTGAACAATCTGGAATTGACACACTATGCACATTGAACACATCTGAAATTGAACCTGGATTCATGAATCAAATATTTACTGAAGTATATGAACAGGAAAGTTGGAATATGTTTTAGCTGACAGGATTCAAACATAACTTATATGCATAACTGACCTGTAAATGGCTCTTTTCTAAATGCATTCTTAACATATCAAAATAAAAGCATTGTGTCAGTTTTTGTTTACTGCCTGAATATTATTTACATGTTTTGTTTACAATTTGATTTAACATTTATTTAAAATGTACATGGTAAAATGTATTCATTAAACAATGTAACTATTATGCTTAATGTCAATAGAAATTCTATTTTATTTTAATTTTTAATTTAATTTAGAGATAAAAATATAATTTTATTTAAAAGAAAATAATGAGATCAATTAAAAAAAAAATAAAGAAGCATTTTTCAAAATATCTTCAATGTGAATGGCAGTTTTATGTATCCATTTTTTTAACTGTCCTTATTAATTTCAGGTATAGTTACTGCATATTATTTACACAATTAAATATGTTTAAAAATAACAATTAAATATTTAATAATTTTCTTTTCTAAAAATATCTTTGTATTTCTGTAAAAAAGAAAATCATACTGATTAAGAATGGCATGAAGGCTGATTTGTATACACACACACACACACACACACACACACACATATATATATATATATATATATATATACACATATATACTGTACATCCAAAAGTTTGGAAACACCCCTGAAAAAGTGTGCATTTGGATGATATGGCATAAGTATCATTTTTGGTGCAAATACTGTATATTAAAGTAACTTGACATCATCACTGAAGACCAGCAATAATAATTTTCATTTTGATTACATAATAATAGCAATATATACATGTCAAAGTTGAGCTATTATGGGAGGAACTGGACCGTGATGTCCGTAAGAAGTGTCCAGTCAGTATGAATCATCTTTGGGCAATCCTTCAGGAGGCTTGGAGTAAAATATCAAGTCCGTGTTTGAATAAACTAACAGCTCGGGTGCCCAGATTATACAGAGCTGTAATAGTTGCTAACGCTGGACATTTTGATGAATCAAAAATTTTGTATTTTCTATGTATAAAGTGTTTATGTAAAAAAATATGTTTTCATAGTTTGCGTTGTCCCTTATCAGTGCAAAATGATCACAAATTAAAGGATTCATGCTAATATTGTCCAAAACCTCACTTTTCTGGGCCGATTCCAAACTTTTTGAGGGCAGTGTGTGCATACATATATATATATATATATATAATTTATAATAATAAATAATTACAAATGATCTAGCCTAGTACCAACTAAATTGAACCCAGACCTTACAAATGGCTGGTGCAACCCTTCCTGTTGCAGGAAGTAACAAGCCTGGCTGGGAGGTAAATTTTCAATTTTCGGAACACAGTGCATAAGTGTAAAAGGGCAAGTTTCAAACCAGCAGCTTTCCAACTACTACCACAGACACACAAAACAACTGTGTGCCAATTAGCTGGCGTTAACAAGAAAATGCAAAGTGATTCAATTGCAGCCAGGTCACCACGAGTACAATAAGAAGCAGTTTTCAGTAAAGAAAGCAAGTTTTATGTGAGATCAAACAAGGGTTATGTTCACAGAGTTTCCGTGGCGACTGTTGAATCACAAGCTGGATGAAACCTTGTACCTTTGACTTCCAGCATTAACATACTTGGTTGACCAGACCTCTATATAACTCGACAGAACCCAACACTTATGTTCATAGGAGCAGAAACTCACGATCACCATATGCATGACTGACACTTTATATATGGATATGCAAATGCTCAGCAGCTGAGAGTAAACCGTATCTCAACAGAGAAAAAAGGCAGAGATTAGGCGATAAATGCATATGGGAAGTTTCTAATTTGCTCACGTAACTGAGGTGTAACCGAGGTACGTGATTGAATTCTGAGATATGGAGAGCGGTTACGTAACGCCAACGGCCGTTTGGCGCAGATGCACTCAGATGCCTGTAACATTTTGATTTTCAGAGTTTAGCACATGGAAGTACTTCCAGGTCATGCCTTCCTTCCCCTGAGCCCCAACTTGTCAGCATGCGTGACACGGGTCGGTTCCCTCTGCCTCTACTTTATACATTGAGTCACAAAGGTGAAGGATCATCCTGCCTGAGGAGGTTCTACAACGTTCGGCAGAACCCGATGTGACAAGTCCAAATTTTTGTATGTTGATTACGGAAGGACAATAGGGCGCGAGATCGAGGACCTCCAACTGGGGGAATGCAGCAATGACATCATCTTCACATAAAAAAGGTGAGAACGTGCAGGCATCTGTCGGCGAGTAAGGTGTTTCTTCTCGAGCCTGAGCACTCTTTCAGTATTCCACGAGGAATAAGACCCTCAGAGGTTTCTTTATGCGAGCCAGATGGTGTCGCATTCTTCCTCCGCTGTCCTCATCTCAACCTCCACGCAACAAAAGTCTGAGACGAACAAGAATTATAACCTTAAAGCCTCGGAACATCTCGTCTGTGCTTCAGAACAGAACATTATTTAGCATGATAGGACAGTTTGCTGGATCAAATCATCTTTGCTGGTTCTGGAAAAAAACATTTAGCTAGAAGTATAGCACAAACCTATGCATAGCCTGATGGGTTTTAAGGTTACAGTTCTTGTTCACATGCTCAGACTTTTAATACAGGTTAAAGGTATAAATGTTAACACAATATATGCATACAGTAAATGATGTGTTTTGATACTATTGTTATAGTGCATGTTTCTGTGCATTTTACACGCGCTTGTTCACTTTTTAAATGTTTGGATAAATATATTAAATTCTCGTACAGTATGCTTTCCGAGGTTGCTTTTTCCCACCCAATCAAATCAGTAGAATTTTATTGATATAATATTATTTTAAATAACTGTTTTCTGTTTTTATACACTTTATTCCAGTGATGCATGCTGAATTTTCAGCAACTCCAGATTGCAGTGAAACATGATCCTTCAGAAATCATACTAATATGCTATTTAGCTGTTTTAGCAATATTTCTTCTTATTGTAATTATTAATAGCTAAAACTGCAGTGCAGACTACAGTAGTATTCTGGAAACCTTGACACATTTGTCCAGGATTGTTTGAAGAATAGAGTTCAAAAGAGCAGGATTTATGTGTAACAATGTAAAGTATTATTACTGATTTCTTACTGAACTTTTCTTACTTTTTGACTCCAAACTTTTTGACATGTTGCAAGTATATATATATATATATATATATATATATATGGGTCAAAATTATTATAAATTTCCTACCATAAATATATTACAACTTCATTTGTACAGCTTTAAAGGTGATTTTCTAAGTATTTATATTTTGTTGCACCCTCACATTTCAAATAGTTGTATCTCGGTCAAATATTGTCTAATTATAAACCATACATCATTAAAAAGCTTATTTATTACATATAACATATAAATATCAATTTCCAAAAAATTGACTGGTTTTCTAGTGCAGGGTTAAATATATATACTGTATGATATTCATCTTGTATGTTGAGCATGTTTTGCATGCCTGACTTAAAATGTACGTGTACGAAATGTGCAGAAACATGCACTACAAATAGTAGTATTAAAGCACAATATTTATGTATTAATTGTGTTAACATTTATAGCTTTTACCTTAAGAAAACATTTATAAAAAAAAAAATAAATAAATGTAAAAATTTAAAAGCTCACAGATGTTTGAGATACAAAGAAGATATTTTATTTTATATTAATGGTCATACCATGTGACATTTTTAGTGCGAGTTGTTTATAAACCTTTAAGCAGGTCTCTTTTGTCTCAATCCAAAGACCACCTGCAAAGTTTTATCCACTGGATCATCCAGGCTGAACAGCAACCAGGTTCTTTGACCATGTCTATTTCATCTCGGAGAGCTCTGACAGATGCGTTGGTCTCTGTGTTAGCAGAGAAGTACTGGTCAGGAGAGAAAAAAAGCAAAATGAGGCAGAGAAAGAGACAGGTATAGAAGACGCAGCCTGAGCAGCGGTCTTCCTCATCCTTCCCCCTTCCTCCCCCACGTCCTGCCCTGTCGACTCTAATAGACTATTGATTTTCCATCTGCCGTAGGATCAGTCTCCACTTTTACCATTCACTCATGATATTAGCTGTCCATTAGGTGCAGAGCTCTCAGCCCTAACAGCTTGTCAGCACAGAGACAACACTCCACCTCCAGCACAATACAATCAGCTGATTAGTCTCGAGACTCAAGCAGCACAAAGCAGCCCTCCAATGCACTACAAGAGGCGTCTTTAAGCTGATAACATAAAGGTGAGTAGCTGGGGGTCACAGGTGAACTCTAACACCAGAATGCCCATCAGCCAGAGTGGGAAGTTACTAAGTGGATTAAAGCAGGCCGGAGGCACTCAGGACAGTCTCTGTTCGCAGCTTATTACCAGATGCATTGTTTTAAAAGTTGGAGAACTGCCACACGAGCCTCCTTGGAAGCTCTGTTGAGATTTCTGTACGCTCGATCGCGCAAGATGCCAGGCCGGTGCCCGGAAGGAATTTTATAAGGCTGATTTCTGTTACCTGTACGTTGGGGATTGGATATGAAACAAAGATTCAACAGAATTCCGAAGATATAAAACTAGAACACTGCATTGGAGCTATTTGGCTTAGTCAATGTGTCTACAATATCGAGCCTCAAGTGGACAACACAAGTTCAAGTCTGGCTTGCAACATTTCTCTTTCTATAATAATTTAATTCTAATGTATATTTGTAGCAGTAGCCAAAAATACACTGTATGGGTTAAAATTAAATTTGTGGCTAAAAATGCATGGCTAAGTACTTCATTCGGACAGCTTTAATGGTGATTTTTAGATTTTTATGCAGCCTCAGAGCTATTTACCATAGTCCGTGTGTTTAAAATATTGAGCCTTGATGCTCATGTGTACAACACAAGTTCAAGTCTGGCTTGCAACATTTCTCTTTCTACAATATTATGTAAATAAATAGCAACGGCAGTATGGCAAACGCATTTTAATTTACTGTATCTTTGCCAATGCTTTTTTTTTTTTTTTACCAGTAGTGTACCTAAAATTGCAGGAAGAAAAACGTTCTAAAATCAATTTCAAATATAATGTTAGAGTTCTCTGTGTGAAATCTATATTGTTAATAGTGAAGCTGAAATCATAAGCATCAGTAACTTTGTTTGCATGATGAGGGGTGCTAATTATCCTCCTGCGACGATAATGAGAGTTCGATCGGAAGTGTTTGTAAAGAAAAAACATTATTTAAGAACCAAAAACAAAACACAAGCTTTCTAAACACATCGTGGCTGAGTCCCTCACCCCTTTATTATTTTCCCAGAAAGAAAATAACTGCACAGTAGATGTTCTTGTCCTGACCTCTGGTTCTACACATCTGCAGGGTCAGTGTGAGTCTCAAAGGAGGTCAGTGGATGATCAAGTGGACGCTGTTAATTGTACAAAGACCCTCAATGATGCAAAGGACAGCTTCTCTTGCAGTAATACTCCAAAACATTAGGACAACCTGTAAGTAACTTTTCTCCTGGTAGTGAGATACATTACGGGTTTGAGTGAAAAACTGGATCCTTCTTATTTAACAATGCAAAACAGAATGAAATTATTTATTCAACAAAAAAAAAAAAAAATGAAACATAAAATAATGAAAAGCATGCATAGTTCATTTATCTCATCAACTGTGAATGATTTAAATTACATTAAGTTTCCCACAGCAAACTACTTTATAGCTTTGATACTTTATAAAGTAATATGACTTTTATAGCATTGTGGTCTTTTTGAAGCTTCGATGTCATCATATTTTCTCTTTGAAGGTCATTGAAGTCAAGTAGATCAATTTTAGGCTGAATAAATGATAATAGAATTCCTATTTTTGTGTGAACTATCCCTTTAAAATATTGGAGACCGCAGTCCATGTATAAACCTTCTTTACTCAACGCAGATTTCCTAAGGATCTGGCCTAATATTTCAGAAACGTCATCCCGATTCAGAGCAACCCAAAGGAGGCTGTCAAATCCACGAGCTGGTCGCAATATGACTCTGATCACATAACCTCTGTCATCCGTTTCTTGTGAACCCCTCAGGCACAGGGCTCAGGAGATGGATTCAGACACAAGCCTTAACCGTGGGATCCTGGACAGGAATCCAGCCAGATTTAGAAGCTTCATATAGGTTTACCTGCAGACTGTCAAAGAAGTGTGCTTTTTATAGCAGCTTCTTTCGCTTTCATGGGTGCGAGTCACCGCAAATATGGGAATAAAGAATCGCGGAAAACAAGAAATTTAAATTAGGAGACATACAGTACTCCTGAAAATGCTATTGTAACAGCTCGGAAAGAACATATTTCGTGAAAGATTTGAGAAGTCTGTCAGTCCACGGCAGACTGAGTGCGTACTGTACATGAATCTTGCAGTGACAGAGTCAAATCCACTTCCACTTCTTTCTCGTGTCCGATAATATCTCTGACCTTGTGTCCAACTGCACCTCTACAGAAATGCAATGCTGCTGCCGATCGATTTTTCAGGATGGCCTCCCTCGAGTTCTCAGATCCTCTGTGAATGAGCATAAAGAATGTCCTCAGTTTAACCTTAATCTTTCCACTGTAAAACATAAGAGTCCTCCGATCCCAAAGACACAAGGTCTAACAGGCTGAGATGATGCAGACTAAGAAATTGGAAAATACTCCGTAGAATATTTTGTATGCGAAGAAGACTCTCAGAATATAAGTATAGTATATAAGACTATACCTATACTGTATATAAAAGTACTACTACTTTAATAATAATAATATTTTTTGTACATAACGCATAATAGGATAACTCACAGGTAGTAATCTAAAGATGCCTATTTTTTATACATTTAAAATACCATTTAAATATTGTTTTTATTGAAATATAATATTATTAGTAATATTTATTTATTTATTATTTTATAGTAGTGGCATCAGTCTGTACTGTGATATTCTAAAATACAATACATTACAACATTCATCTGAATTAAAAAATCTTCTGAAATAGCATATCTTAATTCAGTTTGTATTTACTTTCAGTCAAAAAGACTGAATTTTTAAATCACAGTGATGGAATCAGGTGGTACTCATATATTGTACTCTAGGTACTTCAAAGTATATTAAAATATATTCTTAATTTAACTAAAATTAGGTTATTTTTGTTTTAGTCGCACAAAAAAGTATTCTCGTAGCATTACAAAAGTAAGGTTGAGTCACTGATGTCACATGGACTGTTTTACCGCTGTTTTTGCCACGTTTCTGGATCTGGGATCACTTCAGTTGTATTGCTGTCTATGGAGGGACAAATGGCTCTCTGATATCATCAAAAATATCTTAATCTGAGGAAGGTCTTATGGGTTTGAAACGACATAAGGGTGAGTAATTAATGACAACATTTTCATTTTTGGGTGAACTAACCCTTTAAGTTTAGATATTGAGTAGGATTAGGAATGTAGAATGTCATAGTATTATTGACTACTAACACGTGGCTCATAGTCTAATATGTATACTAATAGGTGTATAGCAATGTCACTGTATACAGCTATTAGAGAGCTTTTTTCTATAACAGTGCAGCACTGGTGAATTTTTTGCAATGCCATTTCAACCCTTAGCAACCTATTTATTTCAAAAAGTCTGAACAGCACATGACCAGTGCGCAGCAATACCAACATGCCAAGAACACTATGACGTGAGCTACAAAAGTGCAACAAAAGTGGTCTAATCCACAATAGACCCGTGCCCCATCTCTGGATCAGCAGACCTGATGGTGTTCCTTCCATCTGCCACTGTACAACCCAGTACGAAGCAGCATTAAACTAAAATGGAACTGATCAATCTTCTCTTCCTGGCAGCCAGTGGAAGAGGGGAAAAAGTGAAGAGAGAGAGAGAACCCCCACCCCCCACTCCAAAAAAAAAAAAACAGGGCAGTCTGTCTCGCTGACAGAACAACTTCATTTATAACACAGCTGATTGGGCGCCGACAGGTAGGCCTCACGTAGCGGTGATGCCGACAGAAAAAGAAAGAGAAGATAGTAATGCTGTGCCTGCATTCAGTTTCCACATAAGAGAACAGCTGCATCACGCTCACGATAACAAAAGCCCCCTCGCCGTTTCACGGAGCGTCTTCCTCATTAATTATCCCTCTATCTTGGGAAAGAGGAGGCATGTGCTCGTCTAGGCGTTCAGAAGTGATCAACTGATAAATGGCTTGCTTAACGGACCCAGTCCTTTCAACTCCCAGAGCATAAAACATTTTGTACGGGCCGTAACGGTGCTTTCGCCTCAGTCAGAACCTAAACAACTTTTGGCTTTGCATCATTAGTTGGGAAGGAGTTGATGCCGCCTGAAAAGGAAGTAAAGGTAGGCAGCCACAAGCCAGTTCACTAAAAAGTCTTTCCCAGAGCAGGCTGGTGGTCTAGACTGGCTTTATGAGGACCTTCAAAGGCATTTAGGAGTGGAAAGACGTGGCTCTATTCCTAATTAGGTGAATCTCATAGGCCATGTCTTAGAAGGTGGGCCCTTTCCTACACATGGACCCCTTGCAACACCAATGAACGCACGGACCCTTGAGGCAGGCACTCAAACCAAACACAATCTGGGCAATTTACACACTGGGTCCAAAAATGCAGCCAAGCCACACAGCAAACCGGGCAGGAAGTGGAGCTGTCGTCCCCGGCCAAGTCTATTACTCCCCAGATCACCTAGCTCATAGACGCAGAAGGTGACCGGGAAGTGGAAGGAATTAGCTGTTTAAAGTGAGCAGGGATGACAAACAGTAACTGGCAGGTCAAATAGCTTCTCTTGCCCAAAAATGCAATCAAACCTTACAAATGTGGGTAATGCTTCAGTACACTCCCTTTGCATGCCACTCCAAAAACTGGCTTGGGAACAGAACAAGGCTGTATAGGGCATAACCAAGGACGCAAAAATGGCAAAAAAAAAAAGCATTTTTAGCAACTATACTTAATTAGATAAATAATTGTAACAACAACAATAATTGTAATAATAAATAAAAATAAACATTTTAATTTTGTAATGCGTGATATAATTGTATTTTTATATTAATTAAACATTATGGTAATATAATCTGCACTTAAATTGCAATATCAGCATACAGTATATCAATAATAATGATAATAATAAAACTAAATATATATATATTTTGTTATGGTTGATTATACTGTTTTTCTTTTTTTTTATAAAGTAAACATTAAGTTGATGCAGTGGAATATATTTATAGCCCCATACCAGAGTACTACACAACAACCAATAATAATAATAATAATAATAAAATAAGTAATTGAACAATTCAAGTATTATTTAAGGGGTTTAAAACTGTTACTGCATTAAACGTATTTTATAGTTTCCTAAATTCAATTAAATATCAAGGTACACCTTCTTTTTAAAACTAATGGGTATTTTTATTTTTTTTAATGCCCCAAAAGCAACTCCTTCAAATTTCCATACAGCCTGTGTAGAAGTATAAACTTGCTGAACCATTTGAGACCCACCCACTCACTCAACCTGCCTCCTGGTAAACTCAAACGCACTTCTACCTGAGAAACCCCTTGATAAACTCACACTCATGCACATATAATCATTACTCAGAAAAAGCAACATAATGAGAGGGCCATGTGTTGGTCGAGTTTTTTTTTTTAAGTCCCTCCGTGTGAGGAGTGGCAGAAGCCCTCTGTCCCCTCCACAGATATCCAAAGAAACACACAAACACAAACACGCACACACGGGACACAAATGCAATTTATGGCAGGAATCAGAGAGTTTGCAGCTCAGTGCTCAGGCAGGAGAGATGAGGTTATCACCTCTATCTCCACGCCGGTGGGGGCCGCAATAAAATCATACCTCAGCAACAGGGCCCGGCAATGAGATTTGCAGGACAGTTGTAAATGTTCCAGAGTGCTTTCTCTCTCCCCAGCTCTCTCTCTTTCTTTCTGACACAAGGGCACCCTGGTATTTCACCCCACTTCCCACCAACAGCAGAGGCTTTAAGGCACGTATATTTGGAAAGGCTTCATGCTCAAATATAACATTTAGTGCTGCAGAAAGGACAAAGCAAGGCTGCTTGTTTCGCTTAGCACAACAACAGCACACAAACAAGTGCTGTGAATCTACTAAAGGCATCAAATAATCTTTATTTAAATGTTTTAGGCTTTGAACAGGTAAACTATAAAACAACCATGATTGAAAGGCGACTTAAATTAGAAGATTACTTTTAAACAGTTTTTGGGGGTGATACATTACAAGTGTTACTAGTAAACTAGTAAAGAAAAGCATTCGTTTTTAATTTAGGGGGAAATATCTGCTAGCTAATTTTTCCAAATAAGTAATGCCAGTCTTACAGCTCATATTTGTTTTGTTTTGTTTTTTTCAAAATGAACAGTCAACGTTATTTGGTCATTTCTCTTCCTGATGCCTATATAATCAACAATTCAGGGTAAAAAAAATGCCCTAAAACTACATTGCCACACTTTTTGTGTGCATTTAATGCATTACAGTAATATGGTACGGCAGACTGCTACGGTTTATTGTCGAAACTCTCTAGTTGATGCATCCAAGCCGCTAAATAATTATTCAATAACAAACCAAAGTTCATGTCCTCTCATCCCTCTCACGCTCTCTTCCTCTGAGCAAGCAGCTTGCAAGTGTGTAGCACTTCATCTTTGGTAAATGGCTGAATGATACCTCCTGGCTTAAGTGGAAGACTAAAAGGAAAGTCTTTAAAATCACAATCGAACTTCAACAAGCACAGAGGCAATAGAGCCATCCATCAGCCGACAGGTACGGCTCGGTAATATCACCTCAAGTGAGGTGGAGACTTCATCTCAATAAAAGCCCTCCTTTTGTGACTGCGGTGGAAGAGGGATGAATATGGAGATGCATTTAGAAGGAATATGGGTTTTTTTATCGTCGTGGTAACCCGACGCAAACTGTGTCACTGACACCCCCCCCCCATCCCAGAATAATGAAAATACATACAAAACGCATCGCTCTGCATCTTCAGAAATGTCATTGCATAAATAATGCAGAGATTCCCCCTTTCGCATCCTAAGGGTCTATATAACACATGGCACAAAATGGATGGCGCTCCAGCATAACAAGGTCTGGTCGTCATAAAAAGCTTTCAGACAAATGGCGTACCGTCCTCTCCAATAAATTACGAGATGCAAGGAGGAATGGAACAGTGCTCTGCTAAATAAATGCACCAACACACGGGTGGACGGGACAGTGGGTAATTCATCCTATCGTTTCTGCTTCTAATCCTGACTCCGCCCCTTCGTCTGTCCTCCTGAAGTGATTTGAGCTATTGTACTAAACTCTTTGTTACGGCTAAACATATGCAGATGCCTCATGCCACTGAATTTCCTGAATAGGTGCATGTGTGTGTGTTGTTGACAGCTGGTTTATCTAAACAGTCAGATTTTTTCAGCAAACAAGTGTGTGTGTGCATGTGTGTAAAGAAAGGCAGGTGGAGCTCCAGTTGTCTCTCTCTGAAATCTCGAATGTTCTGACATCTTTCTGCCCTCAGGACAGCAGCGGGCTGCCAGAGTCCCACAGGGCTGTTTCATGGCAGGAGGGAACCAAGCAAATATCTACCTACGGTTCCTCAGAGATAAAAGGGAGTGCGATAAAAGGACAAAATGTTCATTACTGTAACACACTGGCTTCATTTTTAAGCATGTGTCAATCCAAAAAAAGACCAATAACAAATCGTTATTGTAAACGGTTTTTAGAAACTAGTATAATGCTGTCTAAGGCAGGATTTGGAATGTAAAAGCAAATATTACGATTCTTTAGAGCATTAGAGGTCACAGGTGAGGGGAGTTTGCTATTGTTTTAGCACGTCTGCAGGTGGAGGGTGTTTTGTCTGTACAGCTGGATGAGAGAGGCTGCGGAGCGGATGATCAGAACAGACGGAGGGCGTTTGACCAGCTCGCTGTGGAAGAGCCTTGATCTTATTTGCCCACATGCAGCTCCTGCACACGCTCAAGGCCGCCACTTCGACACCAGATCCAGCGCTGCAGCTCGTTTGTAATTCTGACAGCACTATCCTCACCAGCAAGCGGGTCACAGCAAAATCAGGCCAGAGGAGGAGCTTGTACGGAGGCTAGACTCAGCAGGTGTGACATTCTGAAGTACTTAGACTGCGCTGAAGTCACAGACCTCTGCCCTACACAAACTCCAGGTGATTATCATGTTAACTGATCATTTAGATGGTCACTATGAGATGTTTAGGGTTTCCCAGCCACTCTACAGTCAACGTGAAATCAAAACTAGCCCTATTAAACCTATTAAAGAGTCTTACTGTGTAAATTACTTAAATATAAGTAATTCATAAACAGAGGAATAACTACAAAAGCACAAACATACACAATTCAATAAATAAGTGCTACATATTTGTCCTTTTTTTCCCTTTTGTCCTTATGTTCATACAGCAAATGCATTAATTTACTTATAAATATGCATCTCATATTTTATTATTATGGCTAATTTAATGGTTCAATACATTAAAACTAAACATAAAATAAATGTAAATAAATTCATGCTGGACATACTCATCACACACATTTAAATACATATACACTAATAATACACAACTGTTTTTCTCATTAAGGTCTGGTATGGACACCATCTTTTCCAGTTATTTTCTAAAGAATAATCCATATTGTTGCTGCTGCTGTGGTTAAACACGTTTCACTTGAAAAATATCACCACAGTCAGTGGCAAATTCCTCATAACCATTGGTTGAGCTCTTAAGAGAGCCACAGTGTATTACACTGCATGTATTACCCACAGTCTTTAAGTTAAATATAACCCACAAGTTGAATCCCAACATTCAGTCCGTTAAGGTTGTAATCTTATGTTTTATGAAAACAGAACTGTACATTTCACAAAAGGACATGTTTCCCAGAATGCCTTGCAGCTTCACAGTGAGCCCATTCTGAATCAATTCCAGCAGTAGCAGGAGAAGCCCAGCAGGATTAAACAGCAGTCTGGGCCCCGGCCAATTAATCAAAGCAGAATTGCTGTAGAGGGGAAAAGGCATTTACTCAAGACTCCGTCTGCACACCAACAATAAGCACGCGCCATTTCCTGGAACCCGCAGCATGTTTTAAAAGCAGCGGGTCAGACCGATAATGCTACTTTGAGTAGAATGGTGTTCTCTGAGCGCAAACGGCTCAAGGCCAGACCCTGAAGGCCCTACTGGAACCCCAGAACTTACAACATGGCAACAGGCCTGAGACCAGACCGGAATAATCAAACAGAAATTTCTTTGTTAAGAACACAGCTGAAGCCCCAGCTTCTAAACCAGGCATGCTCCACTGATTCCAACTGCCAGACCTCGGCTTATAGATTCAGCCACACGATGCATTCGGTCTTAGACATGGATTTAAAAGGGCTTGTGATGTTAGTGGCGCACAAATTACACAATTTATTTTTAATAAAGAACATTTCATGCAAAACTGAACTTTCTGTCGAATAAATGGTAATTGATGCTAATAATTGGGCAATAGGCTGATTTCCAAATCTATAAAAATAAATCCACATGGATTAAAAAGTGAATCATCTTCATCTAGGATTCAGGTTGAGGCTTAATTTGTTTCAGGGAAGCAGCTCAGTATGTTTAATCTTACTGAATTTTCTTACGCTAAGATTTTTGGCGCTGAAAGCAAACACTGACCCTCTAAATCCAGACAGTAGCATCTTTTATCCATGACAGGACAGCATCCGTCAAAAATCTATAAAAGCTAAAGAAATAAAGCTAAAGAACTGCTGTTTGGAGCAAACAGCATTGCAGAAAAAGATCTTATCAATGCAAAATGCTAATGAATAAACCACATATTTATGAAACATGACCTAAACTTACTTTTTATTTCTATTGCTCAGCATGGCTTGTCCACAGCAGGGCTTCATGGTCTCTCTACCTAATGTCTAATAACTCATCGGACAGACGGAGACAGCAACTTACGCTAATGATGGACCCTTCAACAACCACAGCTTTTGTAGCTTTAACGCAATTAATATAGCATTTCTCAATAGCATGATTCTCAAACTAAGTTAAATAAACTGTCGAGGTAAACTGCGTCTCAATATTCTCATAGGATGTTCACAGAAAGACATTGATAACAAACAAAATCATTATTTCTACTGTTGAATATAACTGTTCGTCCACTTCTCTATGAGCTTTTAATCCACATCTCTGCTATCATATACCGAGCATTGTGTATTGATGATAAAACCCTCTGCTCTCTGTAAACACCATTATATTCATGACCTTGACTCTGCTTGAGGTTTGAAGGGCGGCCAGACAGCAGTATCTGTGAGCACTAAAAAGCTTCCTGAATCCCATTCTACATCAATTTTTAGTTTCATACTTCTTCAGCCGGAGTTGGTGTTTAATATTGGTGTTTGCCACTACAGAGCCACATTCAAAGGTTATTCTACTCGTAGAAGACTTGAAATAATAATATCGAAGCTTCAGCCTTCAGCAATGCGCAACCACGAGAGCGATGTTCTCACAGTTATCGAAATCGTGCCTGGAGCAGCTGTGTATCCTTCTGCTAATCAGCTTTAAATAGCTGATGACGATCTGGTTTGATTCAGGACACATTCAGCCACCTGAGCAGGCAGAAATACAATCATCAGAACAGGCCAGAAAATCAAAACATCTGCCCGTGAAGAAAATATTCCACAGTATAATGTGGACAACTGCAAAAAAGCAGCAACGTTATTAATCCAGCTGTATATACAGTAACACATCAGAGGTGTTCGTACATTACATGTGGGGGATTTCACGTTTATGCAAATGAGAGGGTAAACATGTTAAGAGGCAACCAATTACTGTGAAGTGCAACTCTACCAAAATCAGTTTCTGCTGCATTTAGTGTTTAAATCAATTCATAATAGTGTATCTAATATATCTAACAGATGCCCTCAGATCGGCCCCCGATATATATGTATGTTTTATTTGAAGATCAAGGTAAATTGTTCTTAATTTGTCTTCAGGAAACATGCAAGTATCTTCTGTTGCTTCTGAACGCAGTACTATATGAAAATACATTTCAACAAAATAAGAAAACTTTAAACATATTCATCCTGTTCAAATGTTTTCACCCCCCGGCTCTTTATGCATCTTGTTTCTTCTGGAGCATCAGTGAATGTTTTTAATAGTTGTGTTTGAGTCCCCAAACTGTCCTCAGTGTGAAAAGATGGATCTCAAAATACAGTCACTGTTGGAAAGGGTTCAAATATGCAAAAGATGCTGAAAAAAATGAAGAATCTGTAGGACATTGAGGATTTTTCTGAAGAACAGTGCTAAGTTTAGCTGTTCAGGACAAACAAGGGACTCATGAACAACCGTCGTAGATCATCAGGTAACCACACACAGTTTTAAGAACCTTTGAAGGGTTTTTTGAATGATTTTTGTTCTTTTTTGTCTTGTGGACTATATGTACACATCTTTCGAGTAAAATATTTTACCCAGGACAGTACTAATTTTAAAAAATAACATGCATTTTGTATAATTTCTCCTATTTTTTTAAAGATTTTTCCCATCTGTATTTACACATAATACATATACACAGAACATATACTATGCAACAATTGTCACGAATAATCACATCGATTGTTGCGATAATCATTTGACAGCACTAATGCACACACACACTTTAAATGCATGCTTAGTCATAGTATTTTTTTTTTTTTATTATTGGTTTGTTTGTTTGATTTTGGTCCAGGTCTGTCTGAGCTTTTTAGTTATAATGTATATTTTAAGTATGCACTCTCTTTGTTTAAAGTTGTTCATGTTGTTGTGTTAAGTCCACGAGGAGTACTTACTATGCATTCATTAGCAATATAGTGGTTACAAATAACAACAAACCTCTTGAACTTTAAAACAATTCCAGCCACCATCCAGCACTCAAACCGCACAGTAAATCAGTACAAGCACCAATTATGTGCCGTACCACAGCACGCACACTTCAAACACACATGCACACAAGCACAAAAGCTGACATATCACCCTGAATCCTGGCGCATAATATTTGCAATTAAATAGTTTGATATTTACATTGAAATGTGCTGTTCAGTCACCACATTTCGGGCTAATGTGCCACATGCCGTGTTTTTTCTCTGCCAGTTTAGCAGCGGTCGCTCCATCTCCCAAGCATCCGTGTAAAAGTATCTCCTGGCTAACACGTTAATTACACCTTCATTTATGAAATGAGCGGGTGACTTGGGTTTCTGTACCAGAGAAAAATCACATTACTCAACTAATTAATAACTTAATTAAAGCTTCTCGCACGTCAGGCGTGGCTGATTACATAATAATTAAAAGTAAATGGGTGACTTATTTAATGGCACCTTGAGAGCTGATAGAGGTGAATCGCTGTGATTAAGCCACCGCTGATCAACTGTCTTTTTTTATTCCTTTCGTTCCCCCACTAACGTCCCTTCATTAAGCTACAAAATGAGAAGAAATAACAGAACTAACACTATTCAGATGGCTACAGGCTTTTAACCTGTAGCCTCCTACAGTTTTTAACCACAAAGTCCTCCTACAGCATCGCATAAGAGCACAGAATATCATAATGTAAGCTTATGAGACTGTTATGACTGTATATTGTACTGTACCTGACTAATGCAAATGATCTTTAATTGGCTAACATTCACATAGAGTGCTAACGAAGTTCACTCTGATGTTCATTACACAAATTACAAATTCTAAAGGCTTCACGTTGTATGCATTAGAATTTGTCTAAAAACAGAATTTTGTAATGTCATACATGTTATTCCTAAATAAGGGGCAATGAAAGTCTAGATGGCAAAGGGTGATGGGTCTTAAGTAACAGTGTTAAAAACCTCCCCAGGTTAAAAAATATATGCGGCAGCAGTATGTCTTAAATTCTCACAGCATGTATCAATGCATGTACTGGCAGTAGTAAGTTTCTGTACTTGCTTTGCAGCAGCAGTAATAATGTACAACTAGCAATAACCAACAGCAGCAACAATTCAGCAGAGTAGCAGATCTATACGGCCAAGACCATTAACACTGTCATATCCATTACCATGCTACATTTTTTTGTGAGTTGTCATGGTAGAAATGCTGTACTACCTGTAAGATCCCTCTTGGGGGAAAAACAGCCTAAGCTAGTTTGCTGATCAGTTTATATTGGTTTTCCAGCCTGATTAGCTATAATGGCCCTAAAGGAAGACAACGTTTTTATAGGCAAAACCCAGGAAAGTATTTGAATTTCCATTGTCCCAAAAGTTTTCCTTTTGGGAGAAAAAATGCTGGTCTGCTACAATGGCCAAGCTGGTTTTAGACGGTCTCCACTAAGACCAGCCTGGAAGATCAGATAAAACCTGCTAGTTTTTGAATGGGGTGCCCGAAATAAGTTCGTGTGGATAACGGATAACACAAGCACAATATTAATGTTTATTATACACCATAAAACCCATCAGTACAATTCCCACGTTTTTTTAAAAGCTTGTACTTGCTTGTACTTGAAAAAGACTTGCTAACAAGTGGCTTAAATGGGAGTACAGAGATTGTCTGGGACATTAAAAGTCATCACGCCGAACAGCTAAAATCATTAAGTTGAGTTAACACCTTTGCAGCCTCGCTTTATAACTGTCTCTTGCAAACTATTTTGACTACGACTTTTAAGGAGACTGTAAACATCACCACTATTAAGCATCAAAGGCCTGTTCACACCAATAATGACAGCTACAAAGATAATGATAAAAATACAGTTGTAAAAAATCATTCTCAGTAATAAAGAAAAGCAGTCCACCTCACAACTATAACAATAAACTCATAGACAAACATATTACTGGAATCACTTTCAGAACTTTTTGTTTTTCAGCTGATGAACAATAAAAAATTCTGGCAGCCAATTACAATCCATCCTGAAAAGTATGAGTATGAGCTTAGAATAAACAGATGATATAATCCGGATATATAATTTTAGTTATTGTTCTTAGTGTGAACGGGTCTTGAGTCGTGCAATTTCCTAATATCTTACATAAGCCTTTTTACTTCCAGCATTTATATTTAGATTTTAAAAGGAATTAAAAAATGTGAAGACTATCATGACCACAGTGTGGCTCACAGATCTCCAATCACCAATTGAAAAAACGAATCCTACTGGGTTTTAGACTAGAAAACCGGGGTGATGCTAACATCGAGGTTGGCCTAAAAAAACATGTCAGACCAGCTAATGACGAGTTCAGGTCGCAGACAAATGCCGGAAATCAGAAGCAAATCGGTGCTTGTTCACGTGAGTGACAATCACACAGTGTAAACTATCAAAGACGTGCTGTGTGATTACCTACAGCCAATGAGAGAGCAACACCCAAAGCAGCGAGAAGTTGGGGGAGGAGTTACAAAGGTATAGACGATATATCATCCTCCATAATCTTTTCTTTTTCTTCTTTTACCTGCAAATGAGCGCACAGGCAATTTGTATGGCAAGCTTCTTTTGCCCGCAACCGTTTATAATAATAATCCCAGTCTCACGTGAGAACCCTGGTCTTGCACACGTGACCTCGTGTTCTCGCGTGTGTTTGG
Organism: Enteromius trimaculatus; assembly: GCA_032361065.1. Lineage (NCBI taxonomy): Eukaryota > Metazoa > Chordata > Actinopteri > Cypriniformes > Cyprinidae > Enteromius > Enteromius trimaculatus. The sequence continues at coordinate 14,922,532 of JAUMHP010000060.1, forward strand.
CAGCGAGAAAAGTCATGCAATGCGAAACTCCCTGTCGCCCGTCATTGTGCAATGCGAACACAGAAGCAATTTAATGCTACCCCAGATAGTCAAGAAGTGCGAAAAGATCTGTGACGCGACTACTTTGAAAATTGTGCAGTCTGAACTCGGAGGAACAAACCAGCTTAAACCTATTCTTCCATGTGAATGGTCTCTTTAGAATAACATGTATTCTCTCTTGAATCCATTTACAGGATTTACCGTATGTTCCTCAGTACAATTAGCAGCATAAGGTGACAGCATGCTATTTTCCACAAGACTCCATAAAGTATTGTCCACCAAAGTGGCTCTTTCAACATTCCTTCCAGCGTACAGCAGATCGTCCTCATCACCTGCTCATTATTTCTGAGCCAGATTAGCAAAGGCAGATTGGCTTGGTCCTTTATCTATCGACGGGGTGATTATGGACTGACAATGTTAATGAAATTAGTCTCCTAATGCTTTTTGGACCTATTAAAAATGTGCAGATCCTCAATCCACAAGAAGTCTTTCAAGACAACCCCCCTCCTTTATTTTTTTTCTAGCAGACTAATAGAATTTCCAGTGAATTCAAATGAATGCTGGTGATGAAGAGGGAAAGCAGCCATTATAAATCATGAACACACTGCTTTGTTTTTCATTTGAAGTGTGGCAGCCTGGGACCGCCATACAGCTGAAATACAGCCAGGGAGAAGATGGCAATATGTGTGATTGTGATTTGGAAGAGAAGCGATTGTACCGGAACACATTCACAGACATTTAAACGGAGCTCGACCATTAAAATTAGCATTTGTGTGGGTGAAAGCCGCCTTGACTGCTAATACAAAATTAAGCCTTTACAAATTTATATGGACATCTCCAGACTCAGATATAGTAATGGCTTTCTTTTATGAAAGTTCATTCAATTAAGTCCCTTTGCAGGGAAAATTTGACGTCTAGGTCGGAATAAATATGAACAAATTGCCTTTGTGTTGTAGAGCTCGGGGCTGCGGCAGGAGATGAGGGAGGCTTTCGAAACAGGAAACATCTGAGGAAAAAATATGATTAAAATAACAATGTGCTGCTTTTCATATCCAACCACCGAGAATGACATCTAGCAATGACCTCTGGGAAAAAGCAACAACGAGGCATCATTCACCATTTCCCCTAAAAGCAAGAAGCCCCAGGAGGGACTCTGTAGTTCTTTGGCTGATCGTCAAAATACTGCTCAGTTAACCTGAAACACAACAAAGTCCCTGGTCACTACTCAGAAGCGCTAGTCAGCACGTTTCGACTCGCATAAGACGCGTAACACTCTGAAAACAAGCTGGCGTGTCGGACCATACATAGAATGTGCCGCGCAGCTAATTACGAAGCCTTGTCAGAGTCGTTTGTGGTGGAAGAACTAGATTTTTCTGAGCAGCGACGGCAGTCTAACAACAGATAAAAATCAAAGAAGTGTGAGAAAGGAGTGCGCAATAAAAAATAAATAGCCTTGGGTTAAATGAATCTTTAAGTCTTTTCAATTTCGCTGCCACAACATGGCAAAAGGTCAATCTGGTATGAATGAAGCCTCATTTGCCGCACTACAGAACGCCGCCTCGTTAAAAAATGAAAGAGAAATTGCGTGGGCGGCATCCGCTATCCCCTGTGATGACCATTCAGCCAAGCTCTAATCTCATCAGATGACTTCAATCAGCAATCTTTCAATTTTTTTTTTTTTTTTTTGGTTAACTTCACTCGAAAAGTAGCACCAACAATGACTTTATTCTCTTGGTTTCTGCGGCTGGGCGGAATATCCCTTGATAAAATAAATCCCTATTCATTTGTGCCTGTCAAACATTCATGTTTTACCTCTTCAGTATTCCTTTTGTCTCTGATCATAAATGTTGAGAGATATCCGGACCACATTTCAAAGTGCAGACATGTCTGAGAGGCTTCAATCTGGTGAAGAAGACAGTGAACAGGAAAAAAAAAAACATTTCTTCCGTCTATCCATGACCGTATCAAAAAAGAGAGTTTCTACCTACATTTCCAAGTTTAAAGGCCTACACAAATAGAGCCTCTAAAAAAACGATGTTTGGTCATTTTAAACTCAATTTAATCAAGTCATGAAAACTGTTCTTGTCTGTCCAGATGTGTCGCCTCCAAGTGTTTGCATGTAAACAGCAATCGAATCAATTGAGGAACATCCCCTTATAGCAAGTTAAGAGGAAGAAAAAAGTAAACTTGTAACCTTAGAAACAGTTCCCTAGGAAACAAGGAGCAAGAAAAAGAACTACAGCGATGCACAGGGAAAACGCGGTCCTGTAATTACATCAATGATTCAAATGTGAAAAGCAACGCCAATGACCAAAAACAAAATGTCCAGAACCAAAGCCATATCAGAACAGATCAAACTCGCGCAGTCTGAATAATTCTCTGCTTTAAACGCAGCGCAGATGATCCGCTCTCAGGAAATGAGTGATATTCCCAGTCACAGAGATGTCATTTCGGTGATGAACACGCGGGCCTAACAGGACTATTTTTAGCCTGGCACGTGTTAACGATGCCATCCAACCTCGCGTGCCCTGGCAAAGGGCCAGACATCTGCCACTGGGCCACATCTTTCACAGGGGAGTGACGCCATGTTTAATCACCCAGCCGGGTTGATTATCCCCCGTAGCCTCTACCATCACACCACGTCTGCAACACGTTGTCGTTTTGGGCTCGTGTGTGAGAGTGTGTACACGGCTGTCAGGCAGAGCCCCTCTTGAAACGCCACCTCCAGGACCCTATTGTATAACGACAGCAAAAAATTAAAAGCCCTGCTTATCTCTTCTCGCACGAGGAAACGACTCACGCGAACTATGCCCAATAAAGGAAAAGCCCTCGTATTTCCTAAACACTCCTGCTTTAATTGCCTTTATTTGCTGCGAGAAATTAATTTCGAGAGAGAAGGAATGCAAATGTGCATGAATAAGTTACTAGATAAACCCATTTCACAGTTTAACAGCTGGGAGTTGTTTCTGTAATTTTCCATTTTAAAAGGCGACGACACCAGTACACATATTTGGGCTCGGCATCTATGAGGAAGATTAATCAAATCACACGCTAGGCAAATATGTTCCCCCTCGCAGCGCCACAAACAACCTATCTAATATGTCATTGGCAGGGGTTTGGGTATTAACACATGTGTGTTTATGCTCGAGCAAACCTGACTTCGTCCTATTTAGCACCGATACACATTCGCCGTGTCGGCTAATGCAACGCTGCACAAGACTGTGATGTGTCACAAAGGAAAAGTTGAGGGCAATTTCTCACAACATCAACATCTAATGACCGGTATCATACCGTGCTATTCACAGCATCGCTTGCAGGCTATAATGATTGTGTCAAGAGACCAATGACAAGAAGTCACTGCTCGCCGAGTCCATTAATGGCAGTTTAGGATGAGAAGTAAAGACAGGTGAAGGAGACACAGCAGAGTTATGCACTACGGTAAGTTACTAGAAGGGCTCTACACTAACAGTTTTGATTAATAGCACTCCTTGGTGATGTCACAATATATACCTACGGCAGCAGCAGGTACTAAATAAAAAAATTGTATTGTATAATTACTAACATGTTAAATACTTAATAGCTGTATCATATTTTTTTTAATTAATTATTAATCATGCTTAACATTTAATCAGCAAATAAAAAAACTTAAATTTAGCTTAAAAACATTAATGTGCGAATGTATGAAATATTAACTGATATTAGAAATTGTACATTTTGAGTTAAAATTATTTTTTTATAATCAACAATATACTCAATATACTCCCATAAAGCATTTCAATATTTTTATTTTATCATATATTATTAATAAAAATATATTCCTATAAAGCATTTCAATATTTATATATTTTTTTATAATCTCTTCAGCTCATTATGGCTGCATTTATTTGCTTAAACATTAAATAGTGAAATATAATTATAAATAAAATTGTAAATACAATATAAAATAACAGTTTTCTATTTTAATATACTTACAAATATTGTTTATTTTTCTGGTAAAAA
>JAUMHP010000060.1:14933724-14945204 GCA_032361065.1 Enteromius trimaculatus
ACTTACACACACCATTCTGAGGGCTGTTACATGTGTGAAGTTACAGTAATATTACAGCTGTAGATACTACTAGATACGGTGTGTACTTACACTGTGGTTACATACTACATAAAACCTAGTTACTATGGGAGTACACAGGTATTAGGGACACTTAATATAAAGTGGGACCCAGATGGCAATAACATATAGACATATTCTTTATTTCATGGAACACCACAACACAAATTCTGAAGAATGTTTTATATGTTTTTGTCTATATAATAAAAGTCAGTGGAGTCCAAAACTAATTTGGATGGCTGGATTGATGGATGATAGATTCCATTCACAGTCATATCATTTTCTTTTTTTGGATCAACTCCCAGACTTATGTAACTACACATTACTTGCAATGCCAACACACATACTGCCAACTGAAAGAAACTGAGTTTCACCCATCCAGCCCCATCAGTCCAAAGATCTGCTGTCTGGGTGCTCAGGGTGCCAGTGTAATACTGTGTCATATCACACAAGCATGGAAGGAAAAACCCACCTGCTGTTTTCGGCTCAAACAGCACAAACAAACAAGATCGTTAAACTAAGTTTGTTGTGTATCAGACAGTTCACACTGCTGAAACAAACTTTTATAAGTGGAAAAAAAGAGACAGACTGAAATGATGCGCGTAGGTAGAATGACAGACATAGAGATAGATCAATAGATAGATAGATAACACTATATAAATCTACATCTGGTAGTAGCATATTAAACTTGAAAGACTGGTTTTCATTCTCACCTATATAGATAAGTGCATACCATAAATCATAGGCACCAATGAGAGCATACTGTAACATTTGTTTAACATAATGGATTAGGTTCATTTCCATCCACCTACAGTCTCAATGTCATCTACATATGCTCTATGCTTTCAGCCCACTCTACGATATAATTAGGATTTTAAGTTCTTGCAGATGAAAAATGACTTTCTTAAACACATTGCAGCTCAGTCAGGTGTTATGGAAATATTGCCTGCTCATCAGTCTTTACTTCTCATTGAATTTAGCAGGGTAATTATTTCAAAGAATCCCACACTGATGTTCCTCGCTCTGGAAGACAAATCCAGGCATTAAGCCGTCTTTGTGTGTGACTGGGGATCATAGAAATGTTGATTTTGCCCTTCTCTGCTCTGCTAGCATAAAAAGCTTTATCATCAGTCCTGTTCGAGCTTTACAGCACACTAGCGAGTGTATCAGCCAAATCGCCTAATACTACACAGTCACGAATAGTTCCTCAGATGCTGGTGAGCCAATGTGTCAGACCGAAGGAGATCTGGGCTGTGATTGGTCACAAAGACGAGAATTTGTTTGAGCTGTTTTGGCATGTTAGCCTTCAGGGTTTGTTGTTAAGGTCACCTTTTCAAGCTTCTTCTTACATAATCTTTTAGAGATACTCATTGCTTGTGACTTTTTCACAGAGGCCTCCTTCACAGTGTTGGGGTAGCTTTGTTAAAAATGGAGCTTGCTGAGCTACACATAATGTAAGGCGGTTAGACTACAGTCAAAGTCAAAAAGTGCCTTGATACAATGCAGTTACTGCACCGTTGGATAACAAAAAGTACGTTAAACAGATTTCTGATGACAGATTCTGATTGGTCAATATAGTGTTTCTGTTATGCAAAAATGTATAATAAAGTAACAGTAATTATTTAAACAACCTAAACAACCTGTAGCTGCATAGCAATGTTATTATGTCACAAACTATGTATCTCACAGCTCAAGGATGCAATGTGAATGTGTTGCAAATACTGTTAATGTGTAAAAATATAATTAATAATCTAATCTTATCAAATTTATGATGTGAAGCGATTAATCGTGATTAACTGCATCCAAAATAAAGTTTTTTTGTTTGTTTGTTTTTGTTTGTGTGTGTACTGTGTATATTTAACTATATATAAACACACACACACACACTCATGTAAATGTTTACAAAAATTGTGTTTTTTTATATTGAATATGTTTACTAATTATAGTACATGTAAATATTTTCATGTATTTATACATACATAATACAGATAATAGAAGATAATAGAAAACAAAAACTTTTATTTTGGATGTGATTAATCGTGATTAATCGTTTGATAGATAATATAATATAATATTATTATATCTGAATAGAAAAATATTGATAGGACAATATTTATCAGAGATACAACTATTTGAAAATCTGGTATCTGGAGGGTGCAAAATAAATAAATAAATAAAAATCTAAATCTAGGTAAAATCACCTTTAATGTTGTCCAAGTGAAGTCCATAGCAATGCATATTATTAATCGAAAATTTAGTTTCAATATATTTAAGGTAGGGAATTTACTAAATATCTTCAAGGAATGTGATCTTTACTTAAAATCCTAATGCTTTTTGACATTAGACTGGATTAGTGGTCCAAGGTCACATATAGACATAAAATGAGTTGATTCGACTACTTTTCAATGTGGTTTATTTACCAGAAGCGCTTTATAGCGAAGTATTCATCAAAATAAATCAGGCAGATGCCTCATTGTTAAAATTTAAATTTAAAATTTAATTGTTAACATTTAAAACTATTAACAATCATTTTTGTTAATTGAAATAAGGCTGAAGTACAATAAAACATAAGATGAGTAATTAAACTAGAATACAAGAAATGTGGCTCTAGTAACAAACTGAAAAAAGTATTAAATGTATTAAACTTAATAAAAATAAAGCTACATAAAACACCAGTGGGACACAAAAAAGTGATGTCAGATTTTGTCATGGTATGTTAGACTACTATGTTAAAATATAGCGTGTTAATGGAAAGTCTACCGGAAAATATAGTTAAATCAGTAGCAGAGCTCTTTTTATTTAGCTCAAGTTGAACTCAGCAGATCAGCATGCTGTATGCACACTCTCAAACAATGCTGATGCCTCTCATAAGTCCATACTTGACCCGAGGGTAGAGGCGGCTTCAGTCTTCATGGTTTAGATATGATGGCATTGCAGTCTCGACTTTCAGATTTATACAATTCATTCAATCTCCTGCTGCCTGAACCTGCATAAGCTTTTTTTTTTCTTCTAAATTCTACTTTTTTTTTTATTCTAAATAATAAAAAAAAACATTTATTTTATCAAAGAGACCGGATCGAGACCACAGCACGCACCTTGATACAGAATTATGCGGACTAACAATAAACACAAAAGCTCCGGTGAGCACAAAGACGGTGCATTTCTCTGTATCCCTTGGGTTTCCATGTGAGCACTTTGTCACAATGTATCTTGCACTTAAACCTTGGCACCAGCATCCATGAAATATCTCATTTCATGTCCTGAAAAGTCTACAGCTGAGGGCAATGACAAGTGTTAGATTCTGACCATCTATTACTCATGGTTTCAAAGCCCACTTAAAGGTATAATTCACTTCAAAATGACAATTTCACTTCATTGAAGATATTGCTGGAAATATACCTACTACTGACAGCACCCACTGTTTGCAAGAAAGCCGCTTTAAGTGAAAAAAAAAATCTATCAGCTAACAAACTAATGAATATTCACAGGATATGTGTGCGCACATCTGACTTGAACTATTGTGCTCCTCACCTGACAAAATCTATTATTTATCAAGTAATTTGCCTATACTGTCAACCATTCCTGAGAGCAACCAGTCCCCCCTGTCAAATTCAATTAAAGTCTCACTTATTCAGGTTTGTTAGGATCAATTTATTAACGCGAGGAAAAAAACACATCATTTTCACACAAACTACTCAGCAATTATAAACAATCATCTTAACAATTGCTTCATTAAAAGACCAAATCTGTTGCGGTTTAATGCCGAAACCTCCAGGCAAAGGAGTCCATCAATAGACAAATTAATTATGTCAATAAAAGAACTGACAAGTGAGAAACGATGACAAAGGCAGATGATCTTGACAGGGGAATTTCAAGGTATGTGATCAATTTTACTTAAACGCTAACGTGCCCACACAAGCAATAAGACCACGCTCAGGATCCTGAAAATCGTCCTTGCATTCTGACCCAAGAGAAATTACGAGCTGTTCACAGATTCCCCATTTAATGTTTAATGAAACAGCTTAATGACATTTTATTATGTGTGTAATTATGGTGTACAAACACTCACCGAATACAGAGTGCAATGTCCAGGAATACCACCCTTGCAGTTTAACTAATGAATGGTCATGTATTGTGAGTATTTGCTGAGGAGGTTTTATAGATTGTAAACTGGAATAAGCTTTCAATTCAAAACAAATTTCTTTTTTATTTACTAGGCCTAATTAAATGACTATGAATTATTGTAGTGATTTATCTTTTTAGAGACATTTACTTAAAACTTTTATTAAATTGAAAGACATTTGTTACCTATATATATACAGTACAGGCCAAAAGTTTGGATGCACCTTCTCATTCAATTTGTTTTCTTTATTTTCTTGACCATTTACATTGGTAGATTCTCACTGAAGGCATCAAAACTATGAATGAACACATGTGGCGTTACGTACTTAACAAAAAAAGGTGAAATAACGTCTAGGTTACGAACGGAGGGAACAGAGACGTTATATATGGGAACTCACCAGAGAGACCAATTGCCTTTGAGCTTCAAATGAAAGGCCAATGAATATTGGCGTGCACTGATTGCATTCAAATGCACCTCATCACTATGTGAGTATAAGAGGGCATGAATGCAGTGCACTTGCAGGTTTTCGCTGAGGACTTAAACACATAGTTGCATGTGTCATTCAGGGAATTCAATATATAGATAAGTTTATGGATAAAATTGAAGGGTAACACAGCCTTCTGGCTGACTGTGGAATACTCCTTGTTGAGTGAGCTCTCAGTCCTAAGGGGCACGGCTCTCCCTGGTATAGATAAGCCAGGGAGATGGCTTCAACCACCCAATGGGCCAACCTCTGTTTGGAGACAGCATTTCCTTTCTGCTGACCTCCATAGCAGATAAAGAGCTGCTGGGGGCGTCTGATGCGGTCTGTGTAGAGGTGCAATGCGCATACAGGACACAACAAATCTAAGGCTGGGTATGCCTCCTACTGGGGCAGAGCTTGCAGGTTCACTATCTGATTGAGGAAGGGCGTGGTAGGAACCTTGGGCACGTAGGTGGGCCGGGGTCTCAAAAAAACATGAGAATCAGCCGGGGGGAACTCTACGCACTCTTCATTGACAGAGAAGGTATTTAGGACCCCCATCCTCTTGATGGAGGCCAACACAGTCAGAAGCGCTGTTTTCAGCGTTAGATATTTTAATTTCACTGACTAGGCACACCTCTGAGGAACCTCTGAGGAACCTTACCTCTGAGGCACACCTCTGAGGAACCTTACTATGAGTAGGTGCTTCCCAAGGGACGCATCCTCTACTGCACCGTGATATGCAGCTACATACACTTTCAGAGTCAAAGGGCACAGCCTGCACTACAACTTCTCTTGAAGGAAAGAAAGCACCACTGCAATCGTGCATCTCTGTGGCTCCTCTCCGCGAGAAGAACACTTGCCTGAGCTCTTGCCTGAGTGATGGTATCTACCACGGCGGGAGAGAGGCCGGCGGGGTCTGCCACGTCCCGTCCATGAACCAGATGTGCAGGTTTGGGTGGGTGGCGTGAGTTTCGCCTCACCATCTGACTCTCCCTCTGATGCTGTGGAAGACATCTCAATCTTGCGAGGCGCCCTGAAGAGACCGACCCAGGAAAGGAAGCAGAGGTTACTCTTGGTCTTCCTTTCCTGGGTCGGTCCTCATGTGTGCCAGTTTCGTTGTAGCACTTGATGGTTGTTGCGACTCCACTTGGGGGCACAATTAAAGTTTTTGCAATTTTCTGGACTGACTGACTTTCATTTTTTTAAGTAATGATGGCCACTCAATTTTCTTTAGTTAGCTGATCGGTTCTTGCCATAACTTGCCATAAATTTGTCATGCCAGTTGTCCCATAGGGCTGTCGGCTGTGTAGTAACACACAACTTCCGCACAACACAACTGATGGTCCCAACCCCATTGATAAAGCAAGAGATTCTATTAATTAACCCTGATAAGGCACACCTGTGAAGTGAACACCATTTCAGGTGACTACCTCTTGAAGCTCATCGAGAGAATGCCAACAGTGTGCAAAGCAGTTATCAGAGCAAAGGGTGGATATTTTGAAGAAACTAGAATACAGGTTTTTCACCTTTTTTGTTAAGTACATAACGCCACATGTGTTCATTCATAGTTTGGATGCCTTCAGTGAGAATCTACTAATGTAAATAGTCATGAAAATAAAGAAAACACATTGAATGAGAAGGTGCGTCCAAACTTTTGGCATGTACTGTATATATGAAGCTATATACACATACATATGCATACATACATTCATATCAAATAATGTAAAAATAAATATTTTTTTTTCTTGATAAATTATTAAGTACTTAAAGACTGAAGTAGGCTAATAGTTACTCACAAATAATTACATTTTGAAAAATATTTGAATGAAAAGTTATTTTAAACATATATTTCAGTGTTACTGTTAGATAGACAGACAGATAGATAAACCATTGCTCATTAGATATTAAGCATTAATATAAGAGTGTAAGAGCAGTGCTGAGAGTTTGCATTATATTCATATGATCTCTGATGTAACATTCATTAAACCCAGCTCCAAAACATAGAGAATGTGAGAAGGATCCAGCTCGAGCTCTCCTACAGTTGACAGCACTCTGATCCAGAATTATGCATGTGCATAACTGATGCTGCTGCGCTGCCCTGCAGGTAGAAGCAATAAGCAATCTCGCTGCATCTAATGACCTATAAGCATATATGGGTCTGTGCGATAAATTATTCAGCTGACACAATGCGCGAGGTTCATTTCTGGTTCAGCGCGACCCCATTTTCACACTAAATCCAGAAACAACATTTTGGACAGCGCCCAAATGTGAATGCAGGGAGACCTGTGGGGGTGTAAATGTGGTGGAGACTTGTCAAGGAGAAAGAATGACTTTAGAATGAATAATTCAACAAATAAACACTGGCTCAACAGAACAGCCGGACTTTAAATATATGATTTCAGCCTACGCTGAGAGCACATTATAGTATATTCAGTTTTTTTTTGACTCAGACCGAGCTAGACGATACTATCGCTCGTAATGATATAATCATCAAGTGCTTATGCCTTTTTCGCTGTCCTCCGTCGGCGGTAGGATGCGGTAATACTGCAGGAAAGTGCCTCCTGAAGCCCATTCTGCCAATACCAATCCAATGATCTGAGGAAATCCACCCGTCTAAAAAGAACTGTGGCTTTCACCGTCAGAGATGAAGAGAAGCCTGAATCAGTGCTTTGAGTAACAAAAGCCGGACTTCTGCTAATTGCTTTTAAAATGGCAGTGGGTAAAAAAGAAAATTGTGAGAACTTACAAAAAGAAGGCCAGGCTAGAATTTGAGCTATAAAGCCTAATTATACCCCACAAAAGCAGTCTGTTCCATTTAGAATAAAAAGAAACCCAGAGCAATAACAGCCATGCCATTAACAATTAGTCTCCACTGCACCTAATTAGACAGAGGAGATAAAAAAAACAGGTTCTAAATTTAAACCCCTTGCCTCGTATATTCTGCGAGGCTCGATACGTCGTGCAAATAACATCTAAAGACCCGCAGCAGCCAGGGACGCTTCGTGACTGGCCACTGAGGAGAAACACAAGGCTATATCTGCTGCTTAATGATAATAAACTTCTTTAGCTAAACCCAAGCGAGGTTACAAATGACCACAGGACCCCTGAGGGTAAACATCCCTAAATGGTTACTCATTTTGTCCTACAGAAAGTTGCTCCAACTACACTTTCGATAATGCCTAGATTCTGCGTACCTCACCATCCGTGATACAGATGAAGAGCTCTCTGTTAACATTACAAATATTTCACAAAAATTAAAAAATGCCGTGAAACGGTGCCTTTTACGCTTATTCTGAAACGGGATATTCAGGAGAGAAAATGGAATTGTTTGGATTGTGTATTGTAAAGGTGGCAAAAAGAGAGGAGCTGAAAAAGAAAACAAAATAAAGAAAAGATTATTACTCTCCACTGAAATCCATTACATCTGCATCCAAAGATGAAGTCTAGTCAAGAGCATTTTTGCTAAATATTAGACTATACTTTATTGTATTTTCTTAACCTGCTAATTATTTAATGTTAATAAATATTTATTAATATTAATAAAGTAATATTAATACATATTTTATTTAACAATGGTTTACTGAACAAATTGCTCTTTCTTTAAATGAATTAAATTATAATTAAACATTTCCTAGGCATAAAAATGTACTTCAGTTTTTGTTAAAAATATAATTTACAAATTAATAACTGCAAATTTATGTTTAGTTTAGTGCTGTAATAAAATCATTGCAAACAGTGGTGGTGTGACGAGACACTTATCCCACGAGACGAGGCCAGATTTTTAGACTTTTTAAAAATAAATCCTCAATGATAAAATATATCTGGAAAAAATAGTATTTATTATAATCAACTTAATTTAATTAAATTGTAATCAAATTAATCTATTTGATTGAATTATACGCAGTAATAAACAACATGTGAACACTGTGAAATACTTTGCCACAATCTGATAGGCAAGTAATTAAAAATAAATAACAAAAAGCTTGAAATTATATAAATAAATAAAAACAAATAACACAAATATTCCTTTAAAAGCAGGGTAAGCGATTTTTCAAAAAAGCTTCTGAAAATAGAGTCAGGCCGAATACCAACTCGCGCAGGCATTTTTTGCAACCGCACGAACATGCAGTGTCTGCACGAGAAGAATGCAAACAAGTAATGAAAACAAATTGTCCATTTTGGCTTCAAAGTCAATTTCCCTTTGGAATTACCAAGCTATTTTCTTTGTAAAATGTTTCCATAAAAACTAGTGCTGGAAAATAAAGAGTATATATACTGCGCTGCTTGTAATGACATCAAACAAGTAAGTGGTCTCCTTTGAAGGACACACTCATAATCTTAACTCCTCTTGGATTTGTGATGAGCTTGATGAAATATAAAAGACACTGGTCAAAAGCCAAAGTATAACCGTATCCAAAACAATAATGAAAAAGCGCAAGGACTGGCCAATAGGCTGCTCCATCCGTCTGTCAATACCGCATAGATACCAATAAACCCTCTTACCAACCCCACTCCCGGCTTAGCAAATAGTCATAAGACAACCCTGCAGTCCATTTAAAGGCCAACAAATTAAACAGAGAGCCTTTACGCCCTTTCCTCATTAAATCCTAAAACCTTGTAAATGTTAAAGAGAGTGTTGCTGGGTATTGCGCACATGCTCTCATTATAGAACTGATCGGTTAGACCACTGGAAAACGTAGACCGTAAAGCTATCCCGTCGCACACCTTGAGTGGCCATTTCCATTTGGCAAGGGACGTTGCCAGATTGCCTGCCTAACTTGCATTTAGCATCTCGCTAACCTTCAGACTGCTTTGACCTGATATGACAGTAGTTTTTGCATCGACGCTTGGCAAGAAAAACTCCTGACATGGCTGTGAAACGTATGGCCATATGGAATTATTGGCCTTGGTCCGAAACGTGCTGCTGGTACACTTCCCCACACAGCGGTCTCCCATTTTCTCCTTCCCCGGGCGTAAGACTCAGCTTGGCATTCCTCGACAAGAGCTGGCCACTCTCAGAGTTTTGAACGTAAAGGCCAGATCGCTCCGTCTCACCCTTGTCTTACAACAGTGTGATGAATAAGCCACCTGCTCTAATCTTCCCTCGATTTGTCCATGTTCCTTTTGTAATAAGGCCCCATTTTCAGAACCACTTAGTCATGGACAAAAATAAACGTGGCACACTTTAACAAGGTAAAATGTGTTTCCATTCGTGGTGAAGATGGACGACCCAAAAATGGTTGATTCACCTTCCTCCCACAAATGCTGATCGGTATTTATGAGTAAACCACAAACTAAAAGTTTATCTTCCCTGTCAGTGTTTCTAAACTCAATAAGCTGTAAAGATTTAATGACTATGATGCCCATCTGCCTTCACTTGGAGTGTTGCAGAGCTCTATGCTAATAACAGTTGCATATAATTCCGTTTGAATCTATCGACTTTATTTCTTTGGTAGCACTTTACAGGCTAATATAAAGGGTGGAATAGCTCTAAGTGACGATCTCTAGTTAGAGGAACATCTGGATGCGTCCAAGGTCCACATGAAGGTCAATGAACTGCGAAACTTCCCATTAAAGACGCACCAGATCTGGCAGGGTTAAACTGGTTCAGATAAGAGACCGGAAAAGAATACTCTGAAGACATAAAGTAAGGTCACGATCACTTTAATTTGACCCTGTGTATCTGCACTAGCACTTGTGGTGATGTACTCTAGTGTCTTAGCTATCGCTGCTGGGTAATTAATATCTGTCCGCATGTCTATACTATCTCAGTACCCTTCTTCGCATTAACAAAAACCTTAACTAATTGACTCTTGACTGGGATGATCACTGGAGATCAGCTAATTACCTTTTAATGCATGAATACTGAAAAGTCATTAAAAGTGGTTCAACCTAGCAACTAGCACCACAAGACAGATGTGGTGGTGTTAGAGTGTCAAGGCCTGCTTAATTACACACACTCAAACTCTCTGCCAAGATTTTCTTTGCCTCTGAAAGCGGAAAAAGAACCGTGAGCAATAATTCTGCTGTAATTTAATACTAAATCAAAGGATATTAAATCAAACAGCATTAATCCTTTATGATAGTGAGACTTAGCGTTTTCTGTCTACTGTAAGCCTGGATAGTGTTTACATATGGTATGTAAATAATAGCACATAATTAGCGGTGTTTGCCAAGGCAAGCTTTGCTATTGTGATCGCTCACTTTTAGAGGTTAGGGATCTCAACAAATCGCTAGCCCTAAGTTCTAAAGTATAATTGAAGCACTAACTATAAAGATAACTATATTTACTATATATACACACCAACACACAAAAAGGTTGTTTATTTAAAGCGTGCACTGCAGTTTTGCTGTCGGTTGCTTTAAATGCTCAGAACACTAGATTTACATTGCTTCTTAGCTTCTTTGTTATGGTTTTCGTTTTTTTATGGTTATCATTTTTGTTGAATGGAAAACTCACTTTTGCATTTTGTTTGAAGTGAAATGTGCCGTAGCAGTATGTGTACGCAATCACCCTATAATTATAAAAAAAAGGCGATTTTTTTTTTTTTCCATAACTGCTTTTTCAAATCAAGCCATTCACAGATTTTTGGTAGAGTGACATCACACAAACCAAGGTCTCACTCACGACTTTGTAAATAGTCTTCCTAATAACATGCTACTTAGGACTTAAGGTCATGTGAGCCGAAGTGGGTCGCTGTGAATAGAGATGTTTTTTGACTAGGCAAAAAGTGTGTAGTTTTACACTACCATTGAAGAATATGTTATACACAAACAAATGATGGTAAAAAAAAATTATATTTAATAAATATAAAATATAAAGTGATCGTATAT
>JAUMHP010000060.1:14965005-14975197 GCA_032361065.1 Enteromius trimaculatus
ATACGTCATCGGAATGAGTGGTCTGATTGGTTGTAGATTCCTCCAGTAGTATACAGAGGCATCTGATGGACGCAGGTTGAGCCCGACTCCCGGAAGGCGGGTAGTATGGTAGCTTGGCCAGACTAAGCTTGTATGAGCTTTATAGTCGCGGAAGCCAAGCTATGCTAGCAGTAATTTAATAAACATTACAAGCTTAAAAACAGACAATAGTCACTAATAATGTGTCAAATAATTTAACAAATAGACTGAACTGTTTCCACAAAGCACTAAAACCAGCATTAAGTTGAGCTCATCTGCCATCTTATATGATTTAAATTCCATCAGCTCATTGCAATGCATTCTGGGATTGATTTACTTGGAACACGCAAGCAATACTGACTGAAACAGGATAAACTATCTTTTAAAGTAAAAATGTTTAATGGCAACACGTACTGGCAGCTACGAAGCTTGTTGAGTTTCAAAAGTAGCTTCTTTTTTTGCATGTTTTATTTAATTGGAACATAATAAGTGTGAAAGTGTACTATAATGACTGTTAAATTGCAGTATTAATTTCAGCACAAGTGAGCTCATTTTACTACCAAATTCTCAATATTGTAATGCAAAATACAGAGTCTATTTTTATTGCTGTGAAATGGAAAATTGATTAATGTATAAATCAACTATATCATGGTTGAATTTTTGTACTGGCTAAAATTATATTAAACTAATTGATCATTTGGATGATGCAAAAGATATCTTACAAGATAACATAATTGAAAAATATTGACTCACAATGAAAAATAATTCGGTCCTGCAGTTTGGAATATCCTTCTCAATATGGCAGCCCACAAGTTTTTTTTTTTTGCTTTTTGCATTCATTTGATTATAATCACAACATAATAGCACCCTGTTCTGAGATCTCAAGCAGCAAACTCTCACATTCTGTGTAGGCTGGCTTTATTTAATATAAACACTATTGTGGATTTGTTGATCAAAACCAGCAAAAAAAAAAAAAAACAGTATCACAAGTTTCCAGTATCACCTTTAAAAAATGCTGACTGCATAGTTCCATGTAACACAATAGCTTTCTATTACTTTCTCCCCAAAGTGTTTTGTTGTCAATAGCCATTAATAGTAACTAGTTTTGAGACAAGTGCTGGAGATTAAAGGAACAAAGCAACCTAGACATCTTTTCAAACATGCTCAGAGTAAACTCAGTTACTGAAAGCAAGCAACCACTCACATATAAAACTTGATTCTTTTGTGCGAGACTGAATGCTTTGGGTTTGTTTGTGTATTCAAAGAACACCAGGCTCTAGGTCAAACGCGAGCCTCTCATTGTCATTTCAAGGTGAACGAAGCATTTAGACAATCTCCCCTGCACACACACCATCTGCGACGGTCTGTCCCTTCACTTCCTCTCTGCTTTTTCTCTCCACAAGGTTCAGTTGTTGTCATCTACGTTATGAGGAAAGGCTTTGAGCTGATCTGGGAGCAGTGCCAGGTGCCACACGCCAGTCTGTTTCCTCTAATATGCTCCATTTTAGCATAAACTGTAATTAAAGCAACTTGGCACTACACTTAGCACAGGAATTTTGCAGTTCAGACCAACGGCTTCAGAGCTGAAGAACACAACCCCATTCCTACGCTTGAACTGCTTTTTTCTTGTAGCTTTACAATAAGTTAGTAACAAAACGTTTAGGACACAATTACTTTTTCTGGGGGCAGTCGGGAATTTAAGAACCGAAAATTAGGACGAGAGACGAGCCATAAAACAGCCTAATCCTAATTTCTCTTTTCAGATGCAGAAAGAAATCTTGTATCTTCTGGAAATCTAAATGTAGAGAGTGCCAGGTTGGTACAAAACTCAGTCTAAAACAGTCTAAAAATAACACAGCCTCTTAACTAGTTGCTTATTAGCATGCATATTACTAGAATTTTAGCACTAATTAAGCTCAGTTTAATGCCTTATTCTACATCCCTAATCCTACCCAATACCTAAACTTAACAACAACCGCACTAACTGTTAATATAACAATAATTAATATAATTATTCATTTATTGAGGAAAAAGTTAAGAGTTCATAAGTGGTACCAAAACAAGCATTTTTACATGCACATCTTTGTTTGGGAATACATTTCTTCATAATATATGTAATATATCTCTGGTGATATCGTTTCTTGCACTCTGATTAAATGAACCTGAGAATTGTTTTATCAGTGCAAATAATCAATGACTGCCACTATCTTTCTTAATCAAGTTCATTCATATTGTTTAATTAATTGACACATCAGTTTATGATTTTTTATGAAACAGAGAATTACTTAATTAGTATTGAAAATGGACACCTGAGAAGTAGTAGCTGTTATTTGTCATAGCACTACAGCCAAAACACACTACTGAAAGACTATCTGGAAAATATTAAAGTTGTATTACAATAACAGCAATTTTTTTTTTTTTTTTTAAATTGGGATCTCACTCATATGTTAGTAATAATAAAGAGAGAAGCTATTTTTTTTTATTTTTTTTTTTATAAATAATCCTCATGGCTGTCAGATTTGTATTAAAGGTTCTATACAACAAGTAGCAAAGGGTGGCACTAGTGAGAAATAAATTCTAGAAATGTACCACAAATAAAAAATAATTTTTATTTATGTATTTTTTCTGCCTTGTTGGTTCTTTTTCGTTAAAGCATGACTTGCATGTAAACCTGCATTGTCACGGTCAGGGCAGTTTAAGAATGCAATAGACTATTGATTGCTTTTTGAAAATGATGTGGTAAAGGCTGTGCGTGAGTGGGACTGAATCAGTGATTAGATGGGGATAAAATGATCCAGCAGTCTGAAGTTAGTATTCATCAGTCATGGTGAAACCGTTCTCTCATTATCGATTCAAACTGAGACATCATCACCTACACAACATGGCCCGCATGTCACACAGGAAGTCCATACAAAAGCACAGTGAGCAGAAAATGACTCTAAAACAATGGTGAAAAGCAAAACCTACAGTTTACAGTACTCAGTCTTACTCCCACACACGCATTCAATATTCAAATAGATTCTGAACAAACAGATTCAAGAGTCAGAACACTGGGACTGCTAAAGCGAGCTGATTAAAATGCATGTTGAGTTAGAATGGGATGCATGGAAAGCTTTTTGTGCCTACCTTTTAAAATATCAAGTATACTAAAAAATAGTTAGTGACTTGTAAATTTGCAGCATTCTTTTTATATATATTATATTAGATCTATCTATCTATCTATCTATCTATCTATCTATCTATCTATCTATCTATCTATCTATCTATCTATCATCCAAAGTTTGCAACGTACCTCGCTGTACTATAAACAATCTAATTACCAAAATAACATCAGTAAATCTTAATTTTTATTAAAACTATTCTATTTTTATATAAAAATTACTATATTACAAAAATGAAAATCATTCTACAAAATATTGAGAGAAGACAATACAAGATATATTAAATAATGTCAATATTGAAATAATGTGACAACAAAACTTCTAATATTCATCTTTTCATTCATTTTTAGAGTGAAATTTGACCTGAATTTGCAGGTTTCAGGTTTACTTCATAAATAAATGTAAAAGTATATATTCATGTAGGTATGGGGGCTTTTGTAACCATTAGAGTACCCTAGCAACACCCTAGCTACCACCCACAATACCCCATCATAAATGCTGCAAGAACCAGCACTCAAATTTTCTTTCTGAAAATGTCGTCCTTATATAAATAAAAATACAAAGAAACATAAATGTTTCCAACAAGTATAAAAGATACAACCATCATGCTCGAAAACCATCACTTGCTATTTCGAAATCCCTAGGGTTCCAGTATACTATGATAATATATAACTGTATGATGAGTAATATTCCTATAAATGACTTTCAAAACTACATTATTACCAGAACTTTTCTCAATAGGCTTTGAAAGCATCGCATATCCCACCGAGCGAGATTTGATCTGAGTCACAGAGAGTTATAGCGAAGCCCAGGTTATTCTGATCACCCCATGTATGTATGATTCCAATCTGATATCCTTTGAGAGTTGGACAACACTGAACCAGAGGAATCCTGTTGCTCTGTCGCACCGCGGCTCTTTCCGCCCACGCTCCGCCATCTACTGCAAGCCTCCAAAACAAGTGTGACAAACCTCTTACTTACAGACACAAACTCAGCCTCGCTTTCTCACACCTCTAACTCTACGCCCTGCCAACATGATCAAGTTTCTCCCCGAGTTTCTGCGAGCACCACCCCCGGCCTCAATACAAACAGACATCTGCGCTCATCTCCACCCTCGCCGCTAACCCTGGCTCCTCCGCACGCCATTCACCCAGCCAAGACGGAGCGAATTTCAGCTCAGGTTTTACAGACCATCTCAAGGGAGGAGGCAGAAACTGAGAAGAAATATGGAGAACGAAGCAGCGGTGCTGCAAATCCATTCCTGTCTTAGCATCTCACGTCCCTTAGGACTACTGTCAACCATTACAAAACAGGGACAGGAAAAGAGAGCGAGAAAGCTTACTGACGGTCACTCAACTCGTGTGACACAGCTAAACAGCATCAGACGGTGTCACACTAGAAATGAAAACCAACACTATTAAATTTTCATTAAAGAAAGCGCCAGTTACAAGCTCTGAATGAATTTTTAATAGCTTCCGGGGCTTAATCTGTAGTCTTTTTTTCAGTCTGCTACCTTAAGAAAAAAAAAGCTTTTAAGTAAATAATTCTTTAAAAAAACACTATTTGCTTAGTGTAAATTATATGGTAATAATTCAAAGCTTTTCCACAATAAAGAAAGTGTGTAGATGTTCTTAACAAAACTACTGTATGATTGCCAATAAACAAGCTTTTTAAAAAAATGCGTACTGTGTTTATATCGTACTTGACAGTAACATCCTGAAGTCAGTAAGGCTGCTGCAATCCTTCATGTTTGGTTTAAGGAAGTTAATTGCATAAAGATATCGAGACAACACTGTGCTGCTAAAAACCATTAAATGCAGCTCTTATCTATTAGAAGTGTAAACGCAATTAGGTTTTTGAAATCAAAGGTTTCTATTTAATTAATTAAATTAGATGTCTAAATTTCAAATCCAATCGAAGCATAAAGCTTGAGGTCCAAAAATGTAATCTCACCACTTTATTTGCCACAATACACACATTTTCCAAAACAGCATGGGGGAACCTAAATGCAAATCAGAGTTTGTTTGCAAAAATATGTATTACTGATTATTTCATTACTTGAACGTAAGATGGCTCTAATCTGCACATAAACCATCTAGACGTGAACTAAGAGTGATATGCTAATCAAAAGAGAAGGGCTTTTACATCATTTACCTAGAAATTCTCACTCGCACCTCTTAAAGCCACTCCGTCTAATAGTGCAATTTTACTAAAATGCCGCCATTATTTTTCAGGCACGAGACAACAGTTCTTTGCAATTCAAACAATCCCACAGTTGTGATGATGGTAGGTCTTAGTACACAGCATGCTGGAAACATGACTTCAACTGCAAACATAAGAGATGTTATAATTCACAACAGTTTCTGCATAGTGGACTAAACATTCATGATAAACCCAGAGTAAGATCTGTGTCCTCACTGGCTTTCACCGACTAATATCTTTGATTTTTTTAAAGGAAATTTTGCTGCTTTTTATGTATTTTATTTGTATTTAATTCCTGAAAAGATTGAATTTGCTTTGGATTTGTGCTGAGAATTTGTTTTCCAGGCGGCAAGTGAACTTCAACATCGAAGATACAATTAAAGTCAGTTTTTTTTTTTATGTTGAAAAAAAATTGTTGAAACAATGTTTATGTAAATGTAAACAAAAATATTTGCGAATCAACACTGAAGTTTGACCAATTTGAAATTATGTGAGAATTTGTGAAATCAAAACAATATCCAACTGTGATTCGACCCTGATCGATGACATTGATTTAACTGTAAATAACTAATGCCAGATGGGTCGCATAAAAGGAACAGTTTACCAAAAAATTTCATTTCCATCATCATTTACTCTCATGTCATTTCTTGGACCCCATTGACTTTCATTGTACGGGCCAAAAAAGTTGATACATCTATTGTTTTCCCACAAGTTTAGGAACAACATAAGGATCAGTAAATTATTATTATTATTATTCACTTTATTTTTTGGTAAACTAACTATCCCTTTAACCAATGATGGAAAATGTACTGTACTTAATTTATTCATTCATCAATTATTTTGTGATGTCAGACCAGCAAAAGTTAGGACAAAGCTGTCCACGTTTTATGATTGTTCTTGTCGCCTGGGAAGCCGTATTAACAGGATACCTTATAAAAAGCGAGCTATCACCAAACCCTACGCTCGGAAGGTAGGTTACGTCAGGGTGGAGAAGCTAGACACATTATCTCGATGAAGCTATGATCAATACAGCCAGTGTTAGCCAATGAAAACCAGATAGCATCTCTTTTAATTGAGATTAGACTCTGCAAGTTCAACGTGTGCCCATCTGATTTAAGAGACGGCTCGGTCTCCCCAGTTAACTCTTCTTGGTGGGAATCAATTATGACTTCTTCTCTGACAATGTGACCTCAGTGAGCCGAGATCTGGACTTTGTAGAGTTTTGTAGAGAAGGTGTGCGGGGGGAGATCTTCGCCTGTTCTCTTTTGGGTTTTATGTCGGTGAATACATACCTCCTTTTCTACAAATTTTCTTGCCGGGTTTTCTGGCACATTCCTTGGATATTCTTTTTACTGCAAAATGAATAGAAGACTAAAAAATAACATGGGAGTCCGTTATGGACATCAGGAGCATGCAACAGCACAACTTGACTGAAAGAGGAAGAGAAGAGTTTAACAAGTTCTCTGACCTAAATCATCATTATCCTTATGAGTACTGCACAAAATATCCCCTCTTTATGGATCATTTATGGGCCGTTTACACTAGTGTGTGTCTGTATAATAAGTAAAAGTAGGGGAAAGAAATCCGACCACCTAAAATGGACGTGCTGCAGCACACAGTAAGATTTGCATGTGCAAGGGATGGTGGGAAGGTTAGGACACACATACAGCCTCGCTCACTCACACATTAAGCAGCGGCATGCATCAGGCATGCAGAAATCATGCATTTTTTTTTTCTCCGCTGCACTCATTACACTCTGCACAAAGGAAACTGACACAGTGAAATGACAAAGACAGGTCTATCCTGCCAGCACATAAACTCACCATCCTCCGTTGGCACGTATATGTTTAAGAATAAGCAGTCTTCACTCTGGTCCTGTACGTAGGATGACACCACTTCAATGCCATTGGTGAACCAAACCGGCAGCATAACGTCCGGTAGCCTGCCCTCCAGCAGGGTTTGGGGACAAACGGGGGCAAACTGAGTTGCGTTACGGATTTCTGACCATGGAATAGGTGGCTCAGGCGGCTGGAAGCGCCTTTCGCCTGTAGGAGGTGCTGCGTAGGGGACGCCCAGGAACTGGATGACGGGCCCAAGGATCTCATTGTTGAGTTCTTTTTTGAAACCCCGCAGTTTGCCGTAAGTTGTAGTGACAACAGGGTCTGTTTCATCTAGTTTTTGCGAGGTCGCAAGCTGGGCGTGTAGGGTCAAGCCTAATATCCAACACAAGAATGGCAAATCCAGGCTAGCCTTGAGGCCTAGCCGCGGACACATGGCCCGCCAGATGCCGCAGAGGCGGTTTGGTTGCTGGAAGGGCATGTTCGATCCTCTTCACGCTAGTACTGCTACTAGTTTATATCCACCTGCACGAAAGAAACGATCAAACCCAAGCTGCCAGACTCTCCAAGAGCGAAGCTGTCAAAAATCTCAAAGCCTCTTTGCATGGCAAGTATTCCCACATGAACTTAAACACGGATCCAAGAAACATCTTCATCAAGAACCAGCTATTCATCAGGTCCCATTCTATTGACAACGTAGCTTTCCATCCTGGCTACGTGTGGGGAAGGGGTGGGGGAGGCATTTACAGAAGGTTGTCCACAGATAAATCAAGCCTGGTGAAGTGGTTGGTCTATATCCTGCTAGACAAAAAAAAAAAAAAAAAATTATTAGTGGTGAGGCAGATGGGAAAATGATGCTTTATTGGCGTCTGTGATCTTGTGTGCCTGCTATCAAGCAGAATGTTCTAAGATCACAGCTCACCGGCATGACACAGCATCTAACACACAGACCCATCGAGACAGTTAAGCCGAGTCTCTGCCAACGGCAAATCAAATACTTCTCCAATACACTCAAAGGATAAAGTGATAATAAAATAAAGCAGTACTTAAGACACAGAATTGAAACTCACTTTGTCAGGGGGAATTCTGGGTTATAACATGGATGTCATAAAAAGTAAAACTTTGAGTATTGCAAATTATTCATTCATAAATATTATTTGTTTTGGGGAGTCTCATCACATTATATTTCATGATTTGTGGTTGCTTAGTCACCACTTCAGATCTTGACAACTGAATATATACAGTATGTACAGTGACGGGGACTCGAGTTTGAGACTCGGACTCAAGTGCGACTTAAGTCGCACACACAATGACTTCAGACTCGACTTGAGACTCGTCCTTGAAAGACTTCAGACTCGACTCGAGTTTCGGGACTCGTGAAAAATGTTTATTTTTAGGAAACAACTTATGACCACGCTGTTATTACCCTCCCTCCGTTACCTATAACCTGCCCATGTAACACGTAACGTGTATCTGCTGCACACGGGTGCGGCCACACACAGTGTTGCCAATTTAGCAATTTTGTCGTTAGATTTAGCGACTTTTCAGACCTCCTTGGCAACATTTTCCCAAAAAAGCAACTTGCGACAAACTAGCGACTTCTTGGACAAACCTCAGCAAGTCTCTGGTAGTGCCGCGCGAGCGCGAGCTCTTGTTTTCCCAGGAAGAAATTAAAAGTATTGGTTGACCGATATATTGGTCAATATTTTGAATTTTTTAAATGTCAAAAACTGATAGAATAGAAAAAGAATAGAGCAATCTTGTGTTAGTGGCCTTTTTTGATTTTGTTAATTTTATAATAAATAAAATGAATAGATAAAATCAGGAAAAAAAGCAAAGCTAGTGTTAGTTTTTTGGTTTTGCTTATTTTTCCTGAAATTTTTAAACTAATAAATTAAAAAAATAACTATCATGCTGTACAAATGTCACTGAGTCTGTAGATTAAACTAATCAACAAAATGTCAAGTTGTTATTTGTTGCGATCATGGCTGCCTTGGACAAAATGTCTATTCCCATGCGAATCCAAATCTGAACAGGAAACAGAATATGGAAAAACAGCACCCCAAACCTTTCACATCCGATTTACTGCATCATTCTCACTTTGTCAACTCACCGATCTGTGACAACCTTGCAAATGTGCAAGAACTATATTTGGATCCCCCCCAGAACACAAGTCTTAATAAGGAATAGAGGTTCATTTATAACCGTGGGCGAGTCTTCCCCAGTGGACGCTGTGACGGGCGGATTCAGAACAGGCGTTCGCTCTGCACGGTAAATGAGAAAAGCACCTCTGCTTCCACTGCTCTACAACAGGGTTTATGTTCCACTATAATGGGGCATTTGTCTTGAGCACTACTGTACCACCACACACAGCCTGCCCACTACCCTCCAACAACCAGATCATTCATGATGACCAGCCCTGGAAGTGTCAGCAGATCCGGACTGAGGGCCACACAGCCAGACAGGGAGCAGACAAGGCTGAATGGAAGTGCACAAGCTGACCTTTCTTCTACCCCCATTTAATGGCTTTCACAGACAATGCTTAAATCGAAATATGTGGCCATGAGGTCTATTCTACTGTAATAAAATAAGACAGATTTCAGCAATAACATTGCCATTTTGCATTTTTAATGGTGAAACAGCACGCTCCAGCATTTTATTAAATTTAAAAGGTTTTTGAACAGATCGCAGTAGGGTTACAATAGTTTGGGATGCATCAAAAAATACAAAAATAAAGAGACTTACAACTTGTAAGTCAGGTGATAATGTCTGACTGTTTTACTTGAATATATTAGAATAATATAAAAAAAAATACATTTTAAATATTATAATATATCTAATTGAATTACAAATTGAACAATTCATTGAATTATTATTAAGGCTGATATCGCTTAAAATGATAGACAGACAGACAGACAGACAGACAGACAGACAGACAGACAGATAGATAGATAGATAGATAGATAGATAGAT
>JAUMHP010000060.1:15040635-15060551 GCA_032361065.1 Enteromius trimaculatus
ACAATAGTAAATTCAGCTTTGTCTTTCGAGTCGTGTCCATGAAATAATCTGTGTTTATTAGTTTTAGATGCTTTGAACGTCTCTGAACAAAGTCTGCATACGTTTCCTACTGATTTACACGGTGTTTTGATCAGATGTGGTAATGCAGAAGCCATTGTTGTTATACGTGCACGAACAGATCAATAACTTACTGCTTGTTTTCTTCTCCTTCTTTGAACGAGACGAACTGTGATTGGTTGTTTGACATGACGGTCAAACGGCTTTATGGGCGGGCCTTAGCCAAAGAAAGCCGCTATAAGTTCCAGACCTGGCTACGCGAGACTAGGGGAACACAGGCAGAGTTAACACACACCAACATAAGAGTCCAGGGTGGAGTGTCCTCTACTGGAGTTCATGGGCACTCCAGCTGACAATCGTGACAAACTCAGTGGTGAAACACACACCATTGGTTGAGCCAAATTGGGTCAGTCTGCTTGTTTTTGAGAACTGCTTGTAGGTCCTTTTAGTGCCACAGGAAAAAAAAAATGTTCCTTTATGTCTACATTTAAATGCAGTACATTATAAATGAGCAAGTGTTTGATGTGTCTAGGTGGGATTTTCCCAAGGATCTGGACTCATAGAGCGACTGCAGTATGCTAGCGTCCTAGGACAGCTGAATAGGTTCAGAGAACATACTGTAAACATGTACTGCCACTAGCTGAGCTGGCGGTTGCACCCTACCTGCAGGACATCAGTCTGACACAGAGCTGGTGAGGCATTCACTGTTCTTCTTCTCCCCTCACTCTATTTAATGTTTCCCTTCCATGGAACACAAAGAGAGAAATGAAAAACGTACATTATTCCATTTTCATACAATGAAAGCAAATAGGGACCATGAGGCTCTGTCAACGAAAAACACACTTTGTAAAGCTTCATTAAAGTGCTCCATGCCCTTGTAAAAAAAGAAGTGCACTTAGTTGTATTCAATATGCACTTGTAGTGTACTTCACATCTTCAATTCTTCTAAAGTAAATAAAGCAACATAGGCATTCCGCTATTAATAACTCCTTTTGTTTTCCGTGGAAGAAAAAGTGCTAAGAGTTTCGTGTTTTTGCATATTCTCATGGCAGAAATTCCTGTTGCAAATTTCTGGATGTAGATTTTCACAGTTCTCTTGTGCTATTTAATGTCATTTGATGAAAGGAAAAAAGTTACATGGAAACAAAGCTATTCTCCTCATCTCCAACTTCAAACAAATGTTCCTCCAAAAGGCATTTAAAATATGCAGATAAAGCACTGCACAGGGCCGAGGCTCCTCTCAGAGTACAGGTGGAGGAAGCAAGCAGCTGGGATGAGACGGGGTGGTGATCCCTGGAGTGTGAATGCACTTAAAAATAGAAGAATGAAAACAAAATCAAAGGATTATAAACATTCTCTATCGGATTCCGATCAGTTTGAAGTGGGAATTTAGTCTAAACGCACATTTGCATAGAGATCATTCCTTTATTTCCTTTTATCGCTATTTAAGTGTTCCCCTCGCTGTGAACAGGCTGAGCTACTTATGCAGATCTGTTGATAGCTCTGGGCCATCCTCAGCACACTTAACACTGATCTGAGAGCAGTTGCTGATGGCAACTGCCCTCACTGGGCTCTGACCCAAGTTAGCCACTGCTGGTAAACTGTAACTACACAATCTGGCTATAAAGGCTTGTCTTTCTGCATTGGCACCCTCTAAGAAAAGTCTGTAAAATATGCTGATGTGTACTGTTAATATAAAGACATTTTTGTATTGGTAGTTTACTTGTTATTAGAATTATGCTTTGCATTATGTTGTGCTTTGGGGTTAAAGTAAATGCCCTGCAACATAATGAATAATGCCCTAAAAGAAAACTATTAGCTTTTTTCTACAGAATTGTATTTATTTTGTCTTATAGTATAGCCATTCAGGAGAAAATAAATAATTACATTTGTTTTATTATTCTTTATCTGAGTAATCCCAATAGTTTTTGCCATTTTGGGCTGCACACATGAGCAGGTTGTTTTAGCTGTGTGTGTGTGTGTATGTGTGTGTGTTAAGTGTTTTATGTTAAAGGGTTAGTTCACTCAAAAAAAAAAAAAAAACATTAATTACTCACTTTCACCTTCGTTCATATTTAGACAAATTAAGATATTTTTGATGATATCAGAGAGACATCTGAACCTCCATAGGCAGCAACACAACTAAAATAATCCCAGATCCAGAAACTTAACAAAAACATCAGTAAAACATGTGACATCAGTGGCTCAACTTGCTACGAGAATACTTTTTTGTGCAAATAAACCAAAAATAACATAATTTACTCTTCTCCTGTGACGTAAAAAGCCTTGTGTACGCTTTCACAGTAATATTCTCTAAAATGCAGGAAGACGCAAGTCATAAGAGAAGAAGGGTTAAGTATATGATGTTATTTTTGCAAAATGTATTCTTGTATTGGCGCAAGTAGATCCACAGATGACATGGACTGTTTTCACCGCTGTTTTTACTATGTTTCTGGATCTTGATCATTTCAGTTGTATTGCTGTCTATGGAGGGACAGATGTCTCTCTGATACCATCAAAAATGTCTTAATTTGTGCTCTGAATATGAACGAAGGTCTTATGGGTTTGGAACGACACAAGAGTGAGTAATTAATGACAGAATTTCATTTTTGGGTGAACTTTAACGATTCTTGTTAGAAAATCAAAAATATACAAAAACAGCTTAGTCGTTTGTTTTAACGAATCATTTCTTGCATAACCAAAATGGAAATTCTAACTAAAATATATGCACAAAAAAAAATCAATAACACCACAAATCTACACCGGACGTGAGCAGCGTTACACGATGCGGCAAAATCAGTAGAACCTATTCTGCTGTCTATACTGAATGCAGCACAACACGGCACAAAAAACAAGTACTATGTTCTATTTATGGCATATTGACAAGTTTCAAATGATTTTCAATGGTCTCTTTGTTGCGTCCAGTGTAGAGAGACTTTAGTTGTTGCGGCGCGGTGTAGACATGGTGTTAAGTCTGATTAAAACATTTTTACAAGCTAACATTTATAGCCTGATGCTTTTTTTGGAGTTAATAGACATAAAAGATCTGTTTTGATGGCGCTTTGAGAAAATCACTATAAAGTTCAAGCAATAGACCTACTTGGTCTTACTATGAGAGAGTGTTGATGCAATCAAGTAACATCACACCACAAGAGCAGAACCGGGCCAGCTTGTTTTAATAAAGGCCTGAATAATGCACGGCAATAAAACAGCTACGCTGTGAATATTTATGAGACTGCAAGAGAAACTAGCGCCGGCAAAGAAGACAACTGCTATTGTGTATGCAGATACAGAAGTGACGGAACAGAATAGAGAAAATGAGCGAGAAAAAAGAAAGAATAGAAGAAGGAGGTGGCATAAATCTCATTCTGGCATACAGTGCTGAAGCACCATAATTGCCTCTTTACTAGATTAGCGCTCCACACTGGTGAGATTAGCCCAGATCAATAGAGCGTGATGTATGCGAGATTGCGACCAAATCTGCCATGAATGGAGAGCCACGGGGCGTTCAATTAGCGTGATGTTTGTATGGGCGCAATACAACACCTTTCAGAATCATACTGACAAATTGCAAAGACCTAAATGAGAACTTAAATAGAAATGTTCAATACAGAAGCACACATCTCTGTTCCTTGACAGAAAGCTCTATAAATATGCTGGAAGTATATGCTGTAGCTTTAAAACAGTGTTTTTGTCATCTTGGTGAATACGGATTCAGGGCCATATGCTGAGTGTCTGCACGCTCTATATACTGTACAGCACACAACGACACTCTACTTGAACAGCACTTAGTAAAAGCAGGTGACTGACCAAATCCATCTATTTTGAATCACATGTGCTGGTTCCTATTAATCTTAGATATTTTTTTGAAAAAAAGTTGTACATAACTTTCTGCAAAAGTGGTTTTAAAAGTATTGTGACATTGTAACCATTTAGGTTTTTGTTCTTTTTTTTACATTAATGGTGGTTTACAGCACTGGTCCTCAACTCTAGACTGGTCCTCAACTCTAGCTTCTCGAGGTCCAAAGTTGAGCCCCCCTCAAACATCAAAAAGACTATTTCTTCTCAGCATTCTTTTTTGCCCCTTTTTTCTTTTTAATAGAAAATATTCATCGTATTTGAAATATATTTGTATTATTATTTGTCTGAAATAATCATTCAAGAACTTTCCTATGAGGATCTCAAATATTTCAATTAATTAAATGTGAATTCATGAATGATAAATCAATGCCATGTCTATTTCTTTGTTTTGTAGTGTCTCTTTCGCTCTTTATCTTCTCTCTCAGCTGAATAGCTCTCGGCGTGCAGCTTGTACATCTGCTGTGCCCCGTGATGGACGAGTGTTGTTCCTCCATTTGTCCACATTGTCTCAGTTTTTAACCACTAGCCTTGTAAAAACCCAAGACCACCCCTCCTTCTTTCCACCACCCAAAGGGGAACAAGACGGAAGTCCTCATTATATGAGGGATGACTTATAAAAATCAGCTGCCAACAAATGATTTTTTAATTAGCTTTTAAGGTGCAGTGTTTAGAAAAGTTATGGCATTTGTGTGAACTGAGCTGTGATAATCTTTATCTCCTCCTGGCAGCTGCTGGCTCTAATGGCAGACACCATGGACACCCTTGAAGGCAAGCGGCCTGATCAGGAACGTGTGTGGAATGCAATGCAAAAGGTAAATGGACAGCTCACAATGACGGTGTGTGTAGATGCCACTCACTGCCCACACACACCATTGTTCCATACACACACTCCTCAGAATTCAAAAAAGACATCTGATACACTAAATCACAAGGGTAAAATTCATTTTCCGGGGTGGTCTTCAGGGGCTACGGAGACTTCTTGGCAGAACTGTCATTTTTATTATGGCGAACTTCAAAATGAATCTTTTGGTATGGGCAGTTCTGTAAAACTTGTCTATAAATGAATTTCCCCTGTTAATTAGCCTTGCTTGGGTTTTTCAAATTGCAACTGAGAGAAGGAAGTCAAGCCAGGGCCCTGGCAAGAGCAGAATTAAGCCCCAGAATCATGATTCATAATTTGTAAAACACACTGAGTCTTTGAAATGTTGTTCTGAAGCACCATGGAAACTATTGGCAGTGTTTGCTAGCCTGTTTACCACCTTGTTCCTCGATGAATTAAATCTACCTCCCGCTCTTGTGGATGCCTGAGCAGAATGGAGACTTTCAAAAGGAAGCCCAAGGCTATAGAGTATATACAGTGGTATTTAGTCAGCCACCAATTGGGCAAGTTCTCCCGCTTAAAAAGACGAGAGGCATGTAATTTGCATCATACTGTAGGTATACCTCAACTATGAGAGACAAAATAAGACAAAATCCAGAAAATCACATTGTAGGATTTTTCAATGAATTAATTGGTAAATTCTTCTGTAAAATAAGTATTTGGTCACCTACAAACAAGCAAGATTTCTGGCCCTCACAGACCTGTAACTTCTTATATAAGTGACTCCTCTGTCCTCCACTCGTTACCTGTATTAATGGCATCGGTTTGAACTCGTTATCAGTTTAAAAGACACCTGTCCACAACCTCAAACAGTCACAGTCTAAACTCCATTATGGCAAAGACCAAAGAGCTGTCAAAGAACACCAGAACCAAAATTGTAGATGTGCACCAGGCTGGGAAGACTGAATCTGCAATAGGTAATTTTGGTGTGAAGAAATCAACTGTTAGAGAAATTGTTAGAAAAAGGAAGACAAACTGTAAGGAAGACCACTGATATTCTCCCTCGATCTGGGGCTCCACGCAAGATCTCAGGCCTGTCTGAAGTTTCCTAGAGAGCATTTGGATGTCCCAGAAGAGGATTGGGAGAATGTCATATGGTCAGATGAAACCAAAATAGAAGCTTGTCATGTTTGGAGGAGAAATAATGCTGAGTTGCATCCAAAGAACACCATACCTACTGTGAAGCATGAGGGTGGAAACATCAGCTGTTTTTCTGCAAAAGGATAAGGACAACTGATCTGTGTAAATGAAAGAATGAATGGGGCCATGTATTGTGAGATTTTGAGTGAAAACCTCCTGCTTTTTTGCCCCACTGTAGAAGATTTCATAAAAGGCAGTTGCTCTCAGGTATTTGTGCGGATACTGAAATCTGTAGATATTGCATGTAATTTGTAGGCTTAAATAAATGCTAGCATTTAAATTAGCTGCTTGTTTATGAATTTAGTTGGTGATGTAAATGCACATGGGTAACATTGGAGAAAAATGAAAAACAATTTCAGCTCTTGGCTTTAAAAAAAAAAAAAACACTTTGAGCTGAGGTACAAAAATCAAAAGAAATAGAACCACACTAAAAAAAAAAAAAGTTAAAATAAAAATGAAAACATGAATATAAAAAAATATAAATATATAGTTCCAAACATGGATTAATTCTATATAAACAGTACTACAATAAAGGTTAGTTTTAACTTTAGCATAGAGGTGCTCAGGTAATGCTGGAGATCAGGGGCCTCATATATAAAATGTTGTGCAGAAATGATCCTGAATTCAGAAGCTCACCTAACCTCAACTTTTCTACACAACAATGCAAAGTCAAGAAGTGACAGATTTAAGAACGTTGTGGTGCCAGCTTTGATCACAAGGTCACTTTAGAGGGTTCAAAGCAGTGGAGAATGCACATTTTGAATGTCTACCTAATCAAACACACCCCATTCAGGTCACCACCTCATTAGCAGAGACTCCATGACCCTGAGGTGTCTTAAAGGACACATTCCAAATGTGCAGTGTTTGGGCACTCCAGGAACAGGGTTGTTTCAGGGGTTATTAACCGTTTTTCATTTTAGTAGTACAGTGGAGGATGTTGTTATCAGGCCAGTGAGGTTATGGGTCAGACTCCAGGGCTTGGTTCAGTTGGGAATTGCTGGGCCAAGAAAGGGAATGTGTTGTCTGGACTGTGGCGGTGATGAATTACGCTGAGAAAGGAATAATGACACTCACACAGTCAAAGACAGTGCATCAGCGGGTCACTCGCTTTCAGCCACAGCAGCGCCTGTCGCCGGGGGTTACTGATGGATCCTTATTAATCACTCCATCAGCTACCCGCACCTCAGAGCCACTCTGATTACATCACACGCTCATGCTCAAACACACACTCTTCTTTAAAGCTCACACTCTCTTCCTGTGGACGTGACCTTTCACTCCAGATCTGTCTCATGCATCATCCAGCCAGCATTAGGGACAAAGGGAGTGAGGGAAGATGAGATGAGGCCCATCCTGCAACCGATGATGTTTAAATACTAAAACCATGGGCAGGGGAAAGACATTTCTGGCACAGCCATGGAGTTCATCACAGTGTAATTGCTCAAGGGCACAACCTTTGCAAAGACAGCTGGTTTGGAAGAAGGTTGCAATTGGGTGTTTTCTTTGCAAGATGAAAGATAGTGCTCTGTAAAAGCAACAAGTCATATTTCCACACACTTAAAGTCATCACACCATCATTCACGGCTCAAATCATTACTGCAGCAGCCAGAAATCACTGGATTTTAGTGCGGAGCACTTAATACAAAGATTCATTATAATCTGTTATAATAAAATAGTGTATTAATGGATATGACAATTTTAATAACCACTACACAAAAGCACTCGTAGACCAGAATAAATAAACTTTCCATTTATGAATGGTTTGTTAGAATAGGACAAGATTTGGCCGAGATACAACTATTTGTAAATCTGTAATCCAAGGGTGCAAAACATTTTGCAACCTTTGCAAATTAACCTCTTAGCAATGCATATTACTAATCAAATTGCGTTTTTACATATATTTACAGGTAGAAAATGTACAAAATGTCTTCATGGAGCATTAACTTTACTTAATATCCTAAAGCAAGTACAGACTGCTGTGAGAAAGTAAGATATGCTGCTGCAGGATGAATAGACATCCATAAATCCATTGGCAGATTTAGAAAGGTGGAGCTGGGGGAGATGGAGGGTTTCAGGCGAACTCTGAAATATATAAACTACATAAATCAGCAGAGGCTAATCAATTTGTGCCATGAAGTAGGAGATGTGATTGTGTGATTGCTAGTCAACTGCTTGTAGGAACACATCAGTCTGCACCATCTAAATCAGGGGTGGCGGAACTCTGGTCCTAGAGAGTAGAGAGGCGTGCAGGGTTCAGCTCCAACCCGAATTAAAACTCACCTGTCTGTAGCTTCCAAGTAACCATTCAGACCTTAATTAGTTTGTTCGGGTGTGTTTGATTATGGTTAAAGCAAAACTCTGCAGGGATGCAGCTCTCCAGGACTGATGTTCGCCACACCTGATCTAGAGTTTCATGAATGAACTGACTGGGTGAAATAAAACATTTACCCCCAGTTTCAAAGACAAGGCTTAAGCTAGTCCCAGACTAAATTGCATTTTTGAGCTGTCTCAGATTAAAATATCTTGCTTTCACATATCTTAAAACAGTGTCATTGTTCTGTGTTCAGATGCACACCTGTAATATTGTGTTATAAGGCATTTTTGTAAAAGTCTTAATTGAAAAAAATCTTAATTAAACTAATGCCTAATCCTGGCTTAATATGTAATATATAATAATATGTATAATATATATACACTACACATATTTTATACACTTTCTTTTGCTTTATTGAACAAATCAGAATTTCAGACAGGAACCAGAGGCATCATTGAGAGGCCCAGGACTGGGGGCGTTTTATCTTCTGTTCTGTGGAGCATGTGGTCTTCTGCTTCATTCTCTCAATTTAGCAGTATGTCTAATCTTAAACTAAACATTGTGGACCATCTTTTTGAAATGAAGTCACTGGATTAATCTTCACCCAAGGGTTACTGGGAAGACCAGGCCAAAAGATTAACAGCAGCCAAAACATGCCAACAAGGATCCAAGCCCAAGGGAGACTTCTGTTATCAAATACCAAATACAGACTGATCTGTCTGCCCACATACATACAGTCTGGACATAGATTCTTTCTGTTAATCTCAAGATGTGATCCATCTGCCCCCAGAAGATAAAAATATACGGTATACTTATAGTGGTCAAAACATTAAATGACAGTAAAAATAAATAAATAAATAAATTTGAAAATAACTGATTTACCAGATTCTAAGCTTATGGTGATTATTTAGCAAACAATAACTTAATTTATACTGCTATAGCAGACAGCAATATTAATACTAAATATATGTGAAAATGTGTGATGAAAAAATATATACAATTACAAATATACATTTACATAAAGGCATAAAAAGCCTCCCAAAAAAATAGGCAGACATTAAATTTCATATGCATCTCAAGTGCTTTCCAGTCCCTCATTTCCTTCACATTACTGAGTAGTTAATTTATGAAGCCCGGGAGCACGTCCTTCTCAGAAACCCACCAGCAGTAGATTTCATTTCCAACTCCAATTTGTTCTACATGAATCAAAGAGGCATTAATGGACACATTGTGATGAGTTCACATATTGTGGCCGTACATGTATTGATTTGGCTTTTTTGTTTGTTTTTCTTGAGAGTCATTAGATGGTGCGTTTAGGCTGTTTTTTCCACCGCAGTAGTATAAGTGCACTCATCCCTGCCCCAACAAATAGGCATCTTCACATTTATGAGTATAAGCTACATGCTCTCAGCTTGTTTCATTCTTTGCCAACCACCATCCCATCTATTTCTGCCTCCTCCCGCGGGGGGAGAGCAGATATGAGTAAACGTTCCTACATCTAAGCTAAGCTTTGGTGCTTGTCAATTCACTCTAAGCTCCTGTTTACACCTGATATTACCATGCTTTTTCATCGATCCGATCACAAGTGGACAAAGGAGGCACATTACCACTCACACCTGATGTTTAAATGCGCCTCTTCTGTCCACTTTGAACCACTTCTGTCATGAATCCTTAAGGGGTGGGTCCAGTCTTGTTTAACTGCTTTATTTCTCTTTTCGGAGGATGTTTTTCATGTTTGGGGTTTTAGAGGACCTCAGTAACATGATATTTTAGCCCTGGGATGTGACTTTTATTATTATTTTATCAGGGGAACCCACTCTTTTTTACTCCACCAGAATGCAATTTTTTTTATGAAAATGCATGTCAGTACCCGGTGTAAACGGGGCCTGAAAGCAGAGAACAATTTGACTTCTGAAAAACCCTGCAGAAGCAAAACCTGTGTCCTCCCGAAATGCAAATACTTCAGGCAGCTTGATCTCCTTAGCATACAAAGGTATCCCCACATATTCACATAATATTTTTGAACATTTAGATATACACTGAAAACTGAAAACAAAACTACAAAATGCAATGCTTGAAAATACTGTATTTTCATATTTTTTTCATTATATATATATAAATAAATAAATATGTTTGAATACCTAATGCCACACACCCAATTAAAAAAAGTAATAGGCAGATATTAATAACTTGACTTTTTTTCATATACTGTAACATTATTAGCATTTAGCAATTATCATTATTATTATAATATAATCAACAACCTTTATTCTGACCTGTTGCCTAAAATGATCAGAAAATGAAATGCAGTGGCTAAAATGCATGTCAGTAAAAGGCAACTGTTACGATTGGCTAACCTCATTGCTTGTGCTTCAGGGTTGTCCAAAAACCGATTCCTGGAGGGCCGTTGCCCTGCAGAGTTTACAGTAGCTCCAACTTGCCTCAACACATCTGCATGGATTTTTCCAATGTGCCTAGTACAGTGGTCCCCAACAGTTCTCGGGGACTCTCTGCACATTTTGGATGTCTCTCATCTGGCACACTCAGCTCAGTTCTGCCCTAACGAGCTGATGATCTGAATCAGCTGTGTTAAATCAAGGAAATACCACTGATCAGTGGGAGATACGCAATACTGTATGTGCAGAGCAGCGGTTCCCGAGGACTGGAGTGGAGGACCACTGGACTAGTAGACCTTGATTAGCTGCTTCAGGTGTGTTTTATTAGGGTTGAAGCTAAATTCTGCAGGACACCGACCCTCCAGGACTGAGTTTGGACAGCCCTGTTGTGCTTTAAAAACATTATACTGTAATTTACAGGCCACGACAGTTAGCTGTTACAGGCTCTGAGTGTGAGTACCTTATTGCTTTTATAAAACATTTACCACACAATAAAAAAAAACAATAAAACCAAAAATATATTTATTATAATGTTAGGCTACTTTTTTAAAGCAAGTTCGTTAAATGCAGTCCTTACGAGATAACATAGGCTAGTCCATGACAGCAACAGTAAACTTCAAGAGAATGTTTCAAATATGCCTCTCATCCAATGAAGCTTAAATAAACACAGAGAATAGCTTACAATCCGCGGCATCATTTATTTCTTTACACCATGATATTTTCTCACACACATACAGCGGCTTGACATCTTTTAGTTTTAAAACAGATTCACGGTGTAGTGAGTTTTAACTGATGTACATATGGATATATAAAACCTGAAACAGAAAACTCATAGATACAGTAATATTCCCTCCACACTTTAGAAAAACTGCAGTTTTTCAAGCAGATGCTTGCGTTTATTATACGAGGAAGGGCGTGGTCTCAAAATTAAAGATGAAAGATGCAACATAACACCAGAATGGGTCATATTTAATTTTGCCGAAATACATTCAGTTTTATGCTGTATTAGTGATTGTTTTTGTTGCTAAAGTTTTCTCGTGAATAATACACAGCTGCTGACCAATCAGAATCCAGGAATGGAACTAAAGCCCCGATCACACTGTCAGCCCAAATCCGATTTTGTTCATATCATCATATAAATGAAATTCTGATTTGAATGACTGTCCATACAGCGTATCACAAGTGTTAATATACAATTTGTGTGTCCATAAGCGGAATGTGCATTGGTTTCTATGGTAATGCCATTGTGTTATGTCTACACTAAAAACAGCAATACAGTTTACAATACAGATGTGTTTCGTCTTACACATGACATGTTGCTATCACGGCTGCAGGGTATTATTATATTTCGTCTTATGAAGCAGCGGAAGCAATTCAGGAAGCTGGAATATGCGGCTTTATTCTGTGCTGCCATCTCTGATGCTTTCAAAACTCAGCGAGGTACGTGTAGCTACTAGCATTTGTTTTCCTGCTTGACTGGCACTTTGCAATGGCACAAGCTTGTTTCTGTGAAAACGGTTTGTTTTACGTGACGTGCGGACATGGAAAATCTAGGCCGGTCAGACCAGAAATGTCATTTAAAAAGGATTCCAAAACACTTCAGAATGTAGCTCGGATACAAATCAGATGTCATGTAGTTCGCTGCAGTTCAGACTTTCTAAATATGATCGGATTTGCACAAAAATCGGATTTGGGCCGACAGTCTGAATGGCGATTAACCGTTTTATAAAGGCAAATAAACACTGACAGCAAATTATAACAACAATAATAGATATATACAGATTAAGCCAAGACAATATGGATTAAAATAAATTAGATGAAAGAAGAGGAAAGGAAAAAGAAAAAACAACCCTTTTTCACTCTTTGTTATTTTGCAGCCATTTGCTAAAATCCTTTAAGTTCATTTTTTTCCTCATTAATGTACACATAGCACCACATACTGTCAGAAAAACACAGAGTTGTTGACATTTTTGCAGATTTAGTAAAAAAAAGAACAATATCACATGGTCATAAGTATTCAGACCCTTCACTGTGACACTCATATGTTTAACCCATTTCTTCTGATCATCCTTGATATGGTTCTACACCTTCATTTGAGTCCAGCTGTGTTTGATTATACTGATTGGACTTGATTAGGAAAGCCACACACTTGTTTATATAAGACCTTACAGCTCACAATGCACGATAATCACTGGAAATCCCCAACTAAGAAAGCCAGAGGGGACAGCGGCTATAGGAACCGAAACTCCATCTGTGACAGAATAGAGAAAAATAGACTTGTGAGAAACCAGGCTCAATTGGGGGACCAGTTCTCCTCTGGCCAAACAAAACCAGCAGTTCAATTCCAACCGAAGCAAAGTCAGATTGGGTAAAGGACTCCTCTGATTCCTATGGTCTTGTCCCAATGGTCGCCATTGGATCAATCAATGCATTGTTAAACAACAGTATAATCCAGTAAACACTTAAATATGGATCTACCCTGACTATACAGAGACCTCTTATATGTTAATTAGATTTGTCATGACTTCTTTAAGTGACAGTTATTTTAAAGTATAGTTTATTAAACAGATTTATCTTTTAACTTCCTCAAAAAAAAAAGCATGTACTTAGACATTTTTTACAGTATAAACACTAATATTGATTCTCATACGCCAAAAAAAAAAAAATGCACTGATTGTCATGACTACAGCAGGAATTCAGAAGGGTCTGACTGAGATAGCCTATAATTTCAGCCATAACTACACGATTTTCCCCACAGCTAATTTATGAAATGTTATTTTTCTGTTCACATACTCAAACAATTTCGACTCTGGCCTCCCAGAGGCCGAGTTTAGGACCCCCCAAACTCCATCTAGTGAATAAGCGTCTAACTATGTAAACTGTTAAAAGGCCAGTAAAGGCCAGCAGGACTGACAGTCTGACTGCATAATGAGCTTCATCAAATATTTGAAGCAGCGGACAGGCTCTTTGATCAAAGCTCTGTTTCCTCTCTGACGAGGAGGCCTTTTGTTTTGGGGACAGAATGATGGGCGCTGACAGGTTTGATAGGCGTTTTGACATCTTGTGTATTGCTGCTGAATGCCTGAGCGGTAGCAGAAGCAAAGAGCCATGCCTGCACACACACACACACACACACACACAGATATGCACAGTAATGAAGAGTTAATTGTTGTTGGGATTGAGCCGAGTCCGTGTTTGTGAGTGGGTGGCCAGCCCAGAGCCGGACATTATGAACGAAAACGAGAAGGAAAGATAAAAAAATGAAAGCGTATTTGGGTGAAAAAGCAACTGAGAGGGAAGAGAGAATGCTTTTGAACATGGAATGACTGTTCGGCCCACTGCTGTGGAGCTTTCAGGCCGGTTCCCAGAGGAGAAAAAGAAAAAAGCTTCCAAACAAACACACTTGGACTGAATTTATAAGCAAACAGGACTCACCACCTACCCATAACTGCGTCTTTCTGCAGACACTACAGACGCTCTCTCTCTCTCCCTCAACCTTGCCTTTCTTTTCCATCTCCTAACTCACAGCTTTTCTTCATCCCGCATTCACTTTCATATTTCACTCCCCCTCAATCCCGTTCTCCGAGAGCAGACACAATAAATTCCCATGCCCGGCCATCTCCTCAGAAATAAGAGGGTGAAAGGGAAGCCACGTCCCTTTCTTTTTGAGGTAATTAAATCTCTAAGGAGGGGGTTTTGCGAGATCTCTAAAATGTGCTTTGGTGTTGGTCTGCAAACTTCTTAAATGCAAAAGGTTGATAAAATACAATATGTCCATCTCTTCTGATAGCATGTGTTTGTTTATGTCTTAAAGCAACAGTACAAATTTCCCTAATGTTATTCTAAATTTCGGTGGATGACAAAATGGGAAAAAGCGATATTTGCATGTTCTCATTACACTGTAAAAATTGTCACATAACCTGAAAAGTAAAGTTATTTACATGACAAATATATATGACAAAGTGAAAAGCCACTCAAATTTCATCTTCAGAAGTTGTGTTGTATGCTTTGGATGATTGAGCTTTCTATGGCTTGGAATTTAACAGTGCCTGGTTATTATACTGAATGTTTTTGTTATATTGAAAAGAACAGCTGCTTCATGAAGCTACGCAAATAATCACATGGGTGAACTTTTCCTTTCCAGGTGGAGGCAGTGAAGGAGATGCTGTATCAGCTAGAAGAGGCCTACCTGAAGAAGGCGGCTCTGAGAGCCACCAGACATCAAAAGGCTAAAGAAAAGAAAGCCCTGGAAAAACTGTCCCTTAGGAGTCCCGCCACACCACCCCAGGCCAAACGAATACAGTGGCCAACCCTCAACCCAGTCATCCATTAAGTGAGCACCCTCCGCCACCCCACCAACACTTATCTTCTGCC
This sequence comes from Enteromius trimaculatus, assembly GCA_032361065.1. Classification (NCBI taxonomy): domain Eukaryota; kingdom Metazoa; phylum Chordata; class Actinopteri; order Cypriniformes; family Cyprinidae; genus Enteromius; species Enteromius trimaculatus. The sequence continues at coordinate 15,055,655 of JAUMHP010000060.1, forward strand.
AAGAAGTAGGACACTCCACTGGGCCATTACTCCACCCTCAGAGAAATAAATGGGCTTTGCGGGTGAACCATCATTCAGATCTGTCTTTTCTCAAATCATCCCACATTCATTTTATGACTCCCTCCTTGACACAAGAAAACCCCTTCCTCACATGAACATACTTATCCTGGCACCTACATTGAGTAGTTTTGTAGCGACATGAATAAAATATCAATTTTTTTTCAAACCAGATATATCACTAAAAAGGTACTGTTTTATTAAAGTAACCCATTCATAATGAGTATAGATTAATTTTATATAATTATTTATGGGCTTTAAAAAAAAATAACTATGCACATTACTATGCACATTTTACTTTTGAGTTTATTTATTGTAGTTATTCTGCTTGCCACTAGATCCTCTGCAGTGAATGGGTGCCTTCAGAAGTAAAAAGAATTCTAAATAAATATGGCAGTAGATTTTGATTTGAGAGGACAACTGGGGACGGGGATTTTTGTGATGATTTTATAAGCTGTTAGACTTTCATTCTTGTGGCACCCATTCACTGCAAAGCATCTATTGGTGAGCAAGTGCTGAGGTGGAGGAGGATAAATCAGGCGCTACAAAACATAAGGAGTAAACACATACACACAAGCACACACACACCAAAGACTCCATCGCTCACGTGCTGGGTGAAGATTGATCGCTCGCACGCACACAACAGGGGTCCCGTGGGGGGAAGCTGTTTTCAGCCATCCAGCCTTATTGACAGATGCTGAAATCTCTATGCAAACACACACACATATGCACAATGCTGATTCATGTGAGTCCTTGAGCTTTGCAACATACAGTACCAGCAATCTCTGTTAGCCAGGACCCAATTATAGACCATCCCAAACTATAGTGCTTACCCCTGAGTTTCTGAAGGGCCCATCCAGTGTCTTTAGGCAATTAGGAGGTTTTGGCGGAGTCCGTGAGGCACTGGTCAGCAATTAGTACGTATTAATTTCAATACATTAATGGTGTTCATCAAGTGGGGTGAGAAGGGAGGGCATTTGCATTGCACACTATCGGCATGTTGTAGAGATTAATTACCCTCGCATGTTTTTGAAGTAGTAAACAGTTATTGTAATCCAGTGTTGCATGTAAAATAAGTACTCACTCGCAGCACAGCAGCACTATAAAGAGAATATGTGATGCTGTTTTGGGTGGTGTTTAGATTCCGTAATGATGTTTCTGAACGCTGTGGATTTTGATAAAACACGTTAAACGTGTGCTGATCCATTTTTCGCTCATGTAAGCAGCTCGGGTGTTACATCATTATATACTACAGGAGTGATTGAAGTATTTCCGTCCACAGCTTGAGAGGAAAGATTTGAAATTAAAAAGGAGATGAGAGAGTTTTACTTGCTGCTATTTCTCTACAAAATAAGCAGCGCTCTGTGGTTTACATGATAAGCTATTAAGTTTCTATAACTAGCATGCTGTTTCTGGAGGAAAACCATCAATGTGGGTTTCATTATGGGGTCATATGATGTTGCTAAAAATAACATTAATTTGTGTATTTGGTGTAATGCATCGTGTTTATGTGGTTTAAGGTGAAAAAAAAAAAAACATCTTCCACATATTGTTGATTTTTGTTATTCCTCTTAGCACCATCTCCTGTCAATTTGTACAAAGCTCATCGTTCTAAAAAAAGTGAGGTGTGCTCTGATTGGACAGCTATAAATTGCACTGTGATTGGCCGAATACCGCAAACATGTGGCAGAATTATCACTCCCCTTCACTGATCAAAACTCACATTTGAATAGTATGCAGGTTCTTTTATAAAGAAACGTAACTTACTGAAAGGTTGTGAGTCAGAAGAGCCAGACTGTCCTTGCAGAGGTAGAATTGCTCCACTTTATAGTCTCAGCATAGACCACTCTCCAGGTTTTAGGAGAGTTTGTCCTCTGTAAATGCACTGCAAACACTAATATTAGGATTGAACTGTTCTGGAACAGTGTTGTGAATACAGCTGACCATTGATTTCTATTTCTATCTCTTTTGGAAGCACAAAGGAAGTAGATTCACTTTCACAAAGACACAGCGTCTCCTGAAAATGGCGCCTGCAGAAACACTACAGCGAGAATAATAGTTCCACCTTCCTTATTTACGTTTTGGCGGTGTATAAAATAAACCCACTCTGTGAGGTAGAAAAGTGGGGGTTGTGTTTAAACGAGTCATTTTAGGGGGGAGTGGAGAAGTTATAACTTCAAAAAAATTCTTCTTTGGTTTTGAAACTTCAATCTTTGCAACTTCGGGGATCTTATCTATGAACTAAAAACTTGCAATACTCCAAAGAAAAGGAAAACTTGAAATTGCATCATATGACCTCTTTAAGAGACGCACACAGGAGCTAAGAAATATTTTCTAGGTTTTTGTTTCCTATTTAAAATGCTTTTCTCTAAAAACATGCATTATCCAGCAGGCAAAAATGGTATATAAAACATTATGCATATATATTAAATGAATGTCTCTTTATATATATCTAAATGCATCAACTTTCGCCAACATATTCACGGACATCCTACTCTTTTCTGCAGACAGTGAATGAACTATTTTCTGTCTCCCTTCCCTCCCTCTTGTTTACGTCTCATCGATAAATGGCCACCACAGATGTGGCTTTTTTTTTTCTTTCATCTTTCATGCTCAAAAGAACATGAGACCCATTTGACTACAACCCCCCCTGCCCCGAGCCGCTTCAGGCTATACATGAGACAGTCTGGCCAAGCTGAACACACCAGAGCAAAATAATACCCAAAAGCCTCTACTCAAGGGATTACTCCAGTCTCCCTCTCTCTCGTTTTCTCCTCTCAGACCTTTCTGCCTTCCAGCTGCAGGGGCCTTCTGTGATCTTGGGCCACTGTCCTGCACCCACGGGGGAAATGAGGGATGCTAGGCCGCGTGTGGCTTTGCTGGAGAGAGTCTAGGGGGTTTAAAGTGTGTGAACGCAATACGGCTGTATTTTGTGCTCAGTCAAACGTTTAAATGCAGCTTTTTGTCCACCCACAGCTGCTGCTGTCTGCGTGCCACCTTTCCTCTGTCTGAATCTGTGTTGTTGTGGTTGTTTATGCCCAAGTCCTGTCAAGCGGCCATAGAGCTGCGGTCAACAATCTCCTCCTGGGCTCCCATTGGGCCTCTGCTAACGACTTTGCGTTTGTGCTTATAAGTCTTATTTCCTGATCGCAGTAAATAATGCAGCTGGTATTGGAGCTATACAATGATTTATTAGCCATTGTATAACTGTATCAGAAGATCACCTAAACTGCTTCTTTATTTGCGATCAGGGCCTAAAACTAACACTCACTAAGTGCCAAATGCGAGTAAAACGGAGTGTTGGCGAGTGTATGAAACACTGTTGCTCGCCAGTTGGCCCATAACTTTTTTAATTAATTAATTCTAATAATGCCTCATAACACAAAGTGGTTTAGTATAATAATCAAATTTCAAAGACTATACTATTTTCTTGTGAAAACAAGGATAAATAGCGATTAGTAATACAATTCCAATATTATTCTGTATTTTAATAATAATAATAATAATAATAATAATAATAATAGTTATAGTAGTAGTACTAAATTATAAATCTAAAAACATCCTTAAAAAATATAATATAGACATAATATAAATTAGTAGTAGAAGTAGTAGCAGAGATAGTATTGGCAGAAAAAAAAAAAACAGAACAAAAAAAATCCACTAATTTCATCCAATATTATTAAATCAATTTATAAAAATTTAATAAATCGTTAAAGAAATATCACTACTTGAAAAAAAAAAAAAACAGTAACTATATATATATATATATATATATGTATAGTTATTGTATATTATATATTGTGTATGTACGAATGTAATATATATATAGTTAGTGTATATGTTCTGTTTATATATTATTTATTTACTTCTATAAGTCTTCTTTTTTGCACACAAAGTTTCACGGCCAGTAAAAAAAAAACATTCATCACCAGTAAATTTCCTCAAGTCACTAGCTATTGGCAAAAGTGGCAAATGTTCATTTTAGGTCATGTTTTATTGATTTTAAACAAGTGTTGTTTAAGCACTTAGAATGTTTTTACAAGATTGTCGACTTCAGGATTTCACGGTTTCTCAGTTGCAACCTTGGCTGAGCCACTGGAGACCATTTCAGGGCTTGGTTTTCTTAAACGTATGGATGTCTGTCCATGCATACGACATATAATTCTTTCAGAAAGCCATTCTTCCTGAAGGTCGGTGAGGCAGGGTAGATGCATTCTTTCCCTCTGGGGCTCAGAGGACAGAGAACGGCGTTTGTTCATAGACACAGCTGTTGATTGTTATTGGATGTTGGCTTACACCAAGGTCTCTGAGAAGCAGAGAGCCAGAACCGGAGAGCATTCTCCTTATTCACTATTGTTGTGCTTAATGGACAGAAAATTACAGACAGGAGCTGTCATGTTCTGCTTTTGTCTCTTGCACAAAGGGATGAGAAGACAATTTGAGTCTTGAACCAAAGAGACGAGAAATCAGAATTTCTCTCTAAGGATAAGTCACTCAAACATGCCACTGGAAAGCTTGACCACATTGGCGACTTTATTCATACTTCTGCTGCATTGTTTGGTCTGAACTTGAGTTTGATTCGTCCACCTTCCCCTACCTCCACAGGGTATGTTTTGACATTGACTATTGTCCAAAATAACAGTTTTAGTATACATAATGTATGTGTGTATACTGTATATATTTATTATGTTATATATAATCAGTTTCTTTTGGGTTTTATTCTTAATCCACCTAGATGAGCTCCGTGGACAGATCGCCAGATGCAGATGCACACACACACACTATAAGTCCTTACACAATCTAACATGTGTTTAAAATTGAACTGGAAATTAGGTGCTGG
>JAUMHP010000060.1:15087783-15102919 GCA_032361065.1 Enteromius trimaculatus
GAATATTCAGAATTGTTTTTAATATTGATAAGACCTATTATTAAAAATAGCAACAAGAATAACTGAGCACCAAATTAGCATATTATAGATAAACAAACAAAACATTATTATTACGTATATATTACATTGTGATATTACATTATTATTCACCCTTGTGTTGACGAGTTGAGAGTGAACAGCAGCAGCAATAGATTCAGGATACTCAATGCTTTTGAATTTTTTTTTTTTAACTTGATTGCTATCCCTTTAAAACTTTTGCATGTCAGTGTATTTATTTTATTGCTTGTATTATATGTTTTTAATTATATATTTGAAGTGCCCCTATTATGCTTTTTCAAACATGATTGTTCATGCAATGTGTCATGTAGCTGTATGTGAACATAAACTGTCTGCAAAGTTGTGACGCCGACAGTGCACGATAAATAAAGTTATTGTCTATAAAAAATAAAAAATAAAATAAAAAAAAAAGTCGGCTCACATTCGCCTAAACGAGTCGTCAGCAATTCAAATCTTTTTCTGTTACGGATCCACGTCACTAAGTAACATATTTGCATAATGTCCGCCCACGTTCTATGTAGGGAACAGCTTGCCCCGCCCCCAAACAGTACAATCTCCACATCGATTACATTAAGTGAAGAAGACGCTGTATCCTGTGAGAGTTCAATTGTTTTATATGCCCTTCTGAAAGATGAATCTACAAATAATGAGTGATTAACATTACTTTTCTCAACAACACCTCAGCAGTACAGTCTCTTGTTGTGTTCACGTCATTTTACTGATGACTGCTTTTCCAATCGTGGAGTACAACGCCATATTGACCAAACACTTGGTCTTTAAAGAAGGATCAGTGCCCAGCTTATTTGGACCGTCTTGCTCCTCTGAACTTCTAACTGTAAGTAAGATTAATAATTAATGATTTTATTTTCTAGCGATCGTATTTGTGTACGTGATGTTGTGTAACAACCCTGCATATGTCTTGGTAACCAGCTAACTTGCGTTTCTGTAGTTCTGTTGTTCAGCTGTGGGCCTAATGTGGTCTAATATTGTGATTAATGCAGCTTAACTGTCTGTCTCATCATGAGTTTAAGGCCCTTTTTACACGAAGGGGGGACGACGTAGGTATTTCCCTGCGGTTTGGTTATGTGCCAGAAAATGCTTAAAGTCATGTGAGCGCCCTATTTAATGTTACATAGGTTTGGCATAGTTATTCTCACGCTCGACAGCGTATTTATGCGGGTTGATATAAATGACAAGTTCTTTGAAAACGATGTTGTGTGCACAATGTTATTATTGATAACGTAGGGGAGTATTATTAATTTCTCTAAATATGTGTAAATGTGGCCTAAGTAATGATAAATGATGGCTGAAGTGTTATGCTTTATAAAATGCTGAAGTTCACAACGTAGAGGTGTGCCCGATTCGCTTACAAAAGCACTGTCCACGGTAGTTTTGGTTCAAGCTCTGAGTCTGTGGAGCGCTGTAGCGGTAGACCAATCATATAGGACTGCGCCATCTGACCAATCACAGTGAGGGCTCGCGGGACGGCGGGGTTTAGGCAAACTGAGTCTTCAAACTGCTTCATACGAGTCGTTTACGAATCATCTAGAAATGGGGTAAACTGAATATATGTATGAATAAAAATCACATGTATACAAAAATACAATTATTTAGTGTGTGTGTGTGTGTGTATGCATGCGTGACTTCTCACAAGACAAGACAGTAGGAGCTGGCCTGTGCACCACAAAATTTAACCACAATAAGACACGCCTTCATTTCTCACTGGTGTGGAGTGTTGTGTAGTATCTATATTCTAGTGTTCATCAGACTTAATCTTTCTGTCTGGTACCAATCGCTGGCCAGCCAAGTGTTCATTTCACTTTGGAATATCTGAGGGAGTCAAGCAGACACTCCTGCGTACACTCAGATAAGCCAGCTACATTTTTCAAGCTTTACAAGGAGCAATCAAAGCTGCTTACCAATCCGTTTCAGTTGGAAAAACAACTTTATTTCAACAGGCTTTTACTCACCCCGTGACGGCACAGTATCAAACTCGTTCACCACCTCAGGGAGAAAAAAACCCCCTGCGAGATTGTTGTGATTCTGTGTGTGCTTGCGTTGTTTTATTTCAGGTCTTACCTCTCCCTTGCTGGCGCAGTGCATCACGGCAGGAGGCCCCAGGATACGGTTGTCATTCTTGTACAGGAAGCTGTATTCTGGAGCCTGGAAGTCTTTTAACACAAACACCGTCTCGAACTCGCAGTTCTCTCCATCACCAAAATCTCTGACATTGTCGGTCTTGATATAGGGGGTGTTTATATCCTAAAAAGGACGAAAAGGAAGATTCATGAATTAAGATGAGAATATCAGTAAACACATTTGCTAGATAGTGATTATAATTTCCCTCCTTTCAGAGATCTCTGTTTTATTAAAAGGGATTTCAGAGATGTTAAAGTGTTTTGACAGGTGATACGCTGGAGAAAGACAGCAGTCATTTGTCACATGATTTAGAGGTTACAGACACAAGTGTCAGTTCAGGGCGGTTCACACAGGACAGTAAAACGGTACAGTACGAAACAAATCAACGTATTTACTTGTACATGTTCATTTCTGCCTAGTTTCAAGTTTTATTTTCTTTGCCATTATCAAGCACTCACTTAATCACTCACTTAATTAAAAAAAAAAAAAAGTATTATTTTTTTTATATTAAAAGATTTTAATTAGAATTAGAATATTAGATTAAAATTGGCCACATGATTGTTTAGAAATCATTCTGATTTGCTACTACAGAAACATTTCCCATTATTTTTAAAATATCTCTGAGGCTTAATTGTTAACATTTTTTAATAGGAAAAAATAATAATAATAAAAATAAAAAACAGCATTTATTTTATATTGAAAGTCTTTAAGGTCTCTTTTGATCAGTGTAATATGTCCTTATATGAAAAATAATATTTATAGCATTCCATTTTTAAAAATCTTAATTTATATTTAAAACAAATAAATATTTTTATGCAGTTAGGATATATTATATTGATCAAAAGAAACATTTATAGATTCAAAAGACTTTTACTGTTCTCTTTTATTACCCATTTAAAAATGTAAAAAAAAAACAATAATAATAATAATAATTTTATCAGTTTATCACAAAATTAAGCAGAAAAGCTTTTTTAAAAATTAATGAGAAAAATTTAGCAGCAAATCAGCATATCAGAATGATTTCTTAAGAATAGTGTGACAAATTATAGTAATATTGTGTTACACTACTATTTTTTGAACTGCATTTTAATCATATAAATGTATCCCAGATGAGCTGAGCATATGAAAGAATTTGTCCGCTGTGAACAGCCTGTTATGTTTTTAAGGGAACTGAAAGTAGATCTGTTAGTGCAGAAATGTACATTATTTCGGACATTTGATTATTATTGTCTTTGAAATTACAACTCTGTGACTTACCTGTATTTGAAAATAAAGGGGAAAAAAAGCTAAAACAGCTAACCTTAAGCTAAAACAGGGGTTAATCACCAAAGGGTTGATTACATGACTGATTGATAAATTAATTCTTAATTCGGTGGATTAAAGGCCACCTGCTGAACAAACACAGAACAAGTTGTTAGAACACACTGTTAGAACTTAGTCCAGACCACCAGTGAGTTTGATATTAAACAGCGCAGTGCCAAACCAAATCCCCCTTAAAACACCATGCTGCAAATCCCCTCGGTGCTCTCAAGCATGCAAAGATCCCGGGTGCCGAGACGTACCATATTGACTATGGATTTTATCAATTTCTCACGCGTCTCTGTGCCCGGCTGCCCTTCTTTAATCTTTACCACCGGGACTTCCATTATAGTGATGGCCTGTAAAAATGAAGAATTGACGTCAACCTGGCAACCCAAAGCTGATAAATTTCCCAGGTAGGGGGGCCTTGCGACCTGTCAGAACCGAGATGAGAACTTCAAACAAATGTCAAGAAAAGTCCAGGAGGAAGTTCTGCTATGTTAAGTTGTGTAAGAGCAGGGAGAATAGATTACTAAAAGAAGCAGCTGCATCTGTAGTCTTCTCACATCGTGTCAAGGGCAAACAGAGATTTTCAGGAACATCCCCATCCTCCACTAAGCACTACATGGCAAATACATACGCATTTAACCTCATTTATCAAGCTCTAAGCCTAAATGTCCCCTCACTGACCTGCGTTTCCTCCAAAAGCAACAGTCAGAGCAAGTGAAGGAACATTCATAGCGCTTCTTTCCGTTAACTCCCAACAGCCACATACCACACGTCAGTGTAAGAATGCGGAGTAAAATGTTCATTAGTATCAAATCCAGTTCAGAATCAGAATCCTTCAAAAGCTGCTGTTTAAGATACTGACACACTCAAAGAGCTCAATCAGATATTGCATAAAATGAAACAAAACCTAATAAATGTCTACTGTTGCAGAATAAATTAATAATCATAAAAAGCATAAGACAAAAGGGAAAAAAATAAGTTAAATGTCACTTGCACGACAAAAACCAATACATGAACTAAAAATAGCAAAACAAGTTCACTGCCATAGGCAACAAATGAAAATATTTGAATTATAAATGTACCCACTATTAATGGGTGCTATCGAAACTGCTAACATGACTACACTACTTTGATTTCAAAAGGGGGTCCAAGTATTTGGGAAGTAAAATGTTTCAGCAAGTATGCTTAAAGACAGTAAAGAATTTTATATCGTTATTGTTTTGGATTCGATTAAGAATTCAGGGTAAAAATGATCATGGTTTCCACAAACATATTACCAGTTATAATTGCTTGAACTTAAGAACAAGAAGAAGAGGATCATATTAGAGTGATTAGATGATTTCTGATGTACCACTAAAGACTAGAGTAATAACGCTGAAACTTCACAGGAATAAAATACAATTTAAAATGTCAAAACAATAACTCGCTTGTAATGTTTCACAATTAAGAATTTCAATGTATTTTTGATCAAATAACACAGCCTTGGTGAACATAAGAGACTTCTTCCAGGTGATAAGCTTTTATACGGTAGTGTACATGCAAAAATATCACTGCCAATATTTTTGTAGCTCATTAATGTTAACATTAATCAGTCAAGGAATTTAAACTCCTGTTTTATTATAATGCTAATTTGCCATGTCAGCAGCAAGGCTTCGGCCTTCAAGGCGAAAACAACAAATAACAGAAGTAACGAGAAGCAAATACATTTAAGCTGAATTAAAGTATCGTTTTAAATGTGAGATTGAGTTTTAATTTTAGGATCGCACTTGCAAGCAGACATACAAAAACTCTAGAGGTTAGACACTCCTTAAAATTCAGTTAAAAAATAGTTTCAGTCAGGCAAAACGGAGGGATTTCATTTATATATATATTGTGAACTAAGCACTAAGCTCACCAACACAAAATGACTTCCTTCCGGTTAGCAAACTGATTACACTTAATCAGATTAGAAGATTGTGAACCTTTCCTTCTCCGGCTGATCGCACAACGAACTTGAAATACTTCAGAAGGGTCTGATACGACTTTACCTCATTGATGCAGCTCATGTTGTCTTGGTGCAAATCTATATACATCTCAGTCTATATAAACTCAACTATATTCTTTCGTACCTGAAGAGCTTTCTCAAGTTCTGCGATGTTGCCAGCCTTCCCCACCAACACCACTCTGGTCTCCACTTTGGGCAATACATCTGAAAAACAACAAAATAAAGAGTTACAAAAGAGCAAAGGTAAATCTCTGTGGAAATAGACAAAGTAGAGTGAAAGTAAATAACCTCTTTTGTTATGTTTTGGCTCAGTTAAACGGTCCACCCTATGGAAATGTCAGTTGATATAAGGTTGATGGAGATGGAGGGCGGCTAACTTACCCTCTGACTCGTCTGCGTGTAGACCCATGAAAAATTGCTCCTTTGAGGTCTCTGCCATCCGGGAGTCGTATACGGAGGAGTCAACCAGCAGGCTGCGGCCTGGCCCAAAAGTAACTATGCTGCTGTCAGCCATGGCTCTGTGACAAGGGGTGGCGACCCAGTCCTGTCCAGAATATCAAAAGCTGGAGGCTAGAGAGAGAGAGAGAGGAGTGAACAAGGGCGGCACAGGAATAAGAGACAAACAGTTGAGTTTCTAGGAGGGAAGGTTAAAGGGAGAAGAGAATTGATATATATATAAATCTCCACCAAATATGATCAAAGTTTACTCTTTATGGTCTTTACAAAAATTGCAGCTGCATAAATGCAATGAATAATTCATCTGAATGCCATGTTGCATAAATAAAGAGCAGGATGTTGCAGTTCATTAACGTCCCAGTGCAAAACAAAACATTAGATATGCCTATATGTACGCACATTTGAACAGGTAATGAAGTAAAGGATCACATTTTGTAAAGATCTGTCAGGTTTTTAGAGAGCAATGCGGTGACAGCTGATTGGCAGCTGCAATGCACTTCAGTGATATGGGCTAGCGCAACAGCTAACGTTACGTTAGCTAACTTCTAAACAAAAGAAGTTATTTCCAACAAAGTCTTGTTTTTAGAATTAAAAAGAACGGATGATGGGAACTCACCGTATGAGATGGGGATACGTCCAGATATGTGCTGGAAAGGTTTTGATGAAAGGAGAAATACTGGCTGGCTGTTAAACCAGCTGAGCAATCCGGGTTTATGTAGCCGAACTATTGATTAAAACTGAGGCGCACGCACATAAACACCCTTTGTCGGCACAACGACGCTTGAAGTTAGTCTAAAGTGAAAAATAAAACGATTAAGTTACGAAAATAAGTTTTGTTGAAATAATAAGTCCATTGTATACGCTCTTTTGATAGGTGGCTCCGCTCAACTCACTCACTGAATTCAAAAAAGCAAGCAAACATGAGAGCCCGACGCCGATTGGCTGAGAGCGAAGCGCTCGACGGAAGTTCCAAAGCGACGCCTCTGATTGGCTGATGAATTCAAACGGCAATGCACGCTGTGTGTGGAGTCCGTCAACTGTATTTAACCTTATGATTAAAACACAATGTTTACTGATGTAACAACTCATAAAACACCCAGAAAAGCGAACTAAATAAGAGCGTTTAACAAAAAAAACATAGAAACTTATTTTTCTTCATCAACGTTACGTTAGGCATAGGCTCCATCAATATGCAATTATTTAAATTGACGTTAGTAATAAAAAATGATGGATTTTTAAGTGTACAATTATTATAATTTATTATATTTTTATATCTACACGTGAAAATATAAATATATATTTGATTATATTAGACTATATAGGGCTATAAGGTCATTGAGATGTATAGGCCTACATCACTTGAAAGCTGAATAATTTAGTTTTCCATCGATGTATGATTTGTTAAGGACAATATTTGGTTAGGGCAATATTTGGCTAGAAAACCTTTGTTTGTTGAAATAAAGTCATATTGCTAATCCAAAATGAAGTTTTTATATTTAGGGAGGGGAATAGCTATACAAAATATCTTCATGGAACATGATCTTTACTTAATTTGGGGATAAGTAATTATACTTAATTGTATGGGATAATTTTGACCCATACAATGCATTGTTGGCTATTTCTACAAATATACTTGTGTGACCTCAGACTGGTTTGTGATCCAGGGTCACATTTTATATTTTTTCCGGTTCTTATGCTTCTACTCTTGAAAGCCTCCTTATAATTTATTGGATGCCCATTATCTAATCATTCCCCCGTTAAATCGCACTCAATCGGATTCATTCCTCTTCACTATAAAAATCCCTGCTTTCCCTTCTCCCTCATCTCGCTTTATGCATACCCCCTCCTCCTCCTTTCCTTCAATTCACGCCTTCCTAGGGGGGCAGTCGGAGATCGGGCCGAATGCCGAACTCTTACCCGTGCTAAGGTTCAAATCATTAGGGTTCGCCAAATTTGCTAAATTTTTTCCATTAATGAGGAAGCGTGAACTCTTGAAATAAATAAAATCCATCATCCTGCACTGCAATGTGACATCGCCCCTTTAACTTCCATTGAACCCGAGCAATGAGACTCAACCTGCCCTCCATTTATCCAAAAGAGCAGCCCCTTTCCTGCTGACAGAAGTCTCCTTTTTTCTTCTGCCTGGCCTGCTTTCGGGAGGCTGCGACTCATGATAAATAGACTGCCAGGTGTCTTCAAAATCTTTAGACACCTGAAGCCATACCCAAGGACAAAGTGAAGGCAGTGCACTTTTTTAAAATTCAGTTTCAGTGCTTGTCACATCTCTGTGTGTCTTTGTGTCCTGCTCTCTCCACTCTCTTTCCTTCTCGTCTGCTTTACTCTCCTGCCACCCCTCAGGAGTTTTTGGGAGTTTGAAAGAGACCCTCTATAGAACAAAGCCCAGTGAATCTTGCCTGGCCCTTTCTCTATCTCTCTTGTTTCGGTTCCCCTCTTAGATGCACACTTTGGTGTCACACAATCTCTTAAAAAGCTTATAATTACAACCAAATTTTCAACCTGAATGTTCTTGGAAAAAGTCCATGAGGAGCATCTAAAGATTTCATTACATCGTCATGACATTTCTAACTTATATTAACAATCTCCATATGCAAAGTCCCAGACATTGTTTTATAATGAATGTATTTCATTATGCATTTGTACATGTACAGTTATTTAATACATATACACATCAGCTAATATACCATCTGTAAGGAAGCTGTGAAAAGCAAAATATTCACATATATATATATGAACAGAATGATGATACCAGCAAGAATCACATCAGCATTCAATTTCAAATCGTTGTGCTTTAGATATTTACATTTAAGATACTATCAGAAAGTAATCACAATCATATGTGGATGTTGGCGGTTATAAAATAACTTTTGGCATCATTACTACATTCGCTGTCAAAGCAGGAAGGATACAGTACATCTGATTTCTGTATTAGTTTCATGAGCAATACTGTAAAATAACAGTATCAGATGCTTTTACAGTACAGCTGGAATATTTATGCTACAACAATCATACGTTCTGAAATACATATAAAACATCTCCAGAGTAAATATCCCACGTTTTGAGATTATTTATGTACAACCAGACCTTGATAGAGATTAATATATCAAGTAGAGGCAAATATTTGCGAATTAAAGATCTTGAGCTTTACAAACAGCGGAGGAACAAAGCTTTACAGATGGCTTGTACAACTTTCATATCAGAATATAAAAGAGAGTATAAATATTGTACATCACATTAGAGAATATCGATTCATCAAAAGTGCTGTGTTTCTGACCAACAGTCTCATACGCAAACAAGCAAAAACAACAAAGCAATCAAGTATATTTAAAGGGACAGTTCACCCAAAAAAATGAATATAGCCATGCTAGCCATTGACTTACATAGTACTCGAAAAAAAATTCTATGGAAGTCAATGGCTATTTCTTGAAGAAGAAGGAAATGAATAGACGTTTGGAATAACACGAGAGTCAGTAAATGATTATTCCTGGGTGAACCATCCTGATATACAGAACTATAGCATTTCAGTGAAATTTTCAGCAGGACAGAAAAGTCTAGGGTCTCTTCTTCTCAGTGTTTTGAAACGGCAGCCTTGGTGCAGATATCAGCATCTGGCGTTCACAGAGATCCGGATACTTCATTTCAAATGCCCCTGCGTTTGCTGCTAAGGCACAGCAGAGTCAAAGAAGGCTGCATGCTGAATTTCTGACTCACGACTACAGAATGTTGTCAATGTTATGTCAGCGCAGGAGAAGGCCAGAAATGACAGGAATTCGTTCTGATCCGTCTCCTTTTCCTTCAGCGGAGCAGATGTCTGTGAAGTTTTACAAAAGGTATGGAGCTGTTGTGGAGTATGGCGTATAAGCAGGGCGCTACAGAAAACGAGGACACATGACGACACGTTCAGCGTGCAAATGTGCCGTCCTGAGCGGGACGAGGCCCGGTGCTGTCGTCTGCCTCTTCTGTGTCGGTGAGGGCAGCGCTGCAGAGGTCACTGAAAATATCTAAAAAGCAGAGAAAGAACAGGTGAGTGATGTAATATACAAGTTTTTTTTTTCTTTCCCCATCGAGAGCAAGTGGAAACGGGCGGCAAAACAAAACCAAACCTTGCAACAGCCCTCAATCACAGCAAGGACAAGATCCGTACAAACAAGAAAACAGAAATGACATAGACGCAAAACTTCAGAGTTTATTCCTGTACTTTACGTCTTTTTAAATGAGGGTGTTTTGTTTCTGCCAGTAAGCACAGGTGGAGAAGCATGAAGCGCAACATGAAAAGCATACAAACACAATAGTATATTCAGCTCCAAACAGCTGCAGGGCTCAACAATAAGGATGAAATGTTAGGAGTGAAGCATGAAAGATATTTTTGTAAAGAAAACCTAAAAGTATATTTATATATAGTGCATAATTTTTTCTAAATATGAAATATGATACTAAAAAGTAATGGCAAAATCACAGGAATTATATATGGAATAATACAGCAATTATATTATATGAGAATGGGTGTTCTGTGAAGAACTTTTCATTCGGATTAAATACATTTAAATGTTTTTTCCCTGCAAGACATAAAATATAATGCAATGTAATATATTCACAAAGTAAACATATTTTCCCCTAACACATGTGTGTGTGTGTGTGTGTGTGTATAAATAAATATATATATATATATATATAGAGAGAGAGAGAGAGAGAGAGAGAGCATAAGGCTTGATATTTTTACTTTATTAATATATATATATATATACAATGCAAAAAATATATATGCATGCTTTAATATTAGCATATTTTTATTTAACAAGGATGCATTCGAATTTATATTATTACAAATATTTGTATTTCAAAATAAACAATTCTAATATATTTCAACAGTTTTCAACATTATTAGCATGATTTCTGAAGAATCATGTGATACTGAAGAATTAAAACTGATAATGAAAAATTTAACTCTGCAGGAATAAATTACATTTTGTAACATAATAAAAAAGTAAAAAAAAAAAAAAAAATGTATTGTAATAATATTTTGTCGTATACGTGAAATTCCCTCAAGGCAAAAATCCTTATAGTTGAGTCCGGAGATGCCTCTGCTCTCAGTCAAAGCTTTATAGGAATACACATCACCTTGTTATTGTAGAAGAGCAAGAGTTTGAGAAAACAAGAAAAACAAGACCAAAAGTGGCATTGTGAGCAGGCCAAGTTTGAATGGAATGAAGTGCATGCCTGTGGAGGTGATGTCATGCACACCTCTTAAAAAAAAAAAAAAAGAAGCTGATTGCGCAAACAGGTGCCTCTGTCAGTCTCGCCGTCTGCTGACCTAGATCTCAAACTACAGCCGGCTTGTCTCATAATGGTGTCTTGTGTGCATTCACATGTGAGGTACAGTATGTGTTTGAGTGAGAAGGGACTGAGTGACATCACAGGTCAAAGTGCATCATCATCTAACGCAGATGTCCAGCAGCTAACAGTGTATGTGTGCGATAGCCGTGAATGAATTTTTATGAGGATGTCAGTCATGCCCTTCTGCTACTCATCCTGGGATTGGTGTGCGGTACCAGAGTTA
This sequence comes from Enteromius trimaculatus, assembly GCA_032361065.1. Lineage (NCBI taxonomy): Eukaryota > Metazoa > Chordata > Actinopteri > Cypriniformes > Cyprinidae > Enteromius > Enteromius trimaculatus. Next base: position 15,099,303 of record JAUMHP010000060.1, read on the forward strand.
CTGTAAAGGTCTACTCCCTCTGCTGTGGACTGCAGGACAGTGGGCGGCACCAGTCCTGTCTTCTGAGTTCTAAGGTTCTTGACTAGCCTAGAACATGAGAGACAGTGTTCACCTTCAACGGCAGCATGAACTTGCAGCTGTGTGCTAGAGAACCTGGAGCTCAACAAGGGTTCAGTGTGATTGGCTGAATGCTTGGAATTGTACGATAGACCTGTTACATGTGGTCAACCAAAACAAATAACAACATACTAAAGAAAAAGGAAGAAATGCAGTAGGCCACAAAAAAGAGACGCTGTAGAATTGGAGGATAATATATCTGATGCAATGGGCAAACTAAACCTTTTTTAAAAAGGTTTCAGGTTGGCACTGCCCTCTTGTGGTCAGGAGCATTTCTGCAGCTTAATTTCATTGACTTCGAGTCTGTAAATGATGTGTTGCGCAGCATAGACCACCGTTACAGGTCTATCTACATTAACGCAATTAAGTCTTATTCACTTGTTAAGGAGCACCTACAGGTACATGGTAATTAAAATTAAATGTAATACAGAAATTAAAAACAGGCTTCTTATAAAAGAGGTATATGTGTTTTTTTTTATAAATTAAAAACAAGAAAAAAAGTGACACAAGAAACAAAACGTCTCGGTTACGTATTGTAACCCTCGTTCCCTGAAGAAGGATTCTCGCTATTCGTCGGTCACCGACGTGACTCGGAGTGACCGACTGAAAGGGAACCCAAATTCTTAGTTGTCCAATAAACCGCCTTTTTAGAGAATTAATTGGTTAAAAATAAATAAATGAATAAATGATTCTAATCATGTTTTAATTAAACTCCTATTTAAAAACTGTGGGGTTTTAAAGCAATAAGCGATGTCTCAAAAGAAAGAGGGTTTCAGGTCAGGTCTTTAGTGAAGGCCTCTGAATATACAGTATATGGATGGGGACTGTACTCATCACTCACCAGTGGCCATTCTCCGACTCTTCTAGGAACTGTACTAAATCTCCTGCTTCGACGGAAAGTTCCTGAGCGGTACCTGACTCGTACGTCAGCTGCACCTGATAGCGATTATTATCTCCCTTAGGAAAAAGAAAGAAGAGCATGATTTATTACAGGTTCGTGGCACTTTTTTGGCTTTACTTGGAACTGGGAAGAAATTGGTAGGACATTTAGATACAATCAGGGATGTGTGTGTGTGTTTTGTCAATAGAAATCTTGTTTATTCAAGGATGCCCTCTGGTGGTAAGACCCGTGTATGTGACATTTAGGTCCCTCTGGCTGCTGTTAAATAGGTTCTGACTGACTTTGCGCTTCGCTGTTGATATTAAGCCTCTTTACTGAAGAATATTTTCTCTCCTCATGCATAAAGCAGAAGGATTAAACAAAGAAACTCCTCTGGGTGTTTAAGAGACAAAGGTAATCTGACCTCCTTTCTGTGTTAATTGTGAAACATTGCTAGACGCCATCTTTTATCCAAGCTCCTATTACAAATCGGTCAAATCTCTAAGTTGTGATCATTTTTGCTTGTTAATTTCTTACCTGAAAGGAACATTTTAACCAAAATTGAAAATTGTGTCATTACGTATATAAATCTTGTTCAAGTCTTGTTTTTAAAAAAAAAAATTTTTTATGGATATTTGTTTTCTTGCAAAAAAAAAAGAAAATAATAATACATAAAAAATAAATTAATAATAATAATAATATATTTATATTAAATGTACAATTTTATACTTTGTAATTAAATGTATTTGTTTTTTTTAAATGGTTTATTAATGTCAAAATATTAGGATTCTTAACATTTTTTGGGGGGGAAAAACATAAAATAATATATATATATTTATTTAAATTAAAAATAGGTCCAAATGATGGACATTTAAAAAAAATATATATCTTTACAAACTGTTAGAACAGCATAACTTAACTATCTGTATTCTCGCAAAAAATAAAATGTAAATTAGGAAAATAAGGAAAAGTAATTTACAAATAAAAATAAATATATAAATAATGAAATAATTATTTTTATGGTTATTATTTAGCATTGCACAGAAGAATGAGATATGAGAGTGAGACATGAGAGTGCCCATCCCCCCCCCCCCTCCTCCTCCATACAAATTTGAAAGGGTTGAAGAGAATGAATATGTGAACAGGTGGATATGTGAAATATGTGGATAAAGACGTTGCAGACCCAAACACACACGTTTTTGTTCTGTCCTTCATCCTCTCCATCTGAGGAAATGGAGAGTTCTTCAGCACTTGATGGAATGGTCTCAAAATCCTCTGCGTCCATTGATGGCAGACGCCTTTGACTCCATCCTGGAAAACAGTACACATGAGTTAACATCATTGAGTAAAAATCTTATGAGAGACGATGCTCAGGGAATAGTCTAGTGCTCGGGTTTGCCAGAAAAATCTTCTGTGAAAAGAAGACAAGACGTTGAAGCACTCAATGAAAATAACTCTGACGGATTCTGTCACCATCAGACATCAAATGAGGAATGAAAATAGACAAAAACAACCCGCGAGAACCCAATATGATTGGCATATCACTGCCTCTTTTCACATGATTACCTGGTTGAGACGCAGACCTCGGCACAGCGGGCTTGGTACCGGCAGTACCTTTACTTTTGCTCTCAGCAGGAAGTGCACCTCGCGCAGTTTCTGTCAGGAAATTCACTGTCTTATCAAACATGACTTCTTTAATGGCAGCATTGCAGGTGAAACGGAACCACACGTTAGCATGCATGAATCAGTAACAGTCAACTGCAAAAAAAATAACCACAGGAAGTCTCTCAAACCAATAGAAACCTGCACAGCCTTATCTGAACGAGAGAGAGCATGATAAAACAAGGCACAGGAGAAAGAAACAATAGATTTGGAGGAAGATAGACGCTTGCGTGCTTAAAAGTGCTCTATGCGATGTTGCAGGATTTTAGCTCGATTTTATTTTTATCTCAGAGCGCATGCATAACCCCTCGATCGTCTTGCTGTCTGCCCTCTGAATACACTGAGAAAAAACCTGCTCTTGAAAGACAACACAGAGGCTGCAATATCGAAAGAAACATTATGGGCGCCACAAAAAAAACAAACTTCGGCCAAACAACCGGCAAGTAACATGTGTTAAACCCCACCTCTTCTTGCCGGTTGTTTGGCCGAAGTTTGTTTTTGTTTGGTGTAGGTCCAGCACACATAGTGTTTTGCAAGATCACATAGAGCACCTTTAAGATAAGCTGAAAACCACCACCACAATGCACAAACACATGTCTAACACAAAACAAGCATCAACTGAAATACGGTAACCTGATGGTTAAAATTAATACAGTTACAGCCAGGCATACCAATTGATGGCTTTATCATATAATTATATTAATTTATTAATGCATTTTTTAAAGAAAACCATTCGGTAAAAAAAAATTACAAAAATAAATAAAATAAAATGTAGTAAAATGTTTTTGCATCAACACTGATAAAAAAAATTAAAAAGTATTTACACAAAATATTTTGAAATATACTATAATAATAATAATAATAATAACAATAATAATAATAAATACTAGCTATACTAATGCATGTAAACAGTTTGTAAAAAAAAACAAATTTACTAATATATTTGAGATATTATATT
>JAUMHP010000060.1:15103019-15121922 GCA_032361065.1 Enteromius trimaculatus
TATAAGTATATAAGTATTGCTAAATAAATATTGCATGATTAATTTATTTATAATTCCCTTACTAATCTTATATTTGAGTTGAGCTCTGCTAATGGATGCAAAAAGAAAAAAAATAATAACAATGTCATAAATAAATAAATATCCAGTTAATATCCTGATAAATTAATTTAAATAACAATAATACTAATAAATAAACAACTAATAAAAAAATGGATATGTACATACTGAATTACTCATAATTATTAGTCTGATTTTTTATTTATTTATTTATTAATAATAAACTGCAAACTAAATGCATATTATATATATAATTATCATAATTAATTCTATATTAATACAAACTAATTTTGTAAGATCACAAATTTGCACTGTACACTCCAATACATCCTTGCAAAGTCTGTATAAAAACCATCGGGCCACTTATTGCAATCAATAAATTAATAAAAACAAACCCACAAGCATCTTACAAGAACTATATTCAACATGCAGCATGCCGTGCTGTCCACGTGGTACCTTCATAGCCAAACGGTGTAGGGTCGCTCTTGATCTGATGCCTCTTGCTCTTAAGGCTAGACGAGAGAGGAACTAAGCACAAACACGCATTTCCTTTAGCAAAGAAGTCCGGCTCATCTATCAAACTCTCTCAACCTATCCAGCCAAGATTAATTATCACAATAATCTTTCATTATTCCCCTGCAGATTCATTACAATAAAAGAGAATAATGGGGCCGCAAGAAACAAAAGGCTCATGTGCATCTAAATCCTCATTTACATTCCCAGTGCTGTGCAGCCGGGCTACACTGCTAAATGTCACGCCACATCCCAAATGTCAGCTTATCAAGTCAGTATTTATTATTCAATGCAGCTGTCCCTTCATGTTTTTAGAGGATTCATTTGCTGTGAAGTGCATGGTTTGATTTCATACGAGCTGTAATGAAGAAGCTTGGGATGTCAAAGGTTCATAGTAAAATATGAAAAAATGTATCAATGCCAGTCTTTGTAAAAGGCAGAGGTTTAAGGTGCACTACAGGACTTTTAGGGCAGGCCCAGACACCCTCCTGTGGAGCAGGACATTCAGTAATGGTAGTTTCAATAGAGTTGAACAACGACTACATATGAAGTGACAGGCAGCCATTTCGAATGCTTGCTACACCTCATTTAAACATGCCCCCACATTTTTCCATCACGACATTGGAAATATGTACGTAATGCTGCCCAAATGTTCAAGCAGAGAAAGAGGCATGGTTACAGTTACGCAGTAGTGCTGAAGCAGCCTTGTCAAGGTTTTTCGGTTCAGTCTTTCTGTGCAAAAGCACTTTATTTGGCCTTTCAAAAGTAGGTGCAGTTAGGAATCATTTACTACAGAACAGCACAGGTGTTCAGATTTGTGAGACATTTTATGGATGACCTAGGAGAGTACAAACTTAGGACAATAGCTGGATGTGCAAATGTCATTTCTGAAAAAAAGGGATAAATTCTGCTGATTATCTGCCGCTTCTGAATCATCGACTGTAAGTATTTTTGTTAATAGTTTAAGTATTTGCTATTGACTGCTCAAATGCGAAGTTTTGCATTGTGTTGTGTGTGTTTGTGCACGCTGTCTGTCTTTACATTTGACAGAATTTTCACCAGAATTGGTATTGAATAATTTATTACCTTATTGACCACAGGTTCCATCAGAAATTTGCTAAAAAAAACACAGCAAGCAAACTACAATATGCGAACATTGTGTGCTGATATTATAATGGGAGCGCTTTACTTTGTTGTGACACTTGTAGGGGTGTATGTCTTCTAAAATATTAAAGAAGCAATTCTGCTCCAAATTAAAAGCACATGCAGTTTTTGTACCTTTATTGCGCGACGCAGAGCCGACAGTCGAGGCTAAAGAAAAGCGACGTGTGACCTCTGTTTCCTTGGCCGCAGGTTCTGAAGTGAAAGGCAGGGGTGGGTTAGCAGTTAGTCTGGTTAATATGAAAACAGGATGAAGTGGTGAAATGAGAGATAGAAGATTGCATGTGAAAACCTCTTTGACGTAGACTAAAGTTAGCTAGGTTTAGCAACAGTGCACATATGGAAGGGTAGAGTTCAAACGTCACAAATCGCTCTTAATCTCTCGCTCTACTTCACTGCCTACCAAAATAAAGTAATGAAAGTAAGTCATCTAATGAAGAAAGACACATAGACTGACAGACAGGCAGGCAGACGGATGGATAGATGGATGCTAAAACATGTTTGTTAACCTCACTTCGGCCTTTAGGCAATTCAAGTCAATGGCACCAATGCTGTTTTGAAAAAAAATGTCGAGAGAATAGTGTAAGCTCAGTGTAACACTACACTATGACGTTTGCTTGAGCTTGAAGTAGCTTCTGTTGTCTTCAGCGAAGGCCGACCTGCTTTGCACGCAATTGAGATTCCTCAGGAAATTCAAATGTTCTGAGATGACAAAGCTCTTTGAGGTCCCACGTTTCTTTCAGAAGTCACTCACATCGGAAAAAAAGACTTAAGTGATCCCGGAGATGACTGACAGAGTGATGACAATGAATTTTAACAACAGGTGCACACCAGGATGAGATGATGGATGAGTCCGAACAGAGACAAGTCATGATGCTGTGCCGTTACCTGCGGGGAGAGACCTGCGGTTTGACAGGCCCTGTAAGGTGAAGCGCTTTCTAGCGAGAGCAGATCGCTCCGAGCCGAGGCTGGCAGAAGCGTCAGCTAGAAGAGGAGAGGAGGACAGGGCTGCAGTTAAAGCGGCAGGTAGAAAATGGTGGAGGGTGAGGTGACCAGCTGGGAAAAAGATCTGTCATGAAAAATAATCATTTTGTCTGTGACAGAGCGGCCCTGTTTTCGTTGTATTAACCCCTTCGGGTGATATTGTGTGTGAAATCCAAGATTCTTCATTTGAATGTCATACTGTATACAAACACACAGCAGAAGACACATATTTGACTTATTTAAAAATATGTCAGGTTTGATTAAACGATTTATAAAAGTATTCTACAAAAATGATCATAGTTTCTGACAAAATATTACGACTCAACTATTTGCTTGAAAAAAATAGCAACATAATAATAATACACGTCTTGATCAGCAAATACTTTAGAATGATTTAAAAAAAAATACATCATATGATAGTGAAGACTCGAGTAATGACACTGAAAATCCAGCTTTGTCATCACAGAAATAAACATTTTCTGTATTCAAATAGAAATCAGTTATTTTAAATTGTAATGATGTTTGACAATTTAATATGTCATGGATTTTAATTGAATAAATGAAGTACTGTGAGCTTAAAAAATACATTTTTCAAAAGCATTTTAAAAAATCCAAAAAAATTACACTTTTAAGATCGCTCTGCTTTAGAGAAAATGCCGAAAAGTTCTGAGAGTTCTCTGTCAAGGGAAGACATGGGTTTACCAAGGGAAACCTTACCATGGAGGATACACAGTTCTTCCCGCCAATGACCTGTTACCCAACAGACAAGAAGAAACTGGCTTAATGTGAAAATTGTAGTATCACCCTCCTCCTTTGCGTTGGCCCACGGCGCATCTCTGGCAAACATTTGTCAACGCAAAGGAGGAGGCCACGCTTCTAGTAAAGTGGGCTCTCACCCCTAGGCCTGGTAAGCCTAGGTGATAGCATCCACAATCCAGTGGGCCAACTTCTCCTTGGAGACAGCATTCCCTTTCTGCTGACCTCCGTGGCAGACTAAGAGCTGCTCAGAAGCTCTGGGTGCAGTCCATGTGTATGTGTAAGGCTCTAACGCAACACAGCAATGCCAAGGCTGGATATTCCTCCTACGGGGGGCAGTGCTTGCAGGTTCACCACCTGATCGTGAAATGGCGTGGAGGGAACCTTGGGCACGTATCCAGGCCGGGGTCTCAGGACAATGTAAGAGTAGGCCGGCCCGAACAGAAGGCACTCCTCGCTCACCAAAAATGCCTGTAGGTCCCAGACCCTCTTGACGGACGTTAGCACTGTCAGAAGCTCTGTCTTAGCAGACAGGAACTTCAGCTCGACTGATTCCAGCGGCTCAAAGGGACTCCCTCCACCTGGGGGCTTCTGGTTGTGAAAGGAGCCATCCACGACCCAGAATGAAAGGAACCGGAGTGGGCTGTGATCTGCTATCACGGTCAGCACCCAGGAACCAATTGTCCAGCTGCGAAGGCTCCGGGCTGGTTGATGCTCACGGCGGCCTGGGCAAGCATGGCCATCAGCCCCGGATCAGATTCAGCGGTAGCTGCAGCACTGAACGCTGGAGATAGCCTGTCCCCCGATGCAGCAAGCGACATCTGATCTTCCCTCTGTGCTCCAAATGAAACATAAGGACCACCCTTGAACGGCCCCACCAAATCGCCTGAAAGCCTAGCAGGACAGCTACTGCGGGAGGGCTGGAACCGGCAGAGTGGCACTTACAGTCACCATCAGATCCCCCAGAGTGCCAGTTGGCGGTCCTCTGCCAGTGGCAGCGTAGTCAGGCCGGGTGGCAGCAGAAGGTGCCTGCTCATCCCGAAGGACAGCAAGGCAGGATCGCAATGAGGGCATCCTCCCTCCGCGAAGGCGTCTTCAGCATGCTGCAGACCCAGTCAATGAAGACAACCTCCGTGGCCATCATGGGAGACAGGTAACGCCTGCACCCAAGAGGACATGGCTGAAATGGCATCTTGAAAAAGATGCAAAACGACCGTGTTCAGAAATTGCTCTTCTGTGAAACACCCAGGGGATTCGCTTGACAGGGAAACCGCTGATCGTGCCGTTGACACCACAAGGAACAACTTCTGCTCCAGCTTCCTCTTCTGTTGTCACAACATAACTCGTAGTGACTGACAGAAAGGGAATTAAAGACCTGTCCCAATCCTTTACTCATTCAGAATCTGCAACCCGACACGACAGTAAGACCAAACCACCTCCACAAGAGCAGTCCAGGTCAGATCGACTGATAATAAGCTCAGCATTATAACAGCGCTTTATCTTAAAATACCTTGCCAAGGGGGATAGAGCTTTGAAGTGCTTACCAGTAACCGATTACCCTTTGGCAATTTTACAACCATTACAGCAGAGATTAGAGATAATGGCCTAATTAAGGAAAATGCACTAAATGGTTAAAAAGTAGGTAGGAGAGAGGACAACAGACAACTCTGTGATAAATGGTGAACCTAACAGTGCATGTTGACCGTAGCAGGCTATGAGAGGCCGAATTCTTCTGCTTGTTTGGTTGGTTAGAAAAATGGTAGGCTTTATGAGAGATTAATAATGACTCTCACCTCGTTTCTGGCGCATATTTGGGCCTGCATCACTACGCCTGTAGCCTGTTTCGGGACTGGAAGAGTCAGACTGCCGGAGAGCAGTTTTTCGCATATTTCTGTCAAAAAAAGCAAAGTCAGCAAACAGGTAAAAAAACACAGATGCAAATGTCACAAAAATATGTGTATGTATGCATACAGTGGCTCCACACAGAAAGAGAGCTCAAGCAATTTTCAGTCAAAGTATTTCACCAAAACAAAAAAACATATATACGCATATATACACTCCTGTCCACAAGTATGGGTTCAGCTAGTTTTTTTTTTTTTTTTATTCAGCAGGAATCTATTCAATTTGTCAAAAGTTGCAGTTGAAACAAATAAACTCTTCTTCTTCTGAACTTTCTGTTCCTCGGCGAATCTTCCGGAAAAACTATAACATTATAGTGCAGCACAGATTTCAATACTGAAAAGAAATGTTTCAGAACAATCTCTGAAGAATCAAATCATGTGATTGGAAAAAATTATGCTGAAAGATACTGATCAGCTTCGCCATCAAAAAAAATGTACAGACCCCAAAACCTTCGATGTTTGCTTGACAAGAACACAGACTGCATTTAAATACACAAGAATAGTCCAGTATTGATAAGGATTTGGTCATATGCTTCATAATAGAACAAGCACACAGATTAGCCTAATTTCCATAAAACAAAATTGCAGTTTGTAGGAAAATAAATAAGACACATCATGTTCTTAGTACATCAGTAATCAGAAGAGTGACTCACAAACACTATTATATCCACCATAAGTAAATATTCATATGTCTGCATACACAAACAAAGAATCATTTGTTTTCACTCTCATTAGATGCAGACAGTTGTGAAAATGAAGCTATTGAAAAGAGACATTTTTGGAGCGAGGAGGAGATAAAACTACAGTATTAGAGAAAAAAACGATATGCTGTTCAGTATACACAATTATTTATCAAAACTTTCTGGGTGTCAAACATTAACTTGAAGAACTACAATTACTCAAGTGCAATTGTTACTCAAGACTTGTGTAAAGTGGCTATGAAATACCTCATAGGAGCATGGTAGATGTTCTCTGTAATCTTCTGATGAAGTTGACTTGCTTCTATGCCAACGTGTGTGAGAGAAAGAGAGAAAGTGAGAGAGAGGTGAAACAGAAGTTATTCAGTGTATTTTCACACAGCACAGAAAACACCTCCAGGATTTGTTTGGTCTTTGATGTTGATTTTAGTACCTTTACTAACAACCATGAAAACTAAAAACTTCAGATAACATCATATCATCCGATAGGCCCACACCACAGCCCACTTTTCCAAGCTGTGAGAAGAGCTGTGTATTTATTTAGGGAGCTGAGGTTTTTTCAGGTTGTCCTCATGAATTCTCAATTAATTCTGGCTGTACGTGGTAGCTGAATCATGTTTTCCCCAGGGTAGTATGTAATAAGTTCAAGTAAAGGAAGAGGTTTGCTCAGAAATACCTCGGCAGGCTTCTAGCTGGCTTGTTAAGACTTTGCGAATCTCTGACACCCACGTGTTCTTCACGTCCATAGAAGGGGCCTGACAAAACATTTAGGACATGTTATAACAATGGGAATCTTTCCGGTGTGGGACAACAGTTCCCTCTCATGGCTAATAGATGGAACAACATGGCGCTTTCAGAAAAAAAAAAATCAAATTAATAAACCCTGATGCAGAACCTGATTTTGCATCTTTGTTGACCCTGGAAAAACATTGTGATTAGCCAATCAGATTTGAAGAATCAGTGTTTGGTGCTTGTACATCAGTGTCAGTCATCTATCATTAAATATGATTTAGGCATTACTCATGGGTAGAGTTAGGTTTAGGCGTAGAGATATGGTCAAAACTAAAAGTTTGGAGTAAAATGTTGTTCTAGGCTCAACAAAATATGTTAACCCAGGAACACGTTGACACACAGGAACTTGCAACAGCATACAAAAAAATAACAGCCCCACATTTGTTTAAATCAAACATTTTTATATGTTTAGACACTTTGTTTATACTCTAAATTATTGATGTTATTAACACAATTTTGTGTCCTGTACCTGAACGATGTAAACTTCCTCTCTTCCATTGTACCAGATTTCAAACTTCTTGATGTCCCCCTTTACATTTTCTGTGATTCCCACCGAGCTCATCTGGGAGGGAAAAAAAAATACAAATCTGATCAGTTTTTAATAAATGTAATCTCTGTTGAAAAAAAACTTGGTTAAGTATGCTCATGACCAGCTTAAACCAGCTCAAGACCAACTGCAGACCACGTTAAACCAGCTAAAACCAGCTACAAGCTTTAAAACATGCCAAACCAGCTGTTTTTTTCAACAGAGATATGATCTAAAACGTGTTTCTTTTAAGCTTGGCACACTTATAATTCACTATTCATCATTTTGATACACTGATCATGATGGTTTAGGTGGAAATGACTGCCCTATAAGTCATTACTCAAAATTAGACGCAAATTTGTTAGGACAAGGATTTTTTTAAACTCATGTTTAATGTCACAACTAAGATATCAAATATTTGCTCTGAAAATAAACAAGAACTTGTACTTGTACAAATATGAAGTTGCCACGTTGTTCAGGTACAAAATAAGCCTTTGTGTAAGCTCATTCGGTACAGTCAGATGTTAACCATTTCATTACTTCCATTCACATATCTCTGATGACATCGATCCCACCTTTAATGAGTGTTTGAAACTGTAGGAGGGGGATTTCTCATGGCCATCAGATGTTTCCTCACGTCTCTTGCAAAACAAAAGCATTTTGTGGTAGAGGAAGAGATGTCTCTGCATGGGTTTGAAGCGTGCCAAGTCTTTCACTTTACTGTGACCTTTCTTATGGTCTGTCCAAACATTAAATGATCCCTGCATGAGCAGTTTTCCCAAATCATTCAGATTGCCCTGGAATCACATTTAAGACTGATATTAGTGCACACATACAAAAGATGTTTCAAATAGTCTTAAGCCTAGAACAAGAGCTGAAAACTTGTCTTAAGATGCTTTTTGTCTTAAGGCTTATTTATAAATATGACCTATTCCTGGCTTAGGCTAAGCCATGTCTATAAAACCGGGTCAAAATGTAATGAGCAGAAACCTCAAAACCAGTGATGGCGATCTGATGCATGGAGTCATTGACTGATTTGATGATATCTAGCACTGTGGCCAAAGCTTCCTCCAGCTCCGCAGTGCCCTCTGAGTTCTTACTGCACTTCAGCATTTCCTGCCAAACGAGTGGATCGAGAAGTGTGTGTGAAGAAACAGTCTTATTTTACATGTAAAAAGGGTGAAAGTTAGTATTTTAGCATAATTTAAAATCAATATGAAGTCAACTGAGAGATCTCTACCTTGGTATACAAGCAAACATATGCAACAAACTGGAAAGTGTTGGGGAAAGACTTACCTTTAACATCAGTTGGTACTTAGTGATTCTCTGCACAGGCTTTAGAAGATAGGCATCTAATGAAAGCTTGTGGTCTAGCCTTTTTTGACACTCCTGCATTCAAAAACCATTAAAAACACTTTTAAGATTTCCAAGACACTTAAGATATATCTTCTACTAGGGAAGTACTAAATAGCAATACTAAAGACTGTTGTGATGCTGTAAAATTCAGCTTTGCATCAGAGAAACAAAATACATTTTCAAATAGGTTTAAATAGTAAAGAGTTATTTCGAATTCTAATAATATTTCACAATATTACTGTATTGTTTAATATATACTGTAAATGCAGCCTTGGTGTACAAAAACAGTAGGAAATCTTACAGAAACTTTTGAATAGTATACTATACATTGTATATATAAAAAAGTCTCACCTGAAAGAACATACTGTCCCCACATTGCCGCCACAAAGCCTCCGATCGCGGCTTATTCTGACAATATTTCTCATAAATTTGTAACTCTTCCTTCTAAAAGACAGCAGATGGAGACAAGCCTTAAGTTCCCGTTTCATATGCTGTAGATGTACTGTATTTCACAGTCGGGCCACTCACCCGCTTCAGAAAACATGTTCCTACTAATTCCGGCTTTTCCACAGAATTTTCTAGCTCTTTGAGAAAGGTCCTGTAAAAACAGAATGGAACAAATGACTAAATAATAAATAAAAAGCAGAAGGTGATGACACAAGGTAAGGACAAAAGGCAGTGAAAATCAGCTCACAATGCTCTTTCCCAAGACCAGAGACTGTAAAACTCCTTACATGGAAAAGGTTAGCATTAACAATTCTCTAAACTTCTCCTTTTGTCTCACATGAAATAAACATCATGTGAGGAATGACACAAGAAAACATTTTATCTTTGCGCAAACTATCCCTCCGCTCTCCTTTCTCTGATTCATCACATGATTATTTCTAATGAAACACTGTTTACATTTCACCTCTGTCAAACAAATCAATACAGAATATCCAATATCATCAACAAACACAAAAGCCTTTGAGGACTCACGCTTTTCATTACTGACATGATGACAAGTTTCGGTGCCTCTAAAAGCACAAAAACAAGGCTGCAGCTGGGAATGATGAGCAATGATTAGCGGCTGTTTATCTGCACCACGACTGACGCGGTAGAAACAGGTGCTGAGGAAAGACATATGGGGAGAATACACAAACCCGCTTTAGGCGTTGTTATTTCATAATCCTGGACTTTGCTGTAACTCGACCCTAGGTGGGAGACAATGAACTCTACAACAATAATCGGTAGCATGAGGCCAGCCGAACAATGGGCCAGCCAACCCCTATAGATTTTTTGTGAAAATCCAATATCGCCAACTACAAAACCCACCACACCCCGATTCCCAACATACTATTATTTGTCTCTTTTTACACAACACCCTTTTTGATAATATAATTTGGGTGTATAATATAAGCTTTCACTATAGGGAAGCATCGGAAAAGAAACAAACCTAACCAGTTGTGCTAAGAGCCCCGTCAGGAATGTGGGGTCCCGTTGGGGGAGGGTCTGGCTCATACTGGACATTGGCACAGTCCTTTCTGGAAAATCCAGCTTGAGCTGCAAGTGGGTTTTGGAACATGGCTGGTTTCTATGTAGCTTGTGCAAAGTGAACAAGTTTGTTGCTTGTCTGAGGTGGTCTAGCTTAGTTTTGAGCTGTCAGAAACTGTGTATGACCTCATTAAGTGTCGTCAAGTCAGTATCCTTACTTCTGGTGAAATTCGTAGATTTCAGGCAGATTTCCAAAAAGTACTTCTTTCTTGTTTTCCAAAGTTGGTGGAATCAGATAGATGAGCTCGGGGTCATCCAGTGCAGCGGCATAGCCCTGCATCAAAGTAAACATGTCAAACAAAACCACAGTCAAATATTTCAACACTTTACAACAGATACATAACTGATATACAGTACTGTGCAAAAGTCTTAGGCCACCAGTATTTCCACCAGCAGAAAATGTTTTTAAGTGGGTTATTTATATCTTTTGCGTCAGCGCGTCAGATGGAAATATCAGTTTACATTTCCGAACATTATTTTTGTCATTAATTGTAATAATGCAGTGAGATTATTGTCTGCACAAGGGGTCTTGACAACAGCCAGTGCTCCACACAGAGATCTGATCATCATCCAGTCTGTCTGGAATAATATGAAGAAACTGAACAAACTGAGACAGACTCAATCCAGGAGAACTGTGCCAACGTCTCCAAGTGGAAGAAAAAAAAAAAAAAAGAACCTGGAAAGCTACCTGAGAAACTATTGGCAAGTGTACCTCGGAACAGAAGCTGTTTTAACAAGAGTCTAAAACAGTACTGTAGCTTTGCTGGTAGGTTTTTTTCTTCCTCTTGGAGACATTGCCACAGTTCTTCTGGATTTAGTCTGTCTCAGTTTGTTCTGTTACTTCATGTAACTAAGACTTTTGCACAGTATGGTAACCATAGCTGATATTTTGACATACATTTTTGAATTACATGAATAACTGTTCATTACACTCATTTTGGTAAGTAACGTAAAGGTACTTTTTAAAGGTAAGGGTACATTAGATTTTTAAAATAACATTTTAATGTTTTAAAAATATAATTTATTTCTGTGATGCATACATTACTTCCCAAGAAATCATTAGAACATGCTGATTTGCTTATCACTCTAAATGTTGCAAACAATTGTGCTGTTTTATATCTTCATGGAAACTGTGGTGCAATTTTGTCAAGATATTTTGATGAACAACAAAAAAAGATAATTTGAATTCAGCTGCATTCATTTTGAATCTAAATCTTTTGCAACATTTATATTGTCAGTGACTGTGAGTGAACCACAGGTGTTGTTTCCTCTAACACAATTTTACTGACACTGAAATGTGCCACCCGAACTGCAACATTTCCAGTTCCTTTTTTATTTCAAAAGCACTTACTTCTATGATGCTCTGCAGCTCTTCTACGTACATCCTCTCTGTCTCAATCAACTCATTCATTATGTGGCTGTTGAGAAATTGTAAAAAAAAATCCTTTTGTCAAACAAAGGTCACGATGAGAGATACCATGTAAGATAAAAGTTTCACTCATCTAGATGTTGAACTATACGGTATAGCGCAAGGTAGTTTAGTTTCCATAACTTAACTAAACGCTAAAACTGTTTGGCGCTTTTGCACATTTGGAGCCCTGAAACAAAAGCCCAGCTCAGTTTTCAACTTTTTGTCAGTTACTAAAACTCAAAAATCCTTAAACCTATTGTTCTTCCTATAGATACTACAACACCTTAAAGGACCCTTCAGAAATTGCATTTTAGTTGGTCCCCTAACTGATGAATTGCATTTATTGTGCTGAGGTGTAGCCTGCTTATGTGAATCAGATGACCAGATCTGACTGCACCACTCTGTCAGAGAAGTCTCTCTTTTCATAATTTGTTCGTATAATGACGCTGACCATGTTGAAAAAGAGGCATGTACTTCCCCCTCCCCACCCACAAGAAAGCACTCCCATTCAAATACAAGTTCTACCAGCAGTGACACACAACTGCTTTCAGTACAGCTGCCACACTACGACTGAGGTCCAGGGCTTAAAGAAAAATACTTTTGCACATTTACTACATCATGGACGGGCCTCAATGGTAAGTCACATGTTTTTGACTAAACCTAGTATGTGTGTGGAGAGCTTCCTGAAGCTGAGCCAAGATTTTACTTTCAGAAGCCAGGTACAAAATGCTTTTCCACTGGTATGTGAAGCCTTAGAGACCTCATGCTAAATTTACACCGTTACTGTGGAGTCTGTGTATTGAATGTGATCTTCAGGGGGGGAAAAAAATCCCCGAATGATAGCCCCAAGGCTTTTTTCTGAAAAACAAATTAGTCTGTTTTTTTTAAAAACACGCTGTCAGTTTCACATGATTGAACTGTGCTACTAAAACATGAACTTGGGAGTGTTTTTCACAGGAGTTACTTAGGGAGTGTGTTAGAATATTTAAATATACACATAGGTGAGAATACTTACTGATAACATAGTGATCACTGAGATATAGTGGGCGAAACTATTAGCTAAGGTGCTGTATTTGATGAAACACAGTTGAACAGGTCATGACAATTAAATGTACTTTTCAAAGGCATGTCAGCATGAAACAATGTTATAATTACTGAATAACGTCACATGGGAAATGAAACGTAAAGATAAGAAACCAGTTTCATTTTGTTGAGCAAAGCAGAAATGTACTAAAATCTACATTAACAATCTTTTTACGGTAACTTTGTTTGTGTTATATTTGATTCTTAGGAAAGTTTTGATGAAAATGACTAACAATGGGATGGATGGTTAATGTGAAACTAATAATTCCATGAGCGCCTGGTATGAGCAGGTGATCCAGTTTGTCAGACGATCCTTTCTGCTCTTGGCACTCGGCTGTTTAGGGTGTGGGATATTATGACAAGCATTGTTGTTGTGTTGCGCTTTGGAGTAGATTTGCTGCTGTAATGATCTTTCCGCGGTTGTGAATGTTTTGTACAGCACTCAGCACATCAGCGTGTTCGGTGGTTTAAATCCTTTTATTCAAAGTAGCGCTGAGTCAACGATTGCTTTCATTCACAAGATCGATTCGCAGAGTCTCCCGCATAGTCAAGGTTTTCAATGAGCTCTCGCAAACAAATGTTGCCACCGCAGCGTTTGCTAAAGAGGAATGTTGTTTTGAAAGCAAACGTAAAATAAAATTAACTTTGTAACTAAATTACATGTATTTGCAACTACATGTCTGCTAAATCTCAGAGTAGACTGTTAGGCTAGGTTTAGGGTTATATAATAAGTTGACAAGTTGTATGATGTGGACCTATCAAAATAAATAGTTGGAAGTTATTAAGCAGGCAGTCTAGTAATACTGCTAAGTTACTTACTGTTAGTAGAATATCTGAAGTGGACTATAAAAATACAATGTTACCCACAAGGACATAAATAAATGTCAGGTCTTACTATCCTTGTGGGGACACTTGGGCTCCTCAGTGTAGCATACAAAAGTAAACACACACACACACACACACACACACAGTGTTAAGAGTATAAACATTAGATTTTTTTTTAGTAGGCTTTAAATTGTTGCAGTCCCTGTTTTGAAATAATCATTCTTGTTTTACAGAACACAAATGCAGTGTTAATGCCATGTGGTGGACTTTCTCGACCGACTGCCGTTTCTTTAATGTGTAAGAAAAAGCACACGAAAAGGCGGAAAATGTTTCGGGGTAACACTTCTGGCAGGCAAGCACATCTGCACTAATATCACTACGATGGAACTCAGGCAAACCCAGTCCTGGAAAAAAATCATCGAGAGCGGTTCTGGATTGCATTACTGGACTTGAAAAGAGACAGCGGCGTTGAGAGCGTGTGCAGTTTAGCAGAATGTTCATGAATTGCAGAAGGGTGAGGAAATGGCAGTTTCTGAAGCTTGTCTCCATGTGCTGCATCATGTCAGTCCTTATGGTTTGCTGGGAACAGGTGGACCACGGTGTCGTAAGCCACATGAAGTCATACTCCTATCGCTACCTAATCAACAGCTACGATTTTATTAACAAAAGCCTCAGCGTCAGCCCAAAGGAAGCAGCCAGATTTGGCAGCTTCCCTTATTTGCTGAACAACGAGAATGTGTGTAAAGACGAAGACGTGCTGCTGCTTCTGTTCGTGAAGTCCTCCCCAGGAAACTTCAGAAGGCGACAGGCCATTCGCTCTACTTGGGGCAACGAGTCCTACATAAATCACGAGCTGGGCGTTATCGTAAAAGTGGTGTTTGCTATGGGAGTTCACTCTGATAGCGCCCCAGAGGACAAACTGAACAAGGAATTGCACAAGGAGCACATGAAACACGGTGACTTGGTTCAACAGGACTTCCTTGACACTTTCCACAACCTCACTGTCAAACTGCTGCTACAGTTCCGCTGGATGCACGAGAACTGCACCCATGCCCACTTCCTCATGACTGCTGACGACGACGTCTTCATCCATCTGCCCAACCTGGTGCGCTACCTTCAAGACCTCAGGAGCCAGAAGGTGCGCAACTTTTGGGTCGGCCACGTTCACAGGGGTGCTCCTCCCATTCGCCGTAGGGAGAGTAAATATTACATGCCCTTCGACATGTACCAGTGGTCGTCCTACCCGGATTACACCGCCGGGGCTGGGTATGTGGTCTCTGGCGACGTGGCAGCCAAAATCTATCAAGCCACGCTGTCACTTAACGCCTCTATGTATATCGATGACGTCTTCATGGGTATATGTGCCATTGCAGCCGGCGTCTCGCCTCAGGAACACATTTATTTCTCGGGGGAGGGGAAAACACCCTATCACCCGTGCATCTATGAAAAAATGATCACCTCTCATGGACATGAGGACGATATTAGGTATCTGTGGAAGGTTGCGACCGCCCCACAGGTAAAAAGTATTTCGTCTGGACTGTTTGGGAAGCTCTATTGTACGGCTGTGAAAATGTCCTTGCTTTGTAAGCCGTACTTTACAAACACGTATACATGCATGGGAGCTTTTACATAACGCACTATGAAGTCCGAGCAGTATTTCATTTTTTTTCCCCCTTCCTCTCTCTCTCGTTTATTTTTGCTTTAAATGTTATTTAGCTTTAAAAGTATTTTGTCAGTTCCCCAATAAAGTCGTAAGCTGTTAAAGCATTTGTTTTGCACTTTTTCATTTTATTTGAATTCTTTTTTTTTTTATGGACAGTGAAAGAAAGCAGGAAGCACATTGTGTGTGTCACAAAACCTATTTCCATCCAAAGAAATTACATACTACAAAAGGATAAAGTGACTGTGAAAATATTAAGACTTTTACACCAATTTGTCATCACTGTATTGCAAGACTAAATGTTATGTTATTTATTTGTCATGGTAGAAAAAAATATGTTACTGTATTTTATGATTAAAGTTATTAATATTATTTATTAATACTAGGAAGTACTAAGAATTATCATGAACTGAGAATTAGGAGAAAATGTAAATTACCGTTTAATACTTAATATTATAATTAAGTATTTATCATCCGTCACACATCCGTGACATACCGTCACTACTAAAAAAACATTTACGGCCCTTATAACAGCCATCGTTTGTGTTGGGTTTTTAGGAAATGGGTTTTGACAGTTCAGTGTATAATTAGTTCATTTCCTTTGTACTGAGCTACTAAGTACTAGAGTTACTTGTGGTATACTATTAAGAGTGTGTCCTAACTTTCTTTTATGTTTCAAACGTGATATGCTTCTGCTTAATGCTTTCAAACATTTTAATGAACTGATGGTGCTACTTGTGCTTGTGTTACATTTTGGTATAATAAATCAATGCCTATTGGCCTATTGATTTGTTGCACTGTGGCATTATTATCATGACAGCTAAGCCTCAATCTCATCAAACTATATTATTCCTCATATACTGTGAAATGTCTGCATTACAGAATATAATAAGAATCACCACTGAGAATAATCAGGAGAAAAGAATGACGCTTCAGCGTGCACTGCCAAAATTGCCAAACGTGTTTTTATTTCCCATTCTGAATTAAAATCAATTAAAGTGTTAAATTCATCACTTTTAAAGCAGTTTGACTCTCTCTTTGACTCCTCTTGAACCTTTTTTTTTTAAGATTATATTACCAACAACAGTAGTGCTAAATAACTTTTTGTTGTGCATTCAGTTTAGTTTGTTAGAATAATCGGTAACACTTTATAAAAACTACACACTATGAATGATTAGTTAAGCATTAGTAAGCATTTATTTCATCCTTTATAAATAATTGTTCCAACATTATCATGCAATTATTAAACAGTGCATCTATAAATGCCTTGTTCTTGAGCACACACATATATATATAATGTTAAATAATCATATTTTTATAGTTTATTAATGATCAGTTTATCATTTGTTTAATTATTGCGTTATTTACAAACCAGTTATTTAGGAGATGTCAGTGATGATTATATGTGATAAGTGATAAGTAAATGATTAATCAATTATTTAAATTTACATTAGTTAATCTTATTAGACTCATGATAATAGTTGTTCAGTGTGTTAATAAATGCTTTATTAACACATGTTCCTTCTGTAATTCATGATTAAGTCAGGTAGTTATAAAGCATTCAGTAGTAGCCAGGCTTCTGTTTTTGTGAGCTCATCTAAAGTGAGGATAAAGCAGATGTAAAGACTCATTTATATTCTAAACAGCAATGTTATACAAACACAACAGAGGAATACAGAACACATATTTTTTCAAGATGTAAAAAACTTAATCGTACAACTCCACACTTCATAAAATGATAAACAAACCTTCAATTTCATAGAAAAATAATTAAAGTGTACAGTTTTAGATATTTTTTGCATCTTGAAATTAATATTTTTGTATCCCTCTGTGCTGTTTGTTTATTTTTTTCTGTAAGGAAGATAACCATTTAATTCTCCTTTGTACATTTAGATATGCTTATAAATCAAGAACAAGGCATTTATAGCTGCATTAATAAACTACTTACTAATGAATATTAATGTTGGAACAATGCTTTATAAAGGATGAACTGAGTATTTACTAATACTTAACTAATGATCCATAGCGTGTAGTTAATATAAAGGGTTACCTTCTTGGGTTTAAGCATGCTAAAAGCAGGACAGTAAATGTGTAAATTAAGTGCTCTTTTGTTATTAATTAATTTAAAATGAAAGACCTGTTAGAAACAGTTTTTGTTATGGTGAAGTGTTAAGTGTTTTCTAAAATGCTAAATAGCAAAGCTTGTGGATGGGATGTCGGTGGAAGCGTGATTAACTTACAGTTAGTGTTAACAGGAACTTAAACTGTACAAGCACATTCAAGACATGGCATTCTAGGCATGTTTTGTTTCTTTAAATTTTATTCCTATATACACATATCTATACACAACAGTTTGTTCTGCTTCTCATCGGTATCGGTATTGCCTTGTACATTTTGTATCACTCCACATGGTCTGTGTTTTGTTAATCTAGTGCCATGGTGGATGCTTAAATCCACTATAATTTAACAAACAATACTGTTTCCTGTCACAGAATGCAGTTTTAAGACTTTTTTTAAGGCAAGATTATGATTGGTCTTCAAATGTGCGTTTTTTTACTAAAGATGATGTATATTTCAAAATTAGCTTCAATGTTTTGAGACGGAGATCCTTCGGTTTAACTGCCATTAAGCCTATAAAATACTCAAGACGTGTCACTCCTACAGTTTTGAATGGGGGAAAATGCAACGCTTAACATGGCTGATCAGTCATAGGAAGCCCCGCCTTCTGAATGAAATGATTTGTAAAGTCAGAGAATTTTTCCGTACATTTAGAATACATTTTAGTATGAAAGTATTTTAAGAGTCATGATTTATTCGTTCGTACACACATTTCACTCACAAATTTGTGCGTACGCATGTTTAGTGAATGAGACCCAATGTTTTCATCAGTGGGCATTCAAACTTTTGTTTTATTGAGAGGTATGCAGGTAATCACACTCGTTCAGTCCCCCTCTCTCTTATGATACATTACATAATAGGCTACAGCAAGCTTTAGCAATAAAAAAACTTTTTAATGAACCAATTCTACATTCCTTCGTTACTAGCTTTAAAGTGACTTTTTGGAATTAGTAACGGAGCTTGGGCTCAACTTTAAATTTGAATCTGTTGTGAAAGTAAATAGTTTGCACAGAAGAGGGCTTGTAAGGACACTTTGTTGTTGTTTCACGAGTTCGCGCTTCCTGATGATAACAATTAGGGCATATCTGGTGTGCTGTCGAGGGAGCGAGCCGGGATGTCGGCCCTAGAAGATGGAACCCTAGGGTAGAACCCTAAACTAGGACTGAGCTCGACGTCCAGCTCGAATCCCGCTCGCCCCCCGGAGGAGGATGGATGGATGGACTGATTAGGGGATTGGAAACAGCTGTAGCTAATCATTGCGTCAGAGCTCCTCCCGAAACTTGTTTGTCTACATCACTTATAATTAATTTACACGTCTGCTTGTTATATGAACGCTATATCACTCTCGTACTCGAGCAATACGAGATAATTAGATCCTTTTTTCTAATAAAATTACAGGGGCATGTACGCATGTGTTAACCGTCTGAGGTCGGATCTCCCGCCGGCGGGAGTGCATGGCTTTTTTTCAGATGTCAGAGAATAAAACTGAAACTGCTCTGTCATATATGATCGCACATATAAGAGTAATA
>JAUMHP010000060.1:15122022-15136990 GCA_032361065.1 Enteromius trimaculatus
TAATGTTCAGTGCTTTGCTACAATCTGTATTGTTAAAAGCGCTATATAAATAAAAGTGACTTGACTTGACTTGACAACCTTTACAGAGAGAACTTTGCCCCTTTAATTGAAAAATTAAAACTAGACCTCAAAAAATGGAACCTGTTGTTTCTTTCTCTTGCAGGAAGAATTAACTGTGTAAAAATTAACATTTTACCAAGATTTCTGTATACTTTTTCGAGTGTATCCCAATTTTATTTTATCTAAATCTTTCTTTCAGAATTTAGATAAACTGATTTCATCATTTATATGGGGTGGAAAAACACCTAGAATTTGGAAGGAATTTCTTCAAAGACCAAAAACTCAAGGTGGACTAGCACTTCCTAATTTAGGTATTACTATTGGGCCGCAAATATCTCAAAAGTACTTTATTGGCTTAAGAACCACGAGGATATCTGGTGTATTTCAGAGTTGAACTCTTGTACTTCCGCGTCTCTACCTGCTTTAACTTTATCCAAATTGCCCCTTTGCATTTCACTGCACACTCAATGCCCAGTTGTCGTAAATCTTAAGATTTGGTTCCAATTTAGACAATCTTTTGGTTTTAAAGACGTTTCCATAGCTAGCCCCATATGCAAGAATCACTTATTTCTTCCCGGTCAATTGGACTCAGTCTTTAGTCAGTGGCAACAGGTAGGCCTTGTTAAATTTAGTGATCTCTTTATTGATGATGTTTTCGCTCCATTCTCCACTCTCTCATCAAAATACACATTGCCAAGATCACATTTGTTTAGATACTTTCAAATTCGACATCTAATCCAAAACTATTGTTCCACATATCCTTCCATTCCTCCTAATACAGGATTGGATATGGTTCTAAACACTCCCTTGCATTTGAAGGGAGTAATTTCTAATTTATATAACATTTTAATGTCTACAAAAAATATTAATCTAGATCAAATTCATGCAGAATGGTCAAAGGACTTGGGTGTGGACATATCAGAGGAAACCTGGAACAATGCATTATCGAGAGTAAATGGAACAACCTCCTGTACCCGTCTATGTTTAATTCAATTCAAGGTCCTCCACAGACTTTATTATAGTAAGGTTAGACTTTCCAAGATATACAGGAATGTAAATGATATATGCGTTGCCATTTTGTTAAAGCAGATCTGGCTCAAAAAATATATATATGTGTCATCATAAACCATTAGGGTTGGAGCCACAACTTTGGTGGTGTCACAGTTTCATGTGAAACCCTTTTGCTCAGTTAGCAATATGGCATTTTCACAAAGTTGTGATAATATGCATACCAAACTGCAAAACAAGTAATGAATAAATACTCTGCTGTAATAATTGTATTATTTATATTGTATATTATATTATTTACATTTAGATATTTAGCAGATGCTTTTATCCAAAGCTACTTTCAAATTAGGACAATGGAAGCAATTAAAAATCAACAGAACGACAAACCTCAGTTAGCTTAATTTTTAAAATATAATAAATAAAACATAATTCAATTTTAATTTCAAAATAGCATTTTTTTTTAAATACTATGTACAATTAATTATATTAAGTTATTATTTAACTGAACCCAAAAAAATTTAATTGAAAAAAAAAAAAATATATATATATATATATTAGAAGGAATGTGTTATTATTAATAAAGTAATCAAAATTACTAGATTTTTTGTAGTGGGTAAATACAGTGTTTTTTTTTTTCTATAAAGCGAATCTCTCATCTTGTGAGACGCTCTTTCTCAGAGGATGTGTTCATACCTGCGTCTGTTTGAAAGCGACTCTTCTGTTTCATTGTTCATGAGAACAAGACTCGATCCCCCTTGCCCTCCTTCATGCATGACCTCAATCTGTGAAAAACCACAGAGAGACAGAACACACTGCTCAAAAACCACATACAGTTTTATGCAAATGAAAGAAAACGGCTGGAACGTATGTGTAATAATGATATTCTAAGGCAAGATTTTTAAGGTTTTTATACATACACATATATGTTAAAAAAACAAAAAACGTTTCTAGATTTTAGCATGATAATCAATAGCACAATGTACAGTATTTGGTCATGGCTTAATAGATTGCCTAATATGCTGCTGCTGTAGTTGTAGACTATTGCTGCTGCTGCTAAGCGAGTACATTAACTGTTGCTAAAGCATATGCAGATAAAGTGCTGTAAGTAGTGATGGGAATTTTGCTGAGTTCTGTCTTGCTGAGGGTCACAGACTTCTGCACAAACTGTCTCATAGAGCTCTGGGTTGGTTTAGGTGCTTGTGGTGGTATACTGCAGCAGGAGCAGCAGCAACAGTTGCAGTAGACACACTGGCATTCATTAATATCACTCAACTGACTGTGTTTATTCTTCCCATTGCACTGACGGGTGGACAGTTCTCAGGTGCCTGTTCAGGTTGTTTGTGGCGCCGGCTCTATATGATATTCTATTCTTGCAGACTCTACACTCTGCCTTTCTATTGTCAATAAAATTGAAATGGGCTGTTAACTTCTAAGAGCCATTTCGTTCATCACTAGCTGTAAGTAATTAAAACATACTACTGCTCCACAAGCAGTAATGACCTGTAGAAAACCTATACAGGTGGAGGACAGAGGAAATGCTTTTGTGGATGTAAAACCATGCAAGCTCATTGGCTGCACGTGCAACATGAACCAATCAGCTTGTGCCAGATAGTTAAACATTTCTATCAGATTTGACCATGTAAATGACACAAACCTTGATGCCACCTTTGGCTTTGGCTCGAATATTCCTCCTCTTTGCCAGCTCTGCGTCACTGGGCTGCTTACTTACGGAGGAGTTTTCTGTAGCTTTGCGATTTGATGCTGTTGAGTTTAAAAACAGATTTAAACAAGCTGGAAGGCATTCGTATTTTTCTCTTAAATAATTCAGGATGCAAAGCCTGGTAAGTTAATCTTCAGGTTTTAAAACAGAAATGAGAACAAGCATCTGGAAAAAAAAGGTTGAGGGATTGCAAGGCATTGCAAAAAAACCCACAAGCGGTCTGTACATGCACGCATTTCCGTTGTCTTTTTACAACTTACTAGGTGTAGCCTGATGTGGGATTTTAGGTGAAGTGCGTTTTGGTGAAGATTCTGGTCGAGGTGCAACTGGTTGCACTGGCCTTGTTTGCTTTGCAGAAAGCTTTTTTAGACTCGCGTGTCTTTTCTCAAACATTTCTTGAACGTCATCCAGTCGTTTCAGTGCAGTTTGAGCCTTGCTCTGCATGGGATGAGATAAAGAGGATTATACACAAAATCAGTAATTTAGCAAAAACAGTCTGTATTATTACAACTACAGCGGGCCCCATAAGTCTGAAACACAATTTAAAAATCTGGGACTCATCTAGTTTTACCTTTTTGAAATATTGAAACAAAATTAGAAATAAATCATACATATTCAATATTTAATACTATTTACAGGTCAGTCATTGGATAATAAGAAATGAGTGCTGCTGTCACTAAAAGGAGGATCAAACACAGTATAAATTCTGAGATTTCAATGCAACTTTTGATATAATGATTTAATATAATAATATTTTAAAAGAAACAATTTGGTAACAGTCAGAATCTTACTAACTTTGTTAATCGCACCCAAAATAAAACATGTTGTTTAAATAATATATGTATGTATATCTGAAAAATATTTTATGTTTATATATAAATATATTTATTTATAATATAAATTATATGAATATAAACACGTAAATACATGTAAATAATAAAAAAAATACTGTAGATATGTGTATTTATATTTAAATAAATATGCATAATAAATATGTGTGCTGTGCAAAATAAAACTTTTATTTTGGATGTGATAAATCAATTAACAGCACTATATGTTAGTATATATTATTTGACCCTATAACTCTAGCACTTATTTGAATTATTTTCTTTAAAAAAGCAAACAAACAAACCAGCTTTTCTAATCTTTGCATTCTATCTATCTATCTTTTTTTTTATTTATAATACAGATTAACAAACCACAAAGCAGGATATTAACTATATCATATAAAAAAATGGAGTGTGTATTTACACTAAGTGCAAATATCCTCCTTTGTTGGCAGAGGCTGTTTACACTAACTCCACCCACCAACGTGTGATTGGGCTAGTCAACATTACACATTACACATCATCTCCAGTGGCGCAGATGGTAAAACATGCATCATACTCATTTTGACGCAATCGACCCAGGTTCGAATCTCTTTTTCTACCTTTTGAAATATAAATCTTATTAGAAAAGCATTTATTTTTAATAAAAATGAAGGAAATGATCAGTATGTTAAAATAAGGTGTAGGGTCGGTCTAGGCAGTACGAAAGAGGATTAGGGCAAAGCAATAATACAATTATTTTATCATTTCCAGATTAAAGTTGTTAAATAACAATAATAAAGTCGTTAAATTTAGAGAATAAACTCGTTAAAATCCGAGAAAAAAGTTGAAATAAAATGTATAGAATAAACTTGTTAAATTACGAGATTAAAGTCATTACATTTTGAGAAAAAACTTGTTAAATAACAAAAAAAAAACTTACAAGAAAAACAAGATTAAAGTCCTTAAATTTAGAGAACAATGTCGTTAAATTACAAAAAAAAAAAACAATTCATGTTTCGAGAAGTAAAAGTGCAGAACAAAAGACTTGTTTTGAGCGTGCCCGTCAGCATAGTTCGTAGAGTAATATGCTTGAGTTAAACATGCCCGATTAATTGAAACCATTTCTTGCCGAACTCTCTTTCCTTTCTTCATCACTTGATGCATCAGAAAAGTGGATTTTAACTGCCTTAATTATAATGCAGTCATTAAGTGGTACTACAGTAAATCCATTACTCGTTTGTGTATCGGAAAGTATTCTAAATGCAGTTATGGCACAGTGTTTCATCTGCATTTCTGCATTAAACTCTAATTTAATTCAGCATGGAGTCTGTGGTTTGATTAGAGGTAAAGGGCTATAATGGAGAGCTTGCCCCAATAAGGCAGCATACAGGCTATTTCTTAATAAATATAAAATAGGCTAATTTACATACTATGTTATAATCACATCCTGTTAATATACAACAATACTGGTATCTGTCACCATTTATAAGTAGGCTATAAATTTAATTAGCTACTTTTACATAACGAAAATAAAATGGCTATTTTTATATAGTGGCACATCTATAAAAATGGGCTGATTTCATTTACACTGTAAACAGCATCTATGGCAGAGGATTGTTCTCACAGCGCTGTTCAGCACTCGCCTGATCGAGACGAGTAGCGCATTTGATCTGAGTTTGATGTGCAGAGTTTTTCACGCGAGTCCGAGCCGTTTCACGTTTGCTGGTTCAGGAATTCTCGTGCTGTAAAGAAATTACAGCGCATATGAAAACAAAAAGCTGCAGTCTGGGTGTTTGAAATTCGTTCACTTCTGTATTTGGCCCACGGCTGGCCTTTGGACACCCCTGCCATAGATGCTATTTACAGTGTAAATGAAATCAGCCCATTTTTATAGATGTGCCACTAAATAAAAATAGCAATTTCACTTACGCTGTGTAAAAGTAGCAGATCTTTTACAAAACAAGTTTTTTGTTCTGCACTTTTACTTCTCGAAATATGAGGGGTATTTTTCCTTGTTATTTAACAACTTTTTTCTCGTCATTTAATGACTTTAATCTAGAAATTTAATGGGTTTATTTTCGAAATTTAACGACTTTTTTCTTGTAATTTAATTACTTTAATCTAGAAATTTAAAGAGTTTATTATCATTATTTAACAACTTTTTTCTGGTAATTTAATGACTTTAACCTAGAAATTTAACGGGTTTATTCTCGAAATTTAACTACTTTTTTCTCGTAATTTAATGACTTTAACCTAGAAATTTAACGGGTTTATTCTCGAAATTTAACAATTTATTATCATTATTGAACAACTTTTTTCTCGTAATTTAATGGCTTTAATCTAGAAATTTAACGAGTTTATTCTCATTATTTAAAAACTTTTTTCTCGTAATTTAATAACTTTAATCTCGAAATGATATACATTTTTTTATTATTGCTTGGCCCTAATCCACTTCAGTAAGGCAGGGCTTTATTGTCCAAATAAGGTGGCATATATTTAATAATTTGAATTAAAAAGTTATTATTGCATACTGTCTTATAATTTATTACAATAATGAGCTGCAGATAATTGCCACTATTTGCCATAAGTACATGTAGTACAAAGAAAAAATATTTTAAAAAATAGTGTAAATGGCATCCATTGCTAAGAAAATATGCTATTTTCACTTAGTGTAAATAACCTCTATTGCTATGTACACTTGCAAAAAAAAAAAAAAAAAAACCTTGCTACGTGTACTGCATTAAGCTAACTCTTTATAACATTAGCTATAAAATCATTTAGAAGACTTTTTCATTGTTAGTTCATATTGATAATGTAGCTGAAAAATGT
Organism: Enteromius trimaculatus; assembly: GCA_032361065.1. Classification (NCBI taxonomy): domain Eukaryota; kingdom Metazoa; phylum Chordata; class Actinopteri; order Cypriniformes; family Cyprinidae; genus Enteromius; species Enteromius trimaculatus. The sequence continues at coordinate 15,128,449 of JAUMHP010000060.1, forward strand.
TGACAAATTGAATCCTATAGCAAAGTGTTACTAACCATTTGAATAATTACTTTTGGATTTGACTGTATATCTGCTTTATTTGTACCTTGACCCATTCTGAGAGGATGATCTCATACTGGTTGCCGAGATCTTTGAGGTGACTGAGCTGCTGCTCTTTGGCTGAATTCATGTAGCGCTCGATGTCCTGCAGCGCTGCTTCTGCACCTTCCTGTGTCTGACATCTGTCTACAGCCTGAGAGGCCAACAGGTACACTCCACACTCACACCACTGGTTCACCTGCCACACACAAGCACCACATCAATGCATCTATTTCTCTTGTAACACTTTAAGGTGTCTGTGTTTTAATTTGTCAGGATGTGTGTTGTTTCACGAACCTCATCGATACGTTTGTGGATTTCAAGTGATTTGGTCAGAATGTCATGTTTCTTTTTGGCCTCGTTGCTGAAGTCGTCACAGATCCGACGCAGTTCGACACACTTTGGCCGGATGGAGTCGACGGCGTAGTGGTTACTTTGAATCAGCTGGTCACCATGCTGAGCATGAAGCTGAGCTTTCTGCAACGACTCCTGTACAGATTAATAAATACATAAAAGCTTAACATATGAGGAATGATTTATACTGCTATCTTGACTGCAGTGTCGTAACAAGATGTGCTTCTGTCTTTTATTTGTTCTTAAAGTTCAGTTCTATTCACCGCATGCTTTCCCACAAAACCTGCACATGATTGACATTGGAACAAGGCCAAGAAAAAAAACATGCTTTATCTTTCTAGATAAGCTGGTTACTTGATAAAGTTAAGTTAAACATCTTGGCAGTGACACCAGAACACCAACATTCCTTGCTCAGAACCAGCATCTAAACAAGCTCTGGTAACCAGTACTGCTGGTCTGTTCAAGATACACTTGTGATTGAATCCTTTAGAAACCTAACCCTAACCCTAAACAAAAGAAAGATTCATTTTAATAAAAATGCTAATGTGTGACCCTGGACCACAAAAACAGTTTTAAAGGGGTCATATGATGCAATCTCAAATTTTCCTTTCTGTTTAGAGTGTTACAAGCTCTTGGTGCATAAAGAAGATCTCATAACCAAAGAGATACTCTTAATCTAAGTTATGTTTTCTTATTAAAAGAACCAGCTACTTACTATTCAAACACGAGTTTTGAGCTTGTCATTTCTCTGATCGCAAAAGAGGTGCAATGCAGCGTGACACGTAAATAGACAGCACTGCGTCATGATAATCATTATCATGATCAACCCTGGAGGCAATGAATGGCCCATTTTTAATATGTTTTATTGTTTTGGTGTCATAACGCCTGGATGCGGCCTAACATTTCTGTCACATGCTTGCGGTATTCAGCCAATCACAGTGCACTGGATAGCTGGCCAATCAGAGCACACCTCGCTTTTGTAGAACGATGAGCTTTGAACAAAATCGACTTGTTTCTGGAGGTGGGGCTTAGAAGAGAAACAATAATGTAGAGTGTTGAAAATAATGTGTATTTTGCATCATAATCTGCGTAAACAAATTGTATTACACCAAATACATAAAATAATGTTCTTTTTAGCAACATCAGTTGACCCCTTTAAGTCGCTGGGGTGTATTTGTAGCAAAAGTCAAAAATACATTGTAGGGGTGAAATTTTCGGATTTTTTGTTTTTGCTAAAAATCATTAGGATATTATGTAAAGATCATGTTTCATGAATATATATATATATACATATATATACAGTATATATACAGTGGAGGAAATAATTATTCGACCCCCTGCTGATTTTGTAAGTTTGTCCAATGACAAAGAAATCAAAAGTCTCAGAACAGCATACTTTTAGTGGTGGGTTTATTTTAACAGTGACAGATAGCACATCAAAAGGAAAATTGAAAAAAATTACTTTAAATAAAAGATAGAAACTCATTTGCATTTCATTGAGGGAAATAAGAATTTGAACCCTCTAACAAAAAACCCTCAACACTTAGTGACAAAACCCTTGTTTGCAAGCACAGAGGTCAAACTTTTCTTGTAATTGATGACCAAGTTTGCACTAGGGGTGGCACGGTTCACAAAACCCACGGTTCGGTTTGTATCATGGTTTTTCAGTTCTGTACAGTTCTTGTTATTTTTTCTTTCAATCTTTAGCACTCCAGAAATGTACTTCAGCATATGATATATAGCTTAATTATACACAATTTAGGATACAGTATTAAAAAAGTTATATCATGTAATCATTCATTAACTGAATTGGATGCGTGTTGCACAATTCTTGCATACAGTCGCTGTCATCATCGGTAATAGAGCGCGGATCGGGCTGCATTTTTCTGTCCGAGACCGGCCCACGTCCGACAGAGCTGTAACCAAATTTTTTTCTCATACTAATGACCAGGGATGGGAATCGAAAACCGGTTCTTGTTGAGTTTACCTCCAGACCGCAGACATACTTACTCACACTGCACGCGTCAGCACGACATACACCCGTGTGAAACTGGCGTAACTCTGTGCCGCCAACATAACTATAGCTGTGTTTAAACAAATTTATATATAATTTATAGTCCTAATCGGGAGGTAGCATCCAATTCCAATCGAGTCTGAATCGACGTGATCAGATCTGGACATCCCTAATAAAAAGTGTGACAGACTTTTACTCTAATCTTTATCACTTCATTAAAATTAAACAAAACCAAACGACAAAGTTTACTTTCAGAAGCCATCACCTATAGGCTTGTAGTAAGCAGTCTCTTGCCTGGAGACTCAATCGGATAACAAAAAGTGTCAGGAAACAAGACCTCTGGCCATTCTGTTGGGTCGTATTTGGCCAGTCACGGATATATGGACAGTCCGACCTATCTAGCTCTGTCGAGCTGCGGAAATTATTTTATGTAGACAATTCTGGTCAACACCATGCTTTTCCAATGAGGGGGAAATACAGTGATTGGGGGATTTGAAGGTGACTTGGGAAACTACCAGCAGAACAAACGGTTATTGTCAAGCCCAATATGGAAACCCAATGGACTGCTTTGCATGCCAGTCCTAAATTTAGATTGGAAAAAATTTGACCTGAGCTTTGTCCTCCAAAGTTTTCAGATCCCCCAGTAGATGTTCCACGCGAGCCACACAGTCCCCTGTGTCAGACAGGCCCAGCAAGGTCTCCGTCAGGCCGTCCAGAGAAACTTTTACCTGATAAAACAGATGCAACAGACTAATTTCAGCTTGGTTGACTAGTCAAGCGCTCCAGGGATATTTGGTATAATGGCTGCCTACTAAGTTTACAGAGGCACATCCATTGCATCGTACCTCTCTGAAGTCCTGCTCAAAGTGACGTAATTGTAAGCACTGCTCTAATTTGAGGTGATGCCTCGACCAGAACTGTTCAAACGCATTCTCCGTCTCATCGAGCTGGGCTAACAACCTGAGACAAACAAACAAATGCGTTTACAGTGTGCATGTCAGAGGAGACGAAGTGAATTAGATTTCACAGAGGAACATGAGATGACACCAGGCTTTAAAGAATAATAGCACACAAGAACTACGCAAGTCTGGTTGAAATCGAGGAAATGGCTGTAAATTCAGCGGAATGTAACTTGTTTATTGACTTTCTTTATTATCTGATGCCATCAAGATCTTTATTTGCATTCCTGAAGGTTCAAATATTTTTTTCAAATATAAGTCATTTTTCCAGCTACAAAATGTTAGCACAAAAAGTTTGTTTTTTCTTTCTGAAATGCATTATTTGAAAATTTGTCTGGTATTTCTAAATATTACTATTATTTTGAACATTCAACAAAATCAACATCTCCATGATGTTTGAAAATGCTGCTTATTTTCAAATGTAAAATGTAACATTCTAATAAAGTTTGCGACATGAACATTCAAATGTAACATTCCGATAACGTTTACAAAACAATGAAAAAGAATGTTTGCTTTTCCAACATTCTTTTGTTACAGTAGCTGGGATTCTCTGTGAGGAACAGTATTGCAATTAATGGTGTAACATTTTGTGTTCGGCAAAATCTTTTCACAAACCTCTCAACAGTTGTTTGGTTCTCTACCTCATCTGGGTTCAAAATGTGGCTCTCGGCTTTGCTCGCCTGGTCTTTGATACAGGACCGCAGAGTATTTCCTTGCTTTATTGCTAATTTCAGCTCATCCTGTGCAAGAAGAAGGAAACATTGCATTTAAATATTGAAACAGTTTGTAGATATGCAAACCATTTCAAGATAAGTACAGGTCATGTTTTGTTGTTCCACACCACAGTTCCCATAAATAAATAAAACACAAAGTGGGCAATAAATAACGAACAGAATCAAATCAAATGCCAACATTAGAACCAACTGCTGTTTTATAAATGTAATGTGCTACCTTGAGCTTATCATGCTTTTCGGTGTGTGTGATGAGCAAATCTTTGGTGCACTGCACGTCATTAGGAAGTTCGGTTTCTGCCAGGTCAGTTCCAAACTGCTGCAGCATCTGTGCTGTGCTCTTCACCGTCAATGCAAAGTTCTCAATGGCCTAGGGCACAACATTTTAATACAGTCTGAACAGATAACACGCATGGGAGGTTACATATCTTGCTTATACAAGACTGAGCCTTTTTTGCATTGTACTTGCAGCACATTTGTGTATTCGTCGGTTTATAAATATCATATTCATATTTAACTTGCGTACTGTGCGATGGTGAATCCATTGACTGTGGCAGTAGTCCAGGGTTCCCCCGAGATCGCAGGTTAGCTGGCCTTTGTCAACGTAGCCATGCAAGTCTGACAGGGAATTTAGCATAACAATCTACAAAAGATGGGAAAAGAACAAAGAATTATCCATAATATACATTAGCATGCTAGGGTGAAACTGTTGCAGGTTAAATGGTAACTCCACCCCACAATGAAAATTTGGTCATTAATCACTAAACCTTATGTCGTTCCAAACCCATAAAAGCTTTGTTCATGTTCGATACACAAAACCGGGAGGCTTGTGACCGTCCCATTGACTGCCAGGTAATTACCACTGTCAAGATTCAGAGTGGCTCAACTGTAACGTTATGAAGGAACGAGAATTATTTTCGTACGCCAAGAAAATAAAAATAACAACATTTATTTAACAATGTGTGTCCACTGTTTCCACCATAGCACCGTTTTGAAACAGCATATGCAGATCTGTGTCAGCTGTTTTCATTCAAATACGTGTAAAATATTGGATGAACAAAACTTTTACAAGTTTTGCAGGTTTGGAATGACATGGGGCAAGTTAATGACAAATTTTACTTTTGGGGTGGAGCTGTAAATTCTGCAGTAAACGTCAAACCACGCAAGCTTTCACAGGAAAACACACTCTGCGAAGTGTAAACGTGCATGCAAATATTTTAAAAGGACATATACTGCAAAAAAGGCCCTTTCTGTTAACTTGTGTATAATTTAAGCTGTACAACCTCTTTTTTTCACCGTCTTTTTAAAGTGTATGGTGTTACATTGCAATGCCATCCAAGTTGAACAACATACAGTAGGTTAATAAGCAACTGTTCACACTAAAAGCAGGGCTGAACTATGGATGTGTTCACTGAGCTTTAGTGTGAGAGCTAGTGGTGGGCAACTTGAGCTAAAATTCTTATAACAACAAAAATCATCCACCTCAAACAGGGCATCTCTCTTTTTGATGACGCAGTACTGAGCTTAACATAGATATGTATATATATAGTACTGTGCAAAAGTCTTAGGCCACTAGTATTTCCACCAACAGAAAATGTTTTAAGTGGGTTATTGCTATCTTTTGCGGCAGCGTGTCAGATGGAAATATCAGTTTACATTTCCGAAAATTATTTTTTTGTCATTAATTGTAATAATGCAGTGAGATTAATGTCTGCACAAGGAGTCTGACAACAGCCAGTGCTCCACACAGAGATCTGATCTGATCATCATCCAGTCTGTGTGGAATGACCTGAAGTAACAGAACAAACAGACACTGACTGAATCTAGAAGAACTGTGAATATCTATGAAGCACGCGGGGAAAATATCTTTGTCTGTCCATCCAATGAAATCCCTATATATAGAACGGTATCCACTGTATAGCAAAATCCATATCATGGCACAACATAATAGCTGTAGTCACATTAATGCTACTTATGGCACCTTGCCCTAGAACAAACAAACTTCTACTTTAGGACCTGTGGTGGGCCAACTTCTTGTTTCACAGTAAATGTGACTCGTTTGTGAAAATCCAGCTAAAGCATACTGTTTTCCACAGAAAATCATCCTTCATAAGGTAAAGTAAAGAGCAGTAACCGCAGCTGCACTATTAAAACAACGAGTATTTTCATGGTTCTGGACTACCCCCATTCATTTCATTTGTATCAATCTAGCTCATCTGCAAATTACATTTTGTGAAACTGGAATATGAACATTGCAGCACAATCTTCATTTCTTTAACGTCACAAAAGAAGAAGCATGCAGATGACAATCTCATGCAGCGATATATATGGCAGCCACAGACACATGAGTATGTGGAAAAGTTGCATTACACACATTCACCGCCACTGCATTGATGCACGAGCAGCGATAAGAAACCAAGTGTTTTTGTAATACTGTCTCCTGTATTTTCTAAAGTGTCGTTAAAACAGTGTTAGAGATTATCTGTAAACAATCTGTAGATTTACACCCTTAAAACCTGCATAATGCAACAGGGTCACAGGGTGTGTAAATAATTTAGTGGATGAGCGATCATGGTTACACACACTCCAGGGGACCCATGCGCATCATATGGCGAATGAACGGACGTGCCGAGGGTCCAGATAGACGGAAGCATGCTTACCGGTACCTTCAGTTTGAAGTCATCCCTATGTAACCGCATACTGACATCAGCGAAGGCCCTCTGGAGAAGACGTGAGGGTTTCAGAACCAAAACAAGCTGGAGATTTCCTGGAAAGGAGCCCTGCAGGTCAAGAAAGAAAATTACACATAAGTCAAAGTTTTGACTTATTTCTTCCACAATTCTGTGACATCAACTACAAGTAAAGCAAGGAAAAAATAATTTTCAAGTAGTAAATAAAACAGAGATTAAGAATTAAATTTACTGTAAGTACAGTAGATATTTCAGTTTTTTGTAGTTGTTTTTTTTTTTTTTTTTGCAATTGTAATTGTTTTTAAAGTTTACTAGCCATTTCTGAAAGAAAACTGTTTCAACACCTGTTTTTTCTATTACTATTATTATTATTGTTTTATATATTATTAAAAAATATTTTATTTTATTAAATTGCACAGATTAAAGCACTAAAGAAATATTACGAATATTACAGTTACACTTTTGTTAAATAATCAACATATATTTTAGATTTAGTCCCACTTTATATTAAGTGTCCTTTATAGCTGTGTACTTCCATAGTAACTAGATGTATATGTAGTGTGTAACCACAGTTTAAGTGCACATTGCTACATAGTATCTACAGCTGTAATATTACTTTAACTACACACATGTAACAGAATGGTGTGTTTAAGTACAAATGTTTAACAGGACATTGGTAACAACACTTTTTTCACTTCACTAAGTAGTCATAACAGGAATTACATAGATACATTTTGTAACAGCAGTATGTATAAGAGTAACTGGATCAGGGGGTGTAGTTGGGTAGGTTTAGGGATATGTAAAGTGGGTGTAGTACAGCTGTAGTATTAGGGACACTTAATATAAAGTGGGACCTTAGATTTTTATATATTTTGAATACATATTGTAACCAGGCTGATTTGGGTCACCATTGATATCGATTGTAATTTTTTTTTTCTACTATGGAAGTCAATTTTGACCAAAACAGCCTGGTTACTAACTTTTTTCAAAATATCTTCCTTTGAAATTCGGCAGAACTAAGAAATTCATACAGATATATATGTATGTATACAGTGGACACAGAAAGTATTCACACCACCTTAAATTTGACAGGAAAACACAGAATTGTTGAAATTTTTGCAGATTTATTAAAAAAGAAAAACTCAAATATCATATTAAGTATTCAGTCCCTTTGCTCAGTATTTAGTAGAAGCACCTTTTTGATCTAATATAGTCTTTTTGGGAAAGATGCAACGAGTTTTCCACACCTGGATTTGGGGATCCTCTGCCATTCCTCCTTGCAGATCATCTCCAGTTCTGTCAGGTTGGATGGTAAACGCTGGCATTTTTAGGTCTCTCTAGAGATGCTCAATTGGGTTTAAGTCAGGGCTCTGGCTGGGCCATTCAAGAACAGTCACGAGTTATTGTAAAGCTACTCCTTCGTTATTGTCTTGTTGAAAGGTAATCCTCCGGCCCAGTCTGAGGTCCTTTGTTCAGGATATCTCTGTACTTGCCCGCGTTCATCAACACCCCACAGCATGATGATGCTGCCACCACCATGCTTCACTGTTGGGACTGTATTGGACAGGTGATGAGCTGTGCCTAATTTTCTCCACACATACTGCTTAGAATTAAGGTCTAAAAGTTCTATCTTGGTCTAATCAGACCAGAGAATCTTATTTCTCACCATCTTGGAGTCCTTCAGGTGTTTTTTTAGCAAACTTCATGCAGGCTTTC
>JAUMHP010000060.1:15137090-15161198 GCA_032361065.1 Enteromius trimaculatus
GGTGTGTGGCTTTCTTAATCAAGTCCAATCAGTATAATCAAACACAGCTGGACTCAAATGAAGGTGTAGAACCATCTTAAGAACGATCAGAAGAAATGGAGAGCACCTGAGTTAAACATATGAATGTCACCGCAAAGGGTCTGAATACTTAGGACCATGTAATATTTCAGTTTTTCTTTTTCAATAAATCTGCAAAACTGTCAACAATTCTGTGTTCTGTGTTTTTGAGGGGAAAAAAGCTTTATTTTGATTTTAGCAAATGGCTGCAATATAACAAAGACTGAAAAATTGAAGGGGGTCTGAATACTTTCCATACCCACTGTATATGTATATTTCAGATCAGATGATATATTTCAAGGTATTTGTCCAGATTTTGTACGCTATTCTGAGTAGGATTTTTTCTTCCACTTCTCACCCGCAAATAACCAAACTGTGTGTAAGCGTAACCGTCTTAAGGACTCAAAAACAGGATTGACAACCATTTTCTGCTGCTGTGTGAAAGCAAAGTGTGATTTATCTCAGAGTCTGTGAATCTCTCAAGTGTTCGACTACTTTTTTTTCCACTAACACAGAAAAAAAAGTTGTTACCTCGCTTGTGAAAAGTCAAGTTGTTTTTAAGTTGATGTTACAGATAAAGTCGTCAGAGTAGCGCTAGCATCATTAGCGTGTATGTTAATGTGTGTGCGTCTCTGAGGGAGAGAGAGAGAGAGAGAGATAGAGTATGTGTTTCCGTACATATTAAAACTTAATTTTGTGGCAAACATAGAAGTAACCTGTCGTTGTTATCATATCTATATTTATTAGTTTGGACAGTGTCGTTGTGGGTTTTGGTTTTGCTGTTGTAAACATAGACATCATGTATATATTCATGGTCATAAGACCTTTGCAATAATACAAACCACCAAGTGATATGGAATTGTAATCCTATAACAATTGCATACCTTAGAATGTTCGTCAGCCAATCAGATTCAAGCATTTAACGGCCCCGTAGCACAAACATTACATATAGTATGTGTATATATAGATATATACATATATATACCTACATACATAAAATTAGAGAAAAATCTATTGAAAATATAAAGTTATTTAATAGTCTAACTGGACCTAGCTTGTTCAACTTTAATTTAATTGATAGGCCTATTGATTGCACATCTTGATATTATACATCATGTTCTTTTTTGATTGTAATGCCATGTTAACTATATTAAGCTTCAGCAAGAGCCTGTACAAACCGCTATCCGTGCCAGAGAAGTGATTGCTGAGTTCCATTTGTCCTTCCTGCGGTCCAGGATGATAATGAAGCCAATGCTAGCAGCATCCATGCTGAAGGATGAAGGACAGAAACAGACAGGTCAGATATTAAAAGCAAAACCAGCTGACCGAAATCAAGCAGAAGAGTGCTTGTTCTTACAGTTGCTTTCACTATACATTTTGAACACCGTTACCAAGTGCAATGAACTTAAAAATAAATGAGGTTTCACCTTGGTATGCTGGTGAGGTATGTGACAACATTAACAAAATCTTCATCGGACACTTCATTAAATCCTGAGAACTCTGGGAAGGTGATGATGGGAGATCCATCTTTTCCTCTTCCTCCTGCAAAAATGGTATATTTTGACTACTTTGCCTACTTTAAAAAATGTGAACATGTTCAATGGCACTCTGGTAATATTTATGTATTTATATTTACTAATTTATGATATTTCTAAAAATGTAATATGATAACATGAAAACATGATAATTAATTTTTAATAATTGTAATGAATATGTAATGAATTTTTTATACAACACACACTGAACAAACATGCATGCGGCAGATTGCAGGTGTGGGCTTGTGAGAGCGCTATGACCTACATATTTGTTTTATTTTTTTATAGGCCATACCTAAAAAAAATAAATAAAACTCTTAAATTTCATGATTCTGGCACCATCCTTAAAATTATTTGTATTTATCACACCCTTTTTACTTTTATTTGACCTAAGATATTTAGATTTATTATGTATTTGATTTAGGAAAATAAAAACCACCGCCTTTCAACCATAAGGGGGCAACAGTGGAATCAGAGATATTTATATATTTGCTAAAATTACAAAGAATACAAAAACTCCCGCATAGAATAGACCAAATACAAAAACAATCGGCATCAAACTTTAAGGGGATCCACAAAAAGTAGATATTTATTTAGTTCTGACACATTCATAAAACAATACATCATAATTCATATTCTCTAGTCTGAATATGTAAAGTTGCCTCTCTAAAGGGGGTTCTTCTTGTGAACTGTGTTCATTACTGAGGGGAAAAATGTAAAGAGAGAGGTCACATGTTTATCCTCCATCCATTTTTAGAGTTTTGAAGCCACAGTGCTTCACTTGGGTAATGTAAGACTGCTTCCTTTGCATTTATATTTACAATATGCAAAACAGAAACACAACCTACATTCCACCAACCCCTAACCCACATCCTGTGTCTTATTCTGAAATACTTCACTGGAAAATGTTCAGTTTAAATATTTTTTACTAGAAAATTTTAGCAGACGGTTGTGCTTACACTTTTTTTTATATACAGCCATACAAATAAAATTTACGTTTTAACAAATAAACATAAAAAATAAAATTACTAACATGAACTAACAATGAATGATGACACCTTATTGTAAAGTGTTACCATTATGACATATCTATTGCACCTCCTGGTGGATGTTTTTCTTTCTTTTTTTTTTAAACTAGTAATAACTATCACATAGCAACATAATGAAAACTGCTCTGAACATCGTAAGCAACCCCGGCAACAATCAACTTTTACAAATCAAGCACAGAACATCTTCGGAAAACGTAAAAATCGCACATTTTAAGAGGTTAAACCTACATATTACATGTATTAAGTTTTTATCATACTTACATTTTTATATATTTATACTATGTTACATTTATATTTAGTTTATATATATATATATATATATATATATATATAAACAAATCAGTTCAATAAATAAAGTAATAAAATTAGAAATATTTGTAGTAATTTTACATTATGACATTTATATATTGCATTTCTATATTTATGCAATGTATGTGTGTGTATTTGTGTACCGTGCATATTCATTATGTATATAAATACACAGACATACAGGATATATATTTTTAAATATTTACATGTATATTTGTATAATTTATATTATAATTAAACATATTTAATATGAAAATATCATATATTATATCTATATAAAATATAAAGCAGTGCAACACTTTACAACAATGACTAGAATTAATCATATTGATGATAATTCAGAATGATTTCTGACAGATCATGTGACACTGAATACTTGATGACTAATGAAAATTCAGCTTTGCATCACAGAAATACTTTTTACTTTTTAAAGTAGAATAAAATAGAAATTTGCTGTTTAAAAATAGTAATTATGTTTCACAAAATATTATTGTTTTTTTTAGCAGCCTTGATGAGCAAATGCTATATATATATATATATATATGTGTGTGTGTGTGTGTAAATAATGTAATATAAATATATCTATAATCTCATTCTGGCTGTGTCTGTGTCTCGGTTGAACAGTTTATTGTTTGGTGTATTACTTCTGCTAGTTTTTCTGCCACTAGTGAACGAGACACATCTGAAGTCTATTCTATTAAATTTCTGATGGTCCCCTGTAATTCAGAGCCCTAATGGATGACACCATGCTTTTCAGCGGAAAGCGCCACTTAAGACAAGAGGAGCCAGCTAAATAGATTGGACAAAGTATGCTGGAATTGTTTTTCTCTGTAACATTATGTAACTGGAGCAGTTTTGATGGCTGGTGCAGGCGTCTTGGCAGATGAGGAGACAGGGAGGCAGGCCAGGCCTCAGGAGATCTGACTGGGGTGGGAAGGAATTGAAAAACTCTCCAAGGAGCAGCGAGTCTGAAAGTTCCCTCCCACTTACATCAATTCAGCGTGTAAGTTTTTCCACCCTGTTTTCAGAGAGCTCTGTGTGTGCTGAACGTGGTAAACACTTCTGTTTTATTAGCTGAAATTAATTGTTTTGCATAGTTAACTACGCCTTGGTACCACCTGGCAATTTCACGACAAAGGCTTAAAATTAACTAAAAATAACGTAAAAATCATTTTATGTGTCGCAAAACAGTAGTCAAGAGCTAATCGTTTCATTTTCATCTGAAGCTGAACTGTGGCGTAGCCTAGTGGTTAAAAACCTGAGCTGGCAAACAAAGAGGTTTCAGTTTCAAACAGAGTCAAAAACTCACCAAAGCCATTTATGACTACGTGTTAAATGAAATAAATTGGCTGGTAATTTAATGAGAAAATATAACATAAAAAATGCTTAAAGAATGAGTCTGATCTCGCTGACTTGAGTAATGCAAGCAAATTTAATAAAGGACTTACAAACAGTCTACAAAAGAAAAACATGTTTACTTCATTGGTCACATGTTCCATCGAAGATTTATCTAGCATCATCTATGAGTCGGCGAATATGTCAGAGATTTCTGGAATATATTAAAATTCCAAAGATTTTGCAATATTAAAATATTAGATTACAATGCTGTTTTTAGGGCTGTTTTTAACATTCCATACTATTCTTTATAAATAAAATTGTCACATTATAGAATATTATTCTAAAGAATACATTTTTTAAAAATTATAATGTACTGTATAAAAGTGGATATTAATTTGAAGATTTGCTAAACAGTGTTATTAAATTAAATTATAGTTAATCAATTAATAACAAAACTGTTATTAAATTAATTATTTTAAATTATATATATATATATTTATTTATATTATTTTTATTATTTCAATATAGATTTTTATTATTTTATAATTAAATGTATAAAATATTATAAACAATTAAATTACAAGTGTGCTTGCACAGTTAAATAGTTAAACATCTGATATTGACCAATATCGATAAACTAAAATCTCTAATGTTGTCAGATAATAAATATGGAAATTTTATACATATTTATATATATATTTTTTTTTTTTGGTAAAACATGCCTTTTTTCCTCAAAAAAGAGAGACTGACTCATCGTGAATAAAAATGGTCTGTAGGAAACATTTGTGGCTGGTACAGTCTCACTTAGGTGCGACTAAAAGTTCATTTTGAACCATAGGTTTTGAAACCACAAAGGCAGATTCACCAAGGAGCCCTTGGATATTTCTCAGTTCATTGTTATATAATACGCATCATGGGAAAATGAGACAGCAGAAGTCTGCGAGCGTTAATGAGCATCAGAGGAAATGGGAGGGCTGGGAATCGTACTGACAGGAGTGCATGTGATTAGAGTGCATTAACTTCAGGCACCACTGACAGCTATAGAGAAGGAAAGTTACAAAACAACACGCTAAAGAGCAAACAGACGCATCTCACCTGAAAGAAGCGCAAACTGCCTGTGGAGTTGCTCGATTATGTCGACAGCCAGTAACGGCCTGATCTCCTGCTGCATAATCTCATCTGTGAGGAAAGAGAAGAAAGCACAGGAGCATTACATACAGAGTCACAAAGTGCATCAGTAGCCCGACCCTTCAGAGTGACCGTCTGTACAGCTGCTTCCTTAGAGACGACCTTTAGCCATCAACACAGCCTCTGGTTTGTATCCGTTCATCAGGGAAGCGCTCCTTCAAACAAGCCATTCTTGTATGCCTCTGGCTTTACAAAAGAGCGCTCGAGTGCTTCTATTCTTTACTGATCTACTGAGGGTCAGCCTAAAGCTCGATGAAGTCTGTAGACGAACAAAAGTTCCTCTGTACATGTACACAAAAGACTGCATTAACATTGACTTCTCTTTATCAGACCCTGTTAAGTCTTGTGAGGAAATCTGCCGTGGGCTACGCAAACAACGCCAATAAGTTACTACTGAAATTTTGGGGATGTGTTCAGGAAGTGCCGATGTTAGTCTGAAGCAGATGAGCTGAAGTCAATGCAGTTAAAATGTTTGATAGGCAGCGTGTCGCAAAACGAAAGAAATGATCACTTTTTTTATTTCCAAGCGCGCACACACATCCTTGTCGAGTGTGTTCTACAGGATGAACAATGTGCGTCAAGCAGCATGTGAAAACCAGATGTTATCAGCTGGCTGTGGAGTCACAACCATTGACATGAACATGAATTACAATAAGAAGCCAAAGACTTCCCCAGAGGAAAGTCACCGTGACCGGATCATACAGGACCACTCCTGCCGACAGGAAAAACAAACACTGAAAACATACTGTACTGAAATCGTTAAAAAAACAAATAAATAAGTTTTACATTGTACTTAAAAAAATAAAAATAAAAATACATATATGTAATTCATTTCTGTACTTAGATTTATAATTACACCGTTGACCTATTCCTTACACATTAAAGGAACAGTTCACCCAAAAATGAAAATTATGGCATATTTTACTCACCCCCAAGCAAATCCTAGGTGTTTATGACTTTTTCTTTCAGGCGAACTCCGTCTGAGTTTTTAAAAAATATATCCTGGCTTTTCCAAGCTTGGTAATGCTCGAGGATAGTGGCCATGATTTTACATCGAGTCAGAGGTCAGCTAAGAAGCCTGAACTCAATGCTCTCAGGGGCGCGCATGCAGCTGTTGCCAGAAGTCGGTTATTTAGGTTAGAATTTTAAAAATATAAATATTTTTATTACAAAAACCCATCGACATAATTATGGAAAACAATAAAATAAATATACAATATACAGTATGTATATATATTTACATACAGTATATATATATTTTTTAATTATTAAAATAGAAATATTTTTCTTACAAAAACCCATTGACATGATAATGAAGGCTTATAGGTTAGTTTTACATCACAGTATTTGCGGATTTTTGGAGCTTTAAAATAATTAACTAATAATGAAATATACAGACAAACACACATTAAAATGGCATATAATAAATCAATTCCTTTACTTTATGAATGTTTACCTGTGTGAGATATGATACAAATTTCATTTGAAAAAAATCTGCTTTTTACCAGTTAAGGGCAAAATGTCGCTGGCCTTAGAAAGCATATCTCATCTAACACAACATCATTGTCATCAGGTTTTTTTAAGGATTAAATTTGCTATGTAGAAGCAGTTTCTCTGTGGCAGAGCAGATGATGGTCAGCATGCCAAGAGATTAAACCCCAGAGAAAACCTGCTGTTAGTTACAGGCTTAAGCACACAACACGTTCAAATAAAATACACTCCCACACACACAGACTCTTGGTCCACTGCCCACTGCGTTCAGTGAAGCCGGCTAATTGTCAAACTAGACCACAAATCCCTCTTTGACCCACACAGGTCTGGGATGCAGGGCTGTGTTGTGAAAAATATAACTACCACATAACCACATAACTAATTTTTTTAGAAAATCCCATCTTTGCATCTTTGAGACAATTGTAGGTTGACAAATACCCGTGCCACTACTAAAACACTGAGATTCTTCCACACTTTACATTTAAAAGAAAACTGTCACTGAACACTGCCAAAACAGCTGTTTTTAGTGCATTGGCACATTTTAGAAAATTTTATAGAGCTGGTGCGAATTTATCCAGAGGCACTTTTGTGAGCAGGAAAGGTTTTACAAACTGGATTTCTCAAAGACATGTTTCAATATGATACCAACAGTTTGCTTACTTCTTATATTCACCGTGTTTGACAGATGAAGATCACATTTCATAGAGCAGATTCAGAATAGTACTGATCGCAATAACCCAAGGACACATGATGTCTCTAGGGGTGTCCAATATATCATCTGCTATAACGTCGTAAGTGTTGTTTCAACGCTGTGCTATTTGATATTATCGACCATTTTGTAAATAGCTTTAAAAACAGCTCTAAAGTGTGCATGCATGGTCTAGTGCACATGCACATTTTAAAGATTTAAATCAGTTTAAATGATTTGGTTCAATCATGATGACTCACTTTTTTGACTTACTGCCAGCTACTGGCGGTTTTAATTTCACATTCAAAGTATCTTTTATTATTTCAATAAATGAAATAGCAGTATTCAAAAGTACAACTGCGTTTTAGTGCCACCAAAAAAAAAAAAAATCTAAAGCTATGAGATTAAAGTCATAATATTTAGAGAATAACGTCGGAACTACGAGAATAAAGTCGCAGCATTTCGAGAATAAAGTCGAAATACTACGAGATTAAAGTCGAAATATTACAAGAATAAAGTCGAAATTATGAGAATAAAGTCGCAACTTTTCGAGAATGAAGTTGAAATACTATGAGATTAAAGTCGAAATATTACAAGAAAAAAGTCTAAATATTACGAGATTAAAGTCAAAATATAACGAGAATAAAGTCGCAACATTTCCAAAATAAAGTTGAAATATTCTGAGAATAAAGTCAAAATACTACTAGACTAAAGTAGAAATATTTCGAGAGTAAAGTCAAATTATTACAAGAATAAAGTCAAAACTACGAGAATAAAGTTGAAATATTACAAGAATAAAGTCAAAATACTACGAGAATAAAGTTTAAATATTACAAGAATAAAGTCAAAACTACGAGATTAAAGTAGAAATATTATGAGAACAAAGTCAAAATATTACAAGATTAAAGTCAAAACTATGAGATTAAAGTCTAAATATTACAAGAATAAAGTCGTAATATTACGAAATTAAAGACATAATATTACGAGATTAAAATCAAAATATTATAAGATTAAAGTCGGCCTAGATTAGGAGCACCGGGAGATATTCCAAAGTCTCAGCTTTCAAAATCGTCCAGTTTTATAGTAAAATACAAACAATATGTATATTATAACATGGCATTTATATTATAGCCTGACATATAGCTAAAATTGCTGTAGTTTAAGTGGCAGTGCAAGTCAATAATTTTCCAGATTACAATAAAACTTCATTATAAATTAGTCTCCTTTGCCTTCTGATGTTCCTTTACTTTTATTTCTTGCTATACGCTTGAAACAAAGAGGAAAAACACATTAATTTGAAAGCTGAGCTGTTTTATAACAAAAGAAACAAAGAAGAACATTATTGTGATTGCTGGGTGTCTAGCATGCTACAAATAATGAATATATATATAAATATATATATATATATATACACACACACACAACACATTACTGTAAGACACCATTTGTGTTTCGCTATAAAACTGAAAGCTGAGACTTTGTTGTAAAAGTACTAAAGGGACAAATCTTATTGCTATTGGGTGCCGCACTATAACAAATATAATGGAAGACATGAAATATTATTTCCAAGCATACTGTCCCTGCGAATATTACACAATATAATTTCTGCTAATAATCCAACATAAATGCCTTTGTAGTAGGGCTGGGCGATATATATAGTACTATATATTATGCGCATCTCATCAGTAAAGCTGGTTCTTTGATTAGCGCTAAATCGCCGTCAGCTGTTTTTAAAAGGAAAGCCAGCTTATACACGGAGCCGTAGATCACTGAGAAGCTGCGCCATTGAATCACCCGCGAAACTAACGCGTAGCTTGTCAGTGTTCTACGGCTCTGGTCATAAACTGGCGCTGCATTTAAAAACAGCTGACGGAGATTTAGCGCTAATCAAAGAACCGGCTTTACTGATGAGATGCGCATAATATATCGTACGTTATACATCGCCCAGCCCTACTTTGTAGTGTATTAAAAAGGGTTAGATTAAGAGAGCTACAGCACTCATTTTATCTTTATGTTAAGATAAAAAGTTGTTCCAGTTAAGCCTTTTAATAAATATTAAATTCTTGATATTAAGTGGTTTCCGCTAGTTCTTAGATCTCATCCCAGTAAGAAATTAAATATGAGCATAGCATTTTGACTTTATTCTCGTAATATTTCGACTTTATTCTCCTAGCATTTTGACTTTATTCTCAATGCAATTCTTATTTGAGTAAGATGTATTTCATGCGGCAAAAAAAATAAAAGTCATGTTCTGGAGTCCAGCTGGGCTGAGCATGAACACCCTGAGAGAACAACTATGTTTATGTACCAAGAAGCAGCATTTCCCCAAACATCAGCGTTTTCGGCTTAGGCATTGTATGAACTTTCTGTGCCTTTCCTTCCCATTGTGCTCAATGGAGAACTGAATCCCACATCTTTTTGGTTTATATGGTCACATAAAGAGCAGGACACACCTTCATTTCTTCATTTCAAGTCATTGTTTAAATAGGGTGCAACATGCACGCTCATAAGAAGCATTATGTTGTTTTTTCAGGCTTGTTTGCTTTAGGCCACTAGGTCCTGTTAACCCAATCAAGAGTATCTGGTTACCAAAGGATGATGAATGGGACTTCATCCAATTTGTCTGGGTAATTACAGAGCTCCTTAATCACTCAAAGAGTTCAACAGTCAGATGATCAAGTGTCAATCACCTGTGCCCTCCCTCATCAGACAATACTTGCTTCTGTCGCAGCACAGGTCAGGATGTCAGAATAAATATGTTAAACTCACTTACAATTGCAATTGCTAAACACACTAACTTGCACATTTAGTTCAACACTGATTGCATTCACATGCAGTGAAGAGTTCATGCCATGAGGACACTGTGACCAAAATTAGCTAAAGGAGCTTTAGGGTGGAGATCTGCAAAAATAGATATAGAAAAAGATATATATTTAGATATAGATATTTCTTTTTTGAAAAATTACACTGATACATGTGACTCCCAAAATGTAATAAAATTTTTATGAATTTCATGATATTTTTTTTATTTAAAATATTTATTATTAAATAATATATATATAACAACCTGAGTAGATGGCTTCATAAGCATTTTTCATTTCTGAATTTAAATACATAAATTTAAATGAAAAAAAAAATATATATATATATATATATATATATATATATATGTCTAAATATATAAAATATATCCTGAAAATATAATATAATATATATATATATTTTTTTTCTTTTCTTTCAAATTGAAGATACATAAACATATTTCTAAGGTTTAAGGAATTACTATTTATAACAAAGCACAACAATCTGCTCTCAGAGGTTTCATTTTCCTTTTTCTGCAGCATGCTTACTGTATGCTTTCACTTTGGGTCAATGCATCGAGGGTTGCAGTCAAATAGCGGTCACTGCTGCATATTGTGTAAACAAATCCAGTTTGGACCTCGATCATGAGCTCTAGGGGGTCTCAAAGTGACTCTGAACATCTACAGTGTGTACTCTGAGAAACCTGTCCCTGCTCCCCCATGACACACTGAGTGACGATAACAGAATGAACACAAATAGCTTCACTTCACAGCCTGTCTGAATCCCGATGGCAGACGTTTAAAGGGCGTCCACAGGACATCCAGTCCATTGTCCTGCTCTGCTTCCATCTGATCTTTATAAATTAGAGCTGCTGTTTGACAAAGGAATCTCAAGACAAGGCTCAGGCAGCAAAATAAAATCATTATCAAATCAAAGCCCTGTGAGCTTAATGATATCAGTGGTTCCAGTAAAGCTTGATCAAAGGCTCTGCTGTTCACAAATGGGATTTCAATATTTCATGGCAGGTAAGACCCACAACCTATCATATTTCCCCAAAAGAAATCACTCAAAGTAGGGGAAGAAGTCCCAGAGCTCCCAACACTCACACATATACCCACACACAAACATTTACAGTGGGGCAAAAACGTATTTAGTTCGCCACCAATTGTGCAAGTTCTCCCACTTAAAAAGATGAGAGAGGCCTGCAATTTTCATCATAGGTACAGTATACCTCAACTACAAGAGACAAAATTAGAAACAAATTCAGAAAATCCCACTGTAGGATTTTTAAAGAATTTATTTGCAAATTATGGTGGAAAATAAGTATTTGGTCAATAACAAAATCTTCACAAGGTTTTCACACACTGCTGCTGGTATTTTGGCCCTTTCCTCCATGCAGATCTCCTCTAGAGCAGTAATGTTTTGGGGTTGTCGCTGGGCAACACAGACTTTCAACTCCCTCCAAAGATTTTCTATGGGGTTGAGATCTGGAGACTCGCTAGGCCACTCCAGGACCTTGAAATTCTGTGTTTGGGATAATTGTCATGCTGAAAGACCCAGCCAAGTTTCATCTTTATCTTTCATCTGACGGAAGGAGGTTTTCATTCAAAATCTCACGATACATGGCCCCATTCATTCTTTCGTTTACATGGAACAGTCATTCT
Source organism: Enteromius trimaculatus (assembly GCA_032361065.1). NCBI lineage: Eukaryota > Metazoa > Chordata > Actinopteri > Cypriniformes > Cyprinidae > Enteromius > Enteromius trimaculatus. The sequence goes on from JAUMHP010000060.1 coordinate 15,149,212, forward strand.
GGTCCCTTCGCAGAAAACAGCACTAAAGCATGGTGATAAAAATCCTACAATGTGATTTTTTGTTTTGTTTTATTTTGTCTCTCGTAGTTGAGGTATACCTATGATGAAAATTGCAGGCCTTTCTCAACCTTTTAAATGGGAGAACTTGCACAATTGGTGGCTGACTAAACACTTTTTTGTCCCACTGTATGTTCCTGTAGGCATCTATTTCAAAGCAATACAATTTTTGCCTATACTGAAAACAAGGGGGAGGAATTCCTCATTTAAATGATCTAGTACTATTTTTTGTTTATATATATATATATATATATATATATATATATATTCCTATGTTTATATATATATATAATCAAACTTAAATTATTTTAGCAAATGGATGCAATATTAAAAAAAAAGAGTAAAAAAAATTAAGGGGGTCTGAATACTTTCTGTACCCATTGTATATGTATATGTGTATTTCCTCAGAGTTTTATTATTTCATAGTCTTTCACTTTCATGAATATATTTTACACTAGCTACAAAAAAAAGATCACATAGTTCAAATTGCAATATTTAATCAGCAAATTTATGCATTTTGCTTTTATTCTGTTGGCATATTGTTTACTACTTTTACATTTGTTTATTATTTTAACATTTAAAGGGTCAAAATTCTTAAAATAATACCTTTTTGGTAATTATGTTTAGGACTGATCTTAGTCAAATAAATAAATGAATGAATTAATTAATAAAACAATTACCCCGGCATGCTTTAAAGGGGCTCTCGAGGGAGACTTTGAGGACATTGGCCTCTGAACTAATCGCTTATGTGTGTGGATTTAGTCTAGAAATGTTTCCAGAGGGGGAAAGCGAATATAGATACAAACAATGTCAGTTCTATTTTTTTACTTATGCCACTAAAGAAAGAAGCTTCAAAAATGTGCTATAAGATGTTAACCCGCCAGTCTAGCATCTGTTAGAGTTATTATTAGAAATAATACTATTATATTAATCATATTGTTATCATTATTAATAATATTGTTATTATTAGAAATAATTAACTCAATACAATTAAATTTCAAAAGCTTGTCTATCCCAAATGAGGTAGAAAATTGTCTTTAGACAAAATACTCAACACACAAACATGAATCTAATGATTCAAATTATTATAATTATTACTTGTTATAATTATAATTATTATTAATCGTTGTTTTTGTTAAAAAGATTACAACAATGATACAAATGTATATAATCAAATTATATAAATACAAACTTTGACTGTTTCACTGTAATCAGTTCAAAATAATGATATAATCATAATGTATTAGTATAATGTGTGTGTGTGTGTGTGTGTGTGTGTGTCCCATGTTTTTTGAATATTAAAATAATTAATGTTAAAATATAATCAAAATAATGTCTTCAATTCAATGTATATATATATATATATATATATACACACACACACACACACACATTATGTTATTATATATTATTATTTATTCTTTCTTAAGTTTCTTCATAATCAATCAAAATAATATAATCAATAATAATAATAATGTCTTCAATACAATTTATATAAATAATAATAATCATAACTTTACTGATGGTAAAGACTTGTTTTAAGATACATTTAACTGAGAAATGGCTAGAAAGAAGTTTACAACTCATTTTCATTTTTGAAAAATCTTTAGCATATTTACGCATGGTTATTTTAAGGATGTTATAATGTTTCTGGTGGAAAATTATAGTGATAACAAGAAAATGGCTTTTGCAGTGCCTCCTTTGCATCATCATAATTCACACTGTCCCTAGAGACTCCCTGCAGCATACGGTGCACTTGGTTTAGAGTGTGAGTGTTTGTAGATTTACGTATTAAAATTAGTATAAATATATAAAATAAAAAAACTTGAAATATAAAAAAGATCAATGTTTTTCTTTGACTCTGCTCTAATAGAAGCAGTCTGATTGCAGACCTCCACACCATTTACAGTTCCTCTTTAGGCTCAAACTGTTTCATGCACACAAACAAAGCTGAATATGCAAAACGATTCAAAACCACTAAATAACTTGGCATTTCTGTTTTTACAAGCAAATTAGCCACAACAGTGTATGAACCGGCCAATCTGACCCAGCCATTTAATCCTCTTTAAGAGCGTCTGACAGTTACCACTGCAGCTCTCTCACACACACACACACACATCACACTAATGTGTTTTAACTATATTTGCATCAGAAGCGAACCAGAGTGAAAGAGGAAGGTGAGGACGTATGAGGAAGACATACTTCTCCTCGATGCTAATTCGGTTTCCAGACACACTTCCAGCAAACGATGGTAGGACTTCATTTCCCCAGTCGAGATGCGGACCAAGGAAAAGGATGCTCCCCGTGAGTGCCGCCCACATACCGAGCAGCGGGACGGGACGGTCTGATAGCCATCCATACTGCAGCACAAACCACTACGGCTCACTGGACGGAGCTCGCAGAGGAGTAGACAGATCAGAAGCCTTGCCGTCTCTGGATTAAGAGAACTATTCTGGTTCACTTCTCCTGGTGGATATACTTACACCCACACCTCCACCTGAGAGCACCGCCTCTCCATCAGAGCTGTTAGTACACACACACACACTCACCTATCAACACCAGAACATACAATACATTTCTACAGTGTACTCTATCTATTCCTAAAGGTGCATATTTACGACCTCAGAGAAATGTGTGTTTAAGTGTACTGCCCCAGTGATAAGCTGTTGTATCTCTGTACAATTTTAGCAGTTTTATTTTGTGAAATTGTACCATTTAGTTTAGTTTTTATTACATTTTTTAAAATCGCAATAGATATAAATTGACACAAAATAAATATTAGAATTTTTTTTAATAATTATAAATATTTAGCAGATATCTGGACAATGAAAGATTTACGTATTAAAATTAGCATAAATATAAAAAAACTTAAAATATAAAAAATATTTATGTTTTAAATTAATATTTATGTTTTATTAAAATAAATATTAGATTTTTTTATAAATATTTAGCAGATATCTGGACAATGATATATGATGTATATTTGTAATTGAATAAATTAATAATATTCAACACATATTCCCAATGAATTGTAGATCGTAATAAAACTCTTAAGACAACAAACATTTGAACTAAAAAGCATAAATTTAATGTAGTAATCTTAAAATCTAATTTTAGAGGTTAAGTTGTACGCTATGACAAGACAAAAAAAAAAAAAATTTAACAGGGCAAGAAAAAACTTAAATCTCAAGAGATATATCCTCTGAAAACTGAACTCACTGAAGTCTTCACTGAAGAAGTGAAATATCTGGTGTGAGATTTACTTTGAAGCAAATAACTAGGCAATTTCACTAATAATAACAGAGAAATCTGCAGCTTATTTACAAATATTTTTGTTCATATAATGATGATAATGATGCTTTTAACAGAAAATACTTATACTGCCCCAGACTTCCTTGATTGAATGTGTGCGTGTGTGCTTTTACTAAGTGAATGTTACTATTTCTCACACTAATGAAAATGCTTGCCTTCATTAACTTTAATATCACGCTAAACCAGTACATGTAACACAAAAGCAAAAATAACCAGTTTTCCATGTAAGAAAAACAGGGCTGTTCAAAATGTCCAAAATGACAAACGCACCATAAAAAAGAGCCTCATCTATAATAGCCCTTTTCTATATGCAATGTCTAATTTGTGACTTTTCTCATTTTGCAAGTAGCTTTTAAATAAAACCATCTGCCAAAAGTAAATAAATGTTGCATAAGTTATTCCAGTGATTCAGAGCTGTTTTGCACAATCCTGCTCAGTGCCTGGTGTAGTCAGACACGGATGAGAAAGTTCTGTAGGTTAACGTGAAGTTCAAGAGTTGTGAAAGTCAGAAGCTTGAAAATAGACAAGGGTCACACACACAAAAAAAAAGGTTAACATGAAGTTCAAGAGTTGTGAAAGTCAGAAGCTTGAAAATAGGAATGTCGGTAATTGTTTTTTTCACCCATGTTATTCCAAACAGACTTTTTAAAGAATATCCTATCCATCTGATGTCTGTCAAGCTCCAAAACTACAAAAAATACATCATAAAAACGGTCTGTGTGACTCAAGTCTTCTGCGTGAGCAACAGAGAGAAATCTTCTTATACAGTTGGTTAACTACTAGCACATTTTTCTGGTCACATTGCTATGTGTCTAATCATTATTAAGCCCATAAACCTCTTTTTTTCCTTCCAGAAACACCTCACAGCTTCCGACCGAAGCCAACAGAGCTGTAACTCTGTCAGAAAGCACTCCATATATCACTCTCAGAAACACAGAGGACAAGCACAAGGTTCCTCCTCGGGCACAAACGCTGTTAAAATCTGCTTGAAAAGACTTACACATAACTGAACCCATTGTGCCGACGGTCCCGCGCCGCGCAAGAGGTCCCAAGAGCCACAGTCGCCCACTAACTCAATCACTCCGGAGTGTCTGGCAAGATGTTACGGGAGGTGCGTATCCCTCTGAAAGGCAGGTAGCACACTGACATGCTTTCTACAAATATCTCTGAGAACGCCAGAAGCACCGGTAGTTTCCTCTTCCTCTCTCTCCCAGCGAGACATTCATCACTGCGCAGCGCTCTGTGGTTAAAGTGCGTCAGGAAGAAGTTCTCAAAAACACACAGATTCCTTTTCCCTTCTCCACCCCAAAACAGAGCCCTGCCACACACACACACACACATAAACCCCTCCCCACATCCCTCACACGAGACGGCATCATGTGGCACTGACTGTTATATCTGAACCTGAGGACTTGACTTTTTTCAGTCACTTTTAAAGTGGAAAACAAATGTAACGTGCTGAGGCTGAGAAGCAAAAAGTAGGAAACCAGCCCAAACTGTGATGTCATGGATGTCTGAGCGCTCACTTGTAGGTGAGCTAATGTTCTTCAGACATTCCTGTGGACGGAAAGCTAAAGCGTGTAAAATAAGACACTCGTTTTACTCGGGAACCGTCTGGCTCTCTGGAAATCAGAGCAAGTCTGAGAAAACTGAGAAAATAACTGTTTGAAAATTTTTATGTATTTTAATTTTTTTTTTTATAACTCAAGTGGCATAGTCATCGGGGGTAAAAAAAATTTGGGCAAAAATGTTTTTGATTGTTAAAATAATAAAAGTTAAAAGTTCTTGTTTTTAAATAATAATAATAATTTAAATAATAATTATTGTTGTTGAAATCATTATTTTGCATTATTATTGTGCATTGACTTTTATATAATAGCATTAATATATTTATTGGCATAATGTTTATTTACTGACTTGCCATAATTTTACTTAATAATACTACTACTACTACTAATAATAATAATGATTATTATTATTATTATTATTAACAACAACAACAAAAAGAACAACAATATAACAATACTATAAAATACTAATAATTAATTTCATTGAATATTATATAAATAATTATAATATTAATAATGTTCAATATAATTACAATAATAAAATGTTATTATCATAAAATGAATAAACAAACAAAAAAACAGAACAAAATCGACATTATCATTCTAAAAATTTTAAAGTTTAATTCTAAAAGCCCCTAATAAATTATAGATGAAAGATATAAATCCAGAGATGCATTAATTCTACACCTGCATACTTAAAGCACTTTATTAACAGCAACCAAGTACAGTATATTATTGAATAGAGTAAACATTTCAGAACCATACAGTTTTGGATGCAAATAGTCTTAGATTGAAAAAGTGACCCAAAGTCCTGTCTATGGACCCTAGCAACCACATAGCAACATACTACAAAAAAAAAACCCACACATATCAGTATAAATGGCAACACACACTGGCAATGCATTAACTTCTAATCTGAGACCACTAGTATTTACAATATGAGACAAAACAGGCAGATGTAAGATGAATTATTTTCAGATAACGTCTGCCATATAAAAACAGCATATAATCCGATTACAGAACTCTGCTTTAAGAGGATTTCTGTGGCAACTCTGATATGGATGTCACACAGCGACACTCACTAATGCCTACTCCTCTGTCTTCCTCTATTATACAGGATTCAGCATCCGCGAGAAAGACTGCAAAACACTCCTCAGCAGCACAAGAGAGGATGATGAGGGTAATGTCCTAAAGCTTCAGTGACTGACAATCTAATGGAGTCCATTAGCTGAGAAACCATGTTTAGCTCTTCCATACGACTGAAGAATCAATCCCACACTGAGCTTGTGATAAATTAAGCTTTTGTGCAGTGAAACAAGACCTCCCTACATCAAAATGGCTTTCTTTAAAGCAATCTCGATAAAATCAATGTAATAAAACGAACACATGGTTTCTGCAAAGTGACTGGATGTCACCAAACCCTCTGAAAAACTGGATCTGGAAGGAGAACTTCCTGTGTCTGAGCAACATAGACAGTGTAAGTATACAATATTGACTGACATGAGTGAAAAACTGAAGCTATAGCAGATATAATACAGAGGGGCACACAAGAGCAGACGGGGGTGGGGAGGGAAGGAAGTACAATGACCTTCCTATTGTTCACCTTTTTGGATTTGCTGTTGAGCGTCACTGCTGCCGTTTTATTGTGAGTCCAAGTCTTTGGAGATACTGTCTTGTTGAAGGCTGGAATGAAGCCCAGTTTTTAGGGGTAAAAAGCAGTCACGATCAAACCATTTTTCATTCATTTGAAGGTGTCCTTGTTACAGTAGACATACATTTAAGTACTACATAACATTTATTAACTACATATAAATGCCTCATTCATTCATTTATTCATGCATGTGACCCTGGACCATTTATTCATCTGAAAGCTGAATTAATAGCTTTCCATTGATGTGGTTTGTTATGATCGGACAATATTTGGCCGAGATACAACTATTTACAAATCTGGAATCTGAGGGTGCAAGAAAAATCGAAATACTGAGAAAATCAGCTTAAAGTTGTCTAAATAAAGTTCTTAGCAATACATATCACTAATCAAAAATGACATTTTGATATATTTACAGTAGGAACTTCACCAAATATCTTCATGGAACATAAACTTTAATTGTTATCCTAAATATTTTCGGTATAAAAGATCGTAAAATCGATCATTTTGACCCATACAATGTATTTTTGGTTATTGCTACAAATATACCCCAGTGACCCCAGGGTCACATATGGTTAGGGTTACTTGCATGTTCATAATGTACTTATAATTTATGGTTATTATAAGAGTAAATACATGTAACACTTGGAACAAGGACACCTTAAAATAAAGTGCTGCCTTTCTATTCATCAGAGAATCCCGACAAAAAAATATATAAATCACCATTTTCACCCAAAAAAATTAAGCAGCACAACTGCTTTTCAACATGATAATAACAAAAATGTTTCTTAAATCAGCATATGAGAAAATCTTATCTTAAAGACTGGAGGAATAATGCTAGAAATTCAGCTTTGAACGCACAGCAATAAATTACATTTACAAAAAAAAAAAAAAAAAAAAAATAAAGAAAGCTGTAAAAAATATAATATTATTAAGTAATATTTGAAAATTGTGCAGGCTTCCTACAGAAAAACAGCTTCTGTGAAAAATACTGCTATGATATGAACGAGACTGGTGTGTGTTTCTATGCTTAAGCTTGTGTGTGTGATGCTGGGTGTTTTATCTCTGTACCCGTGCCCTGTATTTGGCTTGTTTGTGTTAATCCCTTTATCCTGATTAGTTTAGGATGACTGAATAACACTGTTTTTTTATTATTTGAAACATCTTTTAAGCAGCACTGGAGTCAGAATGACTGTCGAAATAAAGTGAAGTCAGTCTAAAAACAAAAGAACAACTCTGTTTAAATCATGAAAAGATCTTTGTAACATTAGAAAATTGCTACAGTATACTGTAGTTTAAGAAATAAAGTTTAAAGTTATCATTTATTTTCAGTTGTCTGTGTTATAGCGTAGTTATAGATTTAAATACTGAGTAATATTAACTACATGAACATACTTTATAGGGTTTTATGTATAGTGTTAAAAATGTCTGTAGAAATTACAGTATTACTGGCAGTTGCCAGTAACTTACTGTAGATTTAAATGTATGTTATTTACAGTTTATTCAAAGATAAATGAACATTAAACATTAATACTGGGCACGGAATAACTACAGATAATTTTTTAATGTATAATTTATTGTTAGTATAATAGTAAACACGTGTAACATGTAACAAGGACATCATGAAGTCTTACCAAAAAAAAATAATTAATAAAATAAATATATAATTTAAATAAATTAATACTATTTTTTTAACATTGCAGCAATGTTTTTAACATATTCTCATGTTTTTTCTTCGTCAAACCTGTATTATGTTTAGCATCACCAAAGAAAAAAAAACATATTTATGCCACATTCATCTTTAAAAGTTAAGAAAAACTGGTAAAGATTAAATATACTCAAATGTCTCCAATATTTTTACACTTAAACTTGTATTTAAATGTTTTTTAAATGTTTTTGGTCACCTAGTCTGCATTTATTTTATTAAAACTAAAAATTATTTACATTTAAAATAATCATTTTCTATTATATATATTTTAAATTATAATTTATTGTGATGCTAAGCTGAATTTTCAACTTCATTACTCCAGTCTTCAGTGTGACATTAAAATTAGTTTTTGATAAACACTTATCAATGTAATGATGAATTATTACATCCTACTCTCCGATGAACAGATAGTTCAAAATAACAGCATTTATGCAACATTACAAATGCCTTTAATATCCATTTATTGCAGAGAAAAGCTATTCATGCTATACTTTAAAGGCTGTGTAAATATGAATTTCAGCTAATATATGCAAACAGAACTGCATTAGGCTCAGCTGCTGTTATTTTATGTAATGCTAGATTGCTTCATCTGGCATGTTAAATATTCATGAGCTCGATACCGAGAAATGTGCAATCTCTCTCTTAGCTTTGAATTTAACAGTAGAGTGATGTCACATCTGACCAATCAGAGCGCAGAAGCCAGTTTAGTCATCTTGCTGTTACAGGCTGGACGCTCACATCTGTGACTCACTCACTAATGCTGCTTTCCTCTGAGCAAACCAGAGCCAGAAATAACTCATTTGTCTTTTGTTTGCCCGCAACTAAAGGCAGGTTTGAGAGGCCGTCCGACAAGTTAAACATTTTTACAACGCTTCTCACTTTTAAAGTCCAGTTCAGTGCAGTGAACCGAAAACAAATGGTTGAGCCATTGTTTAAAAAGCCTGCTGGTTTTCAGTTGGCTCAAGCAGCGGTGTGTTATAATGCGGATAATGAACGTAGGAAGTAGCGAGTGTGTGTTTAAAGCACAGAGTGTCTACGTGAATCAATATGGCTAAACTGGCCCATCTCAGTTTCCATGGCAACGGCCTTTATGTCCCCCGAGGGCTGCAGTGGGGGGCGGCAGCAGCGCCTCTCTCTCTTGCAGGACAGCCGGGAACAGCAGCATGGCATAATAACCTACTTCACTCACTGACACGGGGAAGCACCTGGATATTCCCATGCTTTTTGTGGAACGGGAAGATAAAAAATACAACTGACTGAAATAAACACCTTCCCAGAGAGAGGACGCGTTTAAAATAGAAACATAATCAAGTGATAAAATTGTATTTAACACATTTTTGCACTTTGATACTCTAAAATCTGTGCTTTCTGCTATGGATTCAATGCAATGGAGCCCTATTTATTGCTTTTAAAACTTATTATATTAATATTAACACTAAATATTAATTTATTCTATTCTATTGTATTCCACACATTATTTATATTTAATTTAATGATATAGCCTACTATAAATAAATACATGTTTAATACTATTATTATTATTATTATTGAACAAAGTATGGATTTAATGGAATGGAGCCTTAATTATAGCTTTTAAAATATACTATATTAATATTAATACTAAATATTATTCTGTTTCTGATTCTATTGCACGTTATTTATATTTAATTTAACAATACAGCATACTTTTAATAAATACATGTGTGATACCATAATAATAATAATAATACTGAACAGAGTATTTATTTAGATTTTATATATATATATATATATATATATATATATATTCATGTTGATAATGCAGTAGCCAATTCAGCTATAAAATATTAGGTACACTCAAATATGCATCATTAATAATAATTAGTAGGAGTAGTAGCAGGATGAGTGATAATACTATTAATAATAAAATCAATAATAAATAATATCTATTTATTTTGCTAAGGAGCTACATCTGAATATGTATAAGCTAATTTGCTGATTTGGCATTTTAAATTAATTCTAATTAAACCAAATCAGAAAAAAAAAATAGCAAGTAATTCCTATGCAAAGACATAGCTATAACCTCCACAATGTACCGATATTAAAAAAAAATAACAGTAAAATAAAATAAACCTATAAAATTCAGCAATTTCCGCCTTGAATGATTGATGTTCACGTGACGTTTAAACGTTAAAATAAAGCAGAGTGGTCCAGCTATATATATATATATATGTATCAATCCAGCTATATTTCTACCACTGGCCATCACCTCATGGTTTCCAGAATTGTCTGTGTGCATCTGAATCAGCACTGGACAGATCAAGCGCAGCTGTAACACACCCCCATCAGCCTCAGCAGTGAATAATCCACTCACCAACATGGGTGATGATACAGTCCACCCTCTGCTGTAGCTCCAGTAGAGACATCTCCTCTTCCTCCTCCAGCCTGCAGAGCATCTCAGGGTGTGAACGGTGGCCTCTCTGCTCTCCTCTCCTCTCCTCCGCAGCTCACCCGAGGGCTTCCCCGCTCCGCTCTCACAAAGACAGCAGCCACTCCCAACCCTTGATGGAGACTCCAGTGGAACACACTACAGCGAGCCGGTGACACCGGCAGATCAATCCGGCGTGTGGAGAGGCTTTTGTGATGTTAATCATTCATTCTGAATCTCAGCGTCTGAGTGATGCTAGCTGGACTTTACCCGGCTCTCAAACCAGCTCTATGGCTTCTTTCCTTAAAACCGTGTCAGGCACCAGGAAGGGAATTAGAGGGAGGTTACAGTACCTGCCTTCAGAGAGACATGAGCTCCTTTCACACAAAACCTGGAACAATGGATTCAGTGGAATGGAACCGTGTGCGTACAGCTTAGTGTGATAGTCCTGCACTTGCAATGTGTCATTAATGAAACACTAGTACTGTATATTACATTTTTAATATTTAACTTATTGATACATTTTTGGAAAATATTATTAAAATTCTAACGCATATAGCATGTGTATTGTATAGTAAAGAAATTGTATAACTATTTTTTATAGGTCTAAAAAAAAAAAATATATATATATATATATATATATATATATATACACTGTCCAAATCACTTAGCCTCTGTATTATATTATATTATTTACATTGTTAATATAAAACTATAAAATAATAATATAATTAGTATATTTCTATAATATACTATTATCATTAATGCAAACAGGCTGTATCGCAATAGTCAAACTTATATTATATTCATTGTTGCCATTAAATTTAGCAATACATTCAATTAATACATTAATAAATGCGCAAACATTCATATTGAATATTACCATATTGTATTAATAGTCACATAACCATACTGAACAATGTCATTCATTAGTGTTCCTTTTTTTAAACATTATTTTTGGTGAATAGGACAAGTAATACAGAAGTAATACAAACTGTAAATACACGTTTTAATCTGTAATAATAATAATATGTAAAACTGTATATGTAAATCTGCATTCAAAATATATAATAATCATCCTTATTTTATTTCACACTACTACTACTGATATATTTAATTATAATAGAAACAGCAATAATAATTACAAAAGTTATTTTTATGCATATTTGAAAAGACAATGTCTATATTTTAAATATATCAAACAATTTCTAAATATTATAAATATCATATATATATATGACATTATACATATTATGTTAAATTCCATATTTAATATGTATTTATATA
>JAUMHP010000060.1:15161378-15171469 GCA_032361065.1 Enteromius trimaculatus
TAGATATATGTAATATTATACAATTATGTTAAGTTCCATATTTTAATATATATATACACTGAGGAGCAGCATCAGTGTATGTCTGAGCTGGGCTCTTTTCCACATTTTGATGTGAGCTGATGGGCTGCTATCATCTTTCTTGACGACATTGCCCTTGGGAGCCAGATCATCTCCTTGGAAACTCTCGGTGATGGGACGCCATCTGTGCTCCAGCCATAACATGCAAACTTATAGCCCTTATTTTACTCATGAAAACAAATTAAGTATAGTGCTGAGCGTTTATCTTGCATTTATGATGATATGTGCAATTTATTCTTGTATTATTTACTTTTTTTTCCCCCAACAGACACTTAAATTCTTTTAACGTCACTGCTAAATGTGTTCTGCAGTTCACCGCGACGCTCAGAGTGATTAGATAAACAAGACAGCTGGAAATGAAAAAGTAGCTGAAATGTTTCGATAATTAGATGGAGACTATCGAGCACGATAAACATTGACCTACTAAAGTTTCACCGCCAGATGGCCATGTAGGTCTACGTACTGACTTGAGCAATAAAGCCTGTGCTGCAGCGCCTCCTGCTGGACACATTCACTCAAAATACTGCATGTGATTTTATATTTACTTCAAAAAGTTATCAATCGTGAATCTAAATGACACGCATACGCTACAAAATTGCATATGTTAATTCCTTACCAACTGACCCTCCAAGAAATTATCCACCATTATTTAATCCAGCTGTTGAAACAAAGATGAGGAAAAGGTTGTTTTCATTTTGTAATTTATAACATCTCCGGTCCTCTAGGCAGATTAACCCACATGAGCGTAAAAATGTATTGCGTTGCATTTTATATCTTTTTATAAATGTATAAATTCTATTGAAGTTTTCTCTCTGACTTGTCTGAGATGTTTAGCATAAACGTTGCAGAGCTGCTTAGCCATGACGTCGATTTGTAGGCCAAACGCTAAATTCCCTCGACAATTTCCGGTTGTTAAAATATCGCTTTAGGATTTGAGTGACGTCTGTTCGGTAAAGTTAAAAAATAAATACTCATAAATGTAAAACCACAACAAAAACAAAACGTTCTGATGCTTCAAAGCAGAAAAATGTACATTGTTGTAGCCTGGTTGTGATTTATGTAGGTGTGTACTTATATAACACTACGTTAAAGAACTATATATATATATATATATATATATATAATGTATATAACTATATTACTCATAAATCCTGAACTTTTAAGCAAAATTACCTTTTCTTATAGACGTGATTTCTATACAGGCATAGACTTTGCTATGAAGCTATAAGCGTTTTCAAAACGCTTCCAGGTTTTAGGACTACATACTGCATGGCTCTATTGAAAATATGGCGCTCACTGAAAGGCAAAATACAAAAACAAGAGAAACTGGTTTGTCTTTTATTGTTAATGTTTGATCAAGCCTGAATGCTTTATCTGAACAGTAACATTTCTATAAATGCCTTCAACAACCTGAATCTTGACAAAGAAACTTGTGTGGCCAACCCTGTTTCTACTGTTTTCATTGTCTTGTTTCTGTGTCCTGTGACATCCGAACAGTTTCATGTAAAGATTGGTGGACACTAAAAGCTCACTAACACTCACTCTCTGACTACTAATCCTGTGTGAACTGGGAGCTCTGCAAGGTCATCTTGAAAAACTACAGCAGTCAATTCTCCAATCGGATTGGCTCAGCTGGAAATGGGGTTAGACCCGTGAAGGTTTGTCCACAGGAAATCATCTTCTCCTCATGAAAACCTCCAAAGGATGCTAAATTATAAATTGCAGAGAGGAAACCAACTGTACACTGAAAATGTAACCATGCAGAATTTATCGGAAATAGTACAAAGAAGTCATTTAAATGAAGAAAATAATAATCTATTAATGTTTTATTAGTGTGAATGGATAAATTAAAAGAGAAAAATTACTGATTACTAGCCTGGTTTACGGTAGGAGTCCCTAAACCTGAGATGGTAACCTTCAGAGATCTCCATTGTGAAATCGCTCATCAATATTAAAAACCTTTTTCCAGCTTCTGTTTCCGTAGACAGTTTCCTTTAAGTCCAGTCAGACTCAGAACAAAGACATGAGGAACGGCTTTTTGGAGCTATTTCGCAACGTCATCAAATTCTGTTTGTAAATTACAAACAGAGCTGTACATCAGAATACATCACCTGTACACTTGATAATTATGTGCTCAATTTCCATGACACTTTAGGGACTGATCAAATATTCCTATATAAACCATTGAAAAGCACACATTAGCATCGGCTTATTTGCAGTCACATTTATTGTGTCGAAAATCGCTCACAGTTGTAACGATACATGTTCATGAATGAATAATTTAATAAACAACAGAGGCTGTTTTTCAGGAAGTGATGCTTATTTTACAGTGAAGTCAACAACTTTATACTGCCGACATGTGCATGACATAGATGTGCGTGTCGTAGTTTTGTCAACCAACTTGGAAAATGGCAAAACACTATAGTAACACTGACAGTAACATGAAAACATTCAATTCCCCCCCAGTCTATACATATTTAAATCTATCCACATATTAAATCATTTTGTTACTGAGGATTCTACACATAGACAAAATACAGAATCACATGTACGTGTGTTGATGATAAATGGTAGACTTGTCTCTGGTTGGTGCACGGTATAATGCCCCTCTTATGAAAAGTAATATTATTGCATTTCTTGTATGGTTTTTGTATTATCGGCAGTACTGGTATAATTTGTTTGTTCAAGCGATGAGGTCTGTTCTTGGCTTGCAAATGAGTCTTGGAGAGGAGCCCTGCCACTCAGAAACAATGTGAAAACATACTATACACTTATATTATTAGCAACGTTTTAACAAAATATATGTTTACTATTATTTGCATGTTTGAGTGCTACACAAAATGAGATAAAGCTTTGCGATGTTGTTTTTAAAAAATAACATGAATTTCTCAATATGGATGCGATTCATATCAAGAAGTTCAGGAAAAAACTTTTGTGGGCTAAAACGAGCACAATGCAGGCTCGTGTGTTGCGGGGGGTTTTTTGGGGGAGGGGGGTGGGGGGGTAGTACCGAAAGATTCACAAAATGAGAACTGTTCATAAAAGTACATTTCAAAATATTGGTCGCTGTTCGTAAGTAGTAAACGTTAACATCAAATATCTTATGAAGTGATGCGGACAACATTTGGACGCACAGACACTGAAAAAGCTGATCTACATCTGCATCTTCTGTCAGAAATTGCTTCTTACTTATTATGATATTTTAACTATGCCAGCAAATGAATATTTATCATTTATGCGTAATAAAAAAAAGAATGGATTTTATATAATAAATGTATTCGGACAAGGAATTTCAATAGGATCTACTTTCAAAAAAAAATATAAAAACATACAAAAAAACACTGAAAACAAAAGTACCTTACATTATTTTAAAACTTCTATAGGTGAAACTACAGTTTGACTACAATTGAACTGGAAAAACACACAACCCAGCAATCTTCCTTGTGGGTGGCAAGTTCAAACGTACATACTCAAATCTCCATACACACACATTCACACTCTCACACACACACACACACACACACACACATAAAAACGTGTAAATATAAAGGTGCCTTAGCACAGACTGGCACGCACAGACCTAAAGAACAGAAGCATTTAGTGGTGCTTACAGTGTGGCACGATACAGAGTGTTTCCAAATACGTGAGCTCACAAGCTCGTCTCTCGATCCAAATCTGCCTCCTTTTCTTCATCGTCTCTTTTATGTCCAATGGCAACTTCAACGCTTGAGCTGCAGAATAACAGAAAAAGACTTGCATCATCATGCAGACTAAAAACAGACTAAAAGCTGATGAGAAACAAGAGTGTGTGGTTGTGGTTGATTAAAATGTTGAATTGATTACGGAAGTTAATAACTAAATAATTCATATTCAAATTATTTAATTATTAATCATTTAATATTTAAACATTTAAATATGTGTCATATTTAAACAATTTAAATATTAAATAATATTGAACATTTATTTCACAATTAACCTGTTAATGCATTTGTTTCTTTTTTTGAAAGAAAAAAAAAACTAAATGTGTAATTATCGTGCCAATATTATTGTGTTGAAGTCTCTCATAGCAGAACAATTATGCATAAGCATTTATATTCTGGACTTCATTTTTCCCTCTGTTAAACAGAACTTATGTGTTTGATTAATTAAAAAAATAATTACACACTTTATTATACTTGTATTATTCTTATAAAAAAAACATGTAACACTAGCATACACTATTCTTTTTCTATTCTACTTTTTTATTTATTAATAAAAAATGATCATAAAAACACACTCCATTAGACTGAGACTTGTCACAGCACTTACATATCATTGCTCTTTTGTTGGTTTTGATTGCTTCTATTGTAAATCACTTTGGACAAAAGTGTCTGCTAAATGGCTAAATGTAAATGTAAATATACTGCATACTTAATATTTAATAAGAAAAATGAGTGATTGTGTGTGTACTGGTTTGACCCACATTATAGGGTCAAAACTGGCTTCACAATGACTGATTACATTATTAGAACATGCTAACTATATCTATTCCTCAAAAGGCTAAAATAAACATACTAAACATTATTTTTATTAAAACTGTACCTCAGGTTAGTTCAAATCAGCCCTGAATATTTTGATTCACACAACAAAATGAAACACTGATGTCAAATTAAATAAAAGCATTATCAGTGTTAAAACAAAAAAAAAAGAAACAGCATGAAGTACATTTAATTAATTGTACGTGTTAACTTTGATAGCCCTATTTTACATGACTTTCTGATCTCAGTGACTTATATATATAGTTCAATCAAAGCTGAAAACCATCCAAGATGAGTATGAATTTGTTTCTTCATCAGAACAGATTAAGAGACATTTAGTATAACATCACTTGCTCAACACTGGATGCTCTGCAGTGAATGGGTGCCGTCAGAATAAGAGTCCAAATTTGGATAAATTTGCAAATGTGCATTTCTACACTGAAACAAATAGTGTTCAGCTGGTGTCTGCACGATTATGAATTACATTCATGTGTATTAAAATATCATAATTTGCGCGTGCAAAAGGGAATCCACGCATGCATTTATTGATTTCTTGTTTGAGTCAATCCTGTTCGGTTAATGTGGATTTTGAGACTCACTTTCCATGGTTTTTAGCGTTGACGAAACACACGCAAACGTTCACTAAAAGGCAATACAGGCAGCTACCACTAGGTGGCAGTCAACAACATCTCCAAGACGATTCAAGAAACTGCAAAGCTACAATACTGTTAAAAGTTTTAGGCAGTTAAAAAAAATGTCATAAATGGATATTCTTTATCCATTAACTTCAATTAATTTAATTAAATCAGCATTTGGTGTCAGCATCCTTTTCGTTTGAAGCAGCTTTTGCCCTCTGGGAATTAGGAGTTTTTTATGTCTTGGAGATGTTGTTGACTGCCACCTAGTGGTAGCTGCCTGTCTTGCCTTTCAGTGAACGTTTGCGTGTGTTTCGTCAACGCTAAATACCACGGAAAGTGAGTCTCAAAATCTAAATGAACCGAACAGGATTGACTCAAACAAGAAATCAATAAATGTGCAGCCTAGAGCCCTGAGAAATCCACACCACTTCAGTCCATCAGCTTCATATGAATTAAAAAGCTTTGTGTTTAATAAGAAACAAATCCATCAAGGTTTAAATGACCTTTAAATAATAATTTCTGAGCAAAACAGGATTCCATAATGCATATCTCCATCACCGTCTTAACTGTTTTTGTTTGTAAAGGGTGCTATATGTGTATATAATTATCTCCTGACAGATGACTCATATATTTTAGTTGGAATCAACAATGTGAGATGTTCTTATTAGCTGTTTTGACGGCACCCATTCACTGCAGAGGATCCACTGGTGAGGAAATGACGTAATGCTACATTTCTCAAAATGTTCAGATGAAGAGATAAACTCATTTTTATCTTAGATGGCCTGAAGGTGAGCATATTGAGCAAATCTTCTTTTTTTTGGTGAACTACTTCAATTAAAATTGTGCATACGCTAAACCTCGACCTTTGACCTATCCAAAAAAAATCATGCTTTTCCATGCATTTAACATTCTCAACAAATACACACAAACATGCACACAAAGCCTAAAATGCTCTGGAACAAAGAGCTTGAGTCTCACAATGTGATGCCAGTGATTTTAGTAAGACGACCTTTGTAAAGACTGAAATTATTTCAGTGTAGTTAAGCTATGATGAGAAAGATGCAACGTCTTTTTTAAGAAAAGGAAAAACAGGTTTGAACATGTAAGAAACATAAACCAAAAAATGGTGGCCAGACACCCACAGCACTAGTGTATATACAGTGATCGTGCACGGACGGGTTGGGTTGCGTCTTACCTTGATAAATCAGCATCTGAGACATTAGGAGAGGGAGCTTATGAGTGACAGGGATGAAAAATTCAGTCATAATATGAGCCTGATAGTCACACTTCCATTTTAAAGAGAGCAGCATGTTTAAGGAGGACTAATGGAATGATGCAGTGCATATCCTGAAGGATGCCAGCTGGATTTGAGATGAATCCATTTCACTTTATTCACTAAGATTCTTATTTTATTTTACTTGATTCCAAATTGGAATACAAATATTTTAGCAATCCTATATATTTGTTAACATTTTCTTAAAAAAAAGTTGAAGGGGCTCAGATATGACCAAACTATGATCTGAGAATGAAAATGTAGGCTTCTGGATCTTTTTTAAAAGTAGGAATTCAGTTTAATGTTCCATAGGAGGAGTAAAGTCCCACTGTAGCATAAACTACTGTCTATTATTTTTTGTCTCAGTGTAATGTTTGCAGGTGTGTGGTGAGATTAAAGTGACGTGTTTGAATATTGTCATGTGTGTGCGAGAATATTCAAACCTTTTGGAGCTTTGATCTTTGTTGGCGCTGTCAGTGTTGAGGCCTTTCCAGATATTTCCAAAAGACGACTTTGTCATTTCGTCTGAAATGTTGACTGTGGATGGATCATCCCTTGACGAACGCAAACACATTTTCATGCAGTTTTAAACTCAGACTATTGCTCTTATATCGTCTGTTTTCAAAGAGAGGAGGCCATCTAAACATGTTTAGAAAAACGAATGACTGCAAGCTGCACAGGTCTCAATGAAATATGTGAAAAGACATTATATTACATTACTATTACACTAAAATATTTCTTAAAAAATAAACGCACTACTGTAAAGGTTTGGGTCAGTATGAAAAAGGAAACATGTAATGTTGCGAAAAAAAATTGACAATGTAAAATCAATTATTTTTATTGTAATGAATATTGAAGAATGTACATTTAAATGATTTATGGCAAAAGCTGAATTGTATCATTTTTTTCTCCAGTATCACATGATCCTTGAGTAATCATTTAAATATACTGATTTGCAGCATTTGTGATGCTTAGCATCTTTGTGGAAACTTTTTTCAGAATAGTTTTAAAAAACAGCATTTATTTGTATCTGGTTTATCAGCATTTATTTTATCTTTTGCTACATTATACATATTTGCTGTAACAATAAATAAATCATACATTTCTTCTAAAACTAAATCTTACTGACCCAAACCTTTGAACAATAGTGTATGTTTTCTTAAATAATAATAAAAGTAATATTAACAAAATAATAAAATAAATACATATGTACATAATTAAGTAAATAAATAATTAAGAAATGCGTTTTGTATAATATTTAAATTAACAGGTCATATTAATAATTCAATACAATATTTTTTTTTAAATCACTGAATCAATATAAAAAACTAACAAAGCTAGATTAGATAAAAGCAGGTTGCCCATTGTGAAGTGTACAAACACTTAATTTTTTTCTACTTACTTAAAATGCCCCTCTAAGGGCACCTGTACAATTCCTTCATCCTCCATCAAGACACACTGATTCTCCTGAAAGTCAGAATAAAACATGTTGGTGATCTGTCCTTTTAAAGCATTGTCTGCAGTGATTGGTCATTGCCGGCCGATAACGTTGTTGCAGGCCGTGACCAATAGCAGTGTGTGATGGGGGGGTGGTACCTCTTGCTCTGCATCTTCCATTTTTTTCTTCTTGCTCTCAGGCATGAGGTCATCAAGCCAGCTGAGATCTCGCTTTGAGAAGACAAAATCCAGCAGCTTACGGATAAACACAAGGGCTAAGACCTGCAAGAAAACACACAGACATCACATGAGATACACGCACATACATACATATGTATCTATCTAGATTAACACACATCTTACCATCATAGGAAAGACTATGGCAGCTCTGGACGTTTTGATGACCCAGAGAAGCACCAGACAGCTGAGCTGGATAATGGTGAACAGGTGGACCTTTCTCAATGGGACGTGTCTCAGGTAGATAAAATCAGGCTGGTGTTTCGCTGGCATCCCAAACAACCTCAGACGGTCAAAGAACTGGACGACAAACACAACTAATGAAACTAATAATTCAGTGTTGTTAACAAAAAAGGAAGGTAAATGTTTATTATTAGATTTAAAAAATCTTTAACTTAAAAAAGCGATGAGAATTAGAAAAGTTGACTTGGCAGCTAACTGAAATAAAATATTATGTTATTATATATATTAGATATTATTAAATATTTATATTATTAAACCACCAAATTACATTTTAAAATAAATAAAATTAAACAATTTAAATAAAATACATTATTATTATATATGATAGAAATTATTAGAAATGATAACAAAAAAATTAATATTTAAATGATTAAACCATTAAATTATACAGCTAAATTAAAATATTTAATTAGAAAATTATAATAGCACATATCACTAAAACAAACTAAAATGAAAACTGAGAATATGAAAATAAAAGCTAATAGAAAATATTACTAAATGCTATAACTAAATAATAAATAATACAAGTCCCTCCTGCAAACATCTGAATAAACATCAAATGCAATACATGAATTCAGCAATTGCAGTACCTGTATGCCTCTGAGAGACGATGCTCCCATATAGAGGAAAACGCCATATAACACCGGCATTGGGATATGCTGAGGACAAAAACATAAAATAATAGCCATTATTAATGCAGAAACATCACAACAGTTTAATGCAAGCATCAAACTTAGCAGCCTGAGTCAATGGGAGCCAAATATCACTGACCTTCAGGACAGAGGTCATAAAAACTGAGCTGCCCATGAGGACGAATATCATGAGGCCGGTGAAGCGCTGCTCTCTGATGCCCAAGAACTTGGGCTGTTCTCCGGGTGCGGAGCATTCAGACTCCAGCTTCAGGCTGTTCACGTGGGAGATTGACAGCACCGTCGCAGCCACGAACCACGGCAGGCCCATCAGAGAGCACACACCCAGCATCACGCCCACCACAAACAGGTCCAGATGATACCCACAGCCTTTCTGCGGAGGCACACAGACACAATGAAGGACATCAAATCTACAAGAGCATTTGCTAATGAAGCATATTGAGAAGGACTTGGCAACACACCTTCAGCTTGTGTTCCTTCCTGTTAATAATAACGGCAGTGATTTGTTGGTCCATGAAGATGAGGATGGTGCACAGCAGAGCTGGGATGACGGTCACAATAGTGGTCCACCACGGGTTTGGTCCTAATGGACTGATGAACCAGCCGCGGTCATCTCTGGTTGGCTACGAGAGATCATCTGATTAATTATGAGGATAGATTTATGCAGAAATGTACAAATGAAAAGGACACAGTAGCATAAAAATGACTCACTTTAAACTCGTTAGGAACCTGTAGTTTGGGGGATGGGATCCCCAGAGCATAGTCGATCAGAACCATAGTCATGATGGTGATGAAAACGGCAAAATCACTTATAATGGCCCTCACCTGTTTAAAAACACACAGAACAAAAAATGAACATAAATCTGAGAGCCTTAAAAATACAAACAGCTTTGCAGTGCCTTTTGACTACTGGCCAGGTATAATGGGTCTAAATAAATTATAATATAATTATATTATATTATATTATAAAAAAAAAAAAAAAACTATATATATATATATATATACACACACTGTATAT
>JAUMHP010000060.1:15188142-15202517 GCA_032361065.1 Enteromius trimaculatus
ATCTCGTCAATAAAGCCGGTTCTTTGATTAGCGGTAAATCTCCATCAGCTGTATTCAAACAGAGCGCCAGTTCATTCACAAAGCCGTAGATCACTGGCATTGATCACCGTCACTGTATTGCTGTCTGTGGCTCTCTGATATCATCAAAAATATCTAGGGTCAATATCCTAAGGTCTTATGCGTTTGGAACGACATGAGGGTGAGTAATTAATAACCCTTTAATACGTCTATTTATTACTTACTGCGGCAATGACAGATCCTTATTCCCTCTCACAATAAATGTCATCCCAAAATAACAGCCGTCTGACTGAGCCTAACCTTAGCAGACAGTTTCCATGACAACTAACATGGCCTGCCGCTGGTTGTCCTCAGAACATAAATGACATTGTTTCAGTCCCATGCAAAAGCAAAGACTCACCAGCATGTGGCTAAGAATCCAGATCAGCCGCAGTCTACTTTGGATGGAGAACTCATTCATATGCTTTAGCAACTAGCACATAATCAGTTGCACATCTTTATAGGGACATATGGCCATGGCGCACAGCAGAAGTGGAGCAATTATTTTATAGGCATAGACGACAGCAAGATGATCCCCTTGTATCTGAGTGGATGGTATGGATGGACGACATTCAGGGTCTTTTCAGCCAAACACAGGTTTCTATTAGCATTTAGGCCGGATGAGATGTGCATCACATGGGAAGAGATTATCATTGTGTGCTAGAACATCCTACACATACATATGAGCATCCGCGTGAGAGAGCCAGGGGGATCATGGGAGAGGCTAGCATATGCTGCAGGTTTGGTTGGCTCGAACACATACATGAGGAAATGAAGCCTTGAAATTTATTTGTTAACCCTCAAACAGGTCGTCTCCAGGTTATAGTGCTACTGATTTTTTTATTTTTATTTTAGCGGTGCTTGGTATGCAAAACTTGCCAGTAAAATGAAGGTATTAGAAGCGGTTAAGTGTATGGTGAGAGGTTTTTTAAACATTGCTTTGTGTTTGCCAGTGGTCAGTAGTAACTGATTACATGTAATATGGCATCTAAACAACAGCACTTTATTTGTAATTTACTGAATTAAATTGGAGTTATAAATTGAATTCAATTATAAATAGATTTTATATTTATATATATTCTTTTGTCTTTCCATTTGAAATTTTTTAGACGTCTAATTAACTGAAATCATGAAACTTACAAAGTTTAACAGCAATTTATTAAACGTGCACCAAAAATACAATTTGAAGGACCTGTGAAACTAAATTTTTTTGTCAGAAGGAAAAGATTATGCTCAAATGTTCAGCTGCCATTAAAACCAAACCAATAGAAAAAATTGAGGTCTGTTCTGGCGCCTCACACACGTTTGAGCTTCCATGTTCAATGTATCTGATGCACACTTTTGTAATTTGTAATAATAACTTATTCTTTTATCATTTATTTTTATCTGTTGTCAAGTGTGTTGCTATGGGTTGTGTCTTGCCACTTTTTTACCTTTATGGGTGCAATTATCCTGCATCTTTTATTTACCTTAAACTTATCTTGAAATGTTGTTTGATCACTACTGAAAAAATAAAATGGTTTATGTATAATTTTAGTCACAGCAGTACTGCAAATAAAAACAAAATCTTATTTTGACGGGTTGCCATGAATACCGGTACAGTTCTGCATGACGCTAGTTTTACTCAATTGAAGCGCTAAAATACTCATTAAGTGACTCTCATATCAGTTCTGGAGATGTTGTTCATTTATTTATGTCCTCAGTTAGTGAGACGACAGATGCTGAAATCACTGCAAGCATGTGTGTAGTAAACAAAACCGCTCATTTCCACCATGCATTCATACAGACATGATCACGTCAACTGAGTCAATGCTTATCAGATCGCATAAATCAATGGAAAATGTATAGAAATTATGCTTCTGTGTCAAGAAATATAAAGTACAATCAGAATATCAGTGGTGCATGTAACTGCCTGCCTAAGTTTTATCGTCAACCAGAGGCGGCATGTATTTCTGTTGCAGTTTTTTCAAGCTAAACTGAACTGAGTGGCTGTGAGGACCTTTTAGCTTCAGTTTGTATATGATATAACAATATTTTTTCTCAAATGAAAGGATGTTATGAGTTTTTAAATGCAGTTACTATGCAGACTGAGAGCTGCACCCAATGCGTTAAAGCATTAGTAATAGTGATGCTTGTCTAATAAAAGAAACAATCACAAAGCATCACTTCCACGGTGACTCATTTTTCTCGAGCTGTGCTGCGAGCATGCGTGTGGCCACATTCATGAGTGCAAAGAAACCATAAATGGGAATCCAAGGTGATCTATATAGATAACCATGGCAACTCAGGGAGCTCATGGGAAGCTCCATTGAGTCTGCATGTGACGTCATCAGAGTGAGCCCTGATCTCTCCATCTTGTTCTTGGAGGAGAGACGAAGGGCACGCGTGCACACAGATATTCTGATAACACGTCTGTCACACACGTCACAACAACATAGAGACTTGGAGGGTAAAAAAACAGCTTGACGGAGATAACACCTGTGCAAACATATGAAAGCACACACACACACGCGTTCACACCCCCTTGTGTGTTCAGACCTCACTAATGAAAGCTAACAGTGTGTCCCGCAGGCCTGATTCTCTTCATATTAATAAAGCAGCTTCCTGTCTGCAGCTGAGGTGTGACATTATATCTGAGACGCAACACGCTCATCACCCCTAATCTTTCACACTTAGTTTCTTCCATATACATTTCCTCTCTTTGTATTCCATTTTATGTCTTTCTGTCGTTCAGTCTCTCTCAGACTTAGGGGCACGCCGAGTCACATGACCGCGGCTGCTCGAGTTGAATAACGATGAAGTGGATTCGCACATGTGGACACAGATTTACATACACACACGCAGTGCAGAGATGGGGGAGGGGTTTGGGGTCACTCTCACATGCTGGTTTTATACAGAGCGCAGCAATTTAAAGCTATATTTGTTTTAGTTTTATGTAAAAGCTGTCAAGTGATTTACATAATATGCAAATGAATTAACTGCAATTGTAGTTGGATCACTATATATATATATATATACACTCTAAATGGGTAGGTTAAATTTACAGCCCTAGCAAATGCCCAAAAGATCAGAATAATGATTCGTGAGCGCAGTTTCATATTAAGTTTAAGAGATTCACTATAACAGCCATGAATCCCACAGCTGTTTTTCCATTAAATATTTAAAAAATCCGTCCTGACCTCATTTTATACTTAAAAACAGATTCCCTTCCTGTCTTCCACAAACACAAACAAACAGCACTTCCACAGGCTTCAAGACACGAATGTTGCTCAAGTCTACATCACATCAACATGAACTCAAAACGGACCTTCTTTTGTGTATTTTTTTGTTTTTTAAGACATGCATATGGTCTGTTATCATTGTATCTTCATGTTGCATGTTATTCAGAGTTAAAAAGAAAAACCGAAAAACCTAAAATGTAAATATTTAGGTTCACTTTCCACAAAAACCCTCTTTTCTCCATGAAAACACTAATAAACAAAAAAAAATCATGAAGGCTCAGTATCTGGAGTCTGATGGAACAAAATAGTGTTCAAGAAATTATTATACCAATGACCTTTGAAAATTTCTCATTATGTCTTATTACTTTTAACGCTTTACCACCCAAATGGAAATTTTATTTACATAATTTAAGATTACTTTTATTTAAAAAATGTAATCAACTGAAATTAAATAACCAATAAGCTATCAATTAAAAATCACTTAAGATATGAACATACATCCATTGCATTTTAAAAATACCATTAGGGTTCCAAATCCACAAGCTCCCAGAACCTGGAGATAACAGCTGCCTATCTATCTCCAGCAGCCGGAGTGTATCTTCCAGCACTTCATCCCTTCCAGAGACACCCTCTTGTCGTCCTCTCATGCCCCATTTAACGATATCAAAGAATGCCTCAGTTAATAGCACCAGAGAAACGACGGAAGAAGACACATTGGGACATTTTGAATGAGGGTTATATACTACCCTCATGTGTGTTTCTTTGCCTCTGTGTTCAAACAATACTGAACAAAACAAATCAACATAAATGCGTTCTTGCGAATGCATTAAGCCTCCATATATTTTACTCCTGTGGTCTGTGGAGTCATTTTTTCCTGACAGATTGGGCATCTCGCAGGAAATTCCAGAGCCACGACTGTTCGTCCTCTCTAAACAGCATCCATTAACTCTGCAGAAGTGCATGTACATGTATATTCACACTGCATTCCTGAATAGCAATGCATCTCATCAGACAGCAGACGGAATAGTAAGAGCTCCTGCTCTGAAAGGCCCTTTTGTGCCTTTCCGGTAAGAATTACGATCTGAATTTACACTAACATCTTCATTCTCTTACCCTGATAGCATTCTCAAAGTCCTCTCTCTGCCTCTAAGGAGACCTCGTCAACTCTTTCCACTAATAACGCAAAATTGCGTTAAAACAAAGAGGCATTGTGAGGACACTAGAATGTATAATCCTTAATCAAATGCATGACATCAGATCAAGCATAAGATCACAATGGCCTTATGGAGAGGGTTAATAGCGGATAAAAAGGTCATATATATGGTTCCGCGATGGATGTGGCTTTTCTGCTCTATCCGGAGTGAGTGAGTTGTAATGAGCGACTTTAAGACTTTAGGAGATTGATGCCGGATCGCTTTACGCTCAGGGTTATCAAGGGAGCTTAATGCGAAGAGTAATCGCCAAACTACAACAAGCCGAGAATTGTGTTGGGATTTGTGTTCATCACAACTCTTAAAGACTCTGAGGGAGATGAAAGAAGATCAGACACTCCTGGACTAATGAATCTCACTCCTAAAATCAGAGCAGACAGAGTCGCCTGTGAGGAGGAACGTCCAGTCAACTGTGGCTGAACTGTAGCTGAGAGCCTGGAGGCTCCTTTAGGCGATGTTCTCTCGAAAGTACAGCATAAACAACAACGGTAGTTCAAAGGTGACACACACACACTAAAGTTGAGTTACAGACTCAATGAAAAGCGCAGTTTTCTGTCCTTTGTTGATGCATTTGCAAGAAGTTGGGGGCGTATAGATTCTGATGTCCTGGGGGTTTTAAGTCATATTCATTTATGGCACACAAATATGATTTTTCAACAAAACAATGCATCTCTGTAAAGCATTTATAAAACATTGTACTGAAATGAGCTATTGTTGGTTAATAGGGGATACAATTAAATTCTAAAATTTGTTAAATAAAAGAGATTTATGAAAAACTTATTATGGAGGCCAAAGATAATACATTTCTTCATAGTAGATGACTAATAAATTAAAATTCAGTCATTTTTTTGTCTAAATGAATTATAAATAAAACGCTAAAAATATCTAAACATATAACATTATGATGTAGTGTGAAAAACAGACATTTTGAGATGTGCATTAAATGTAATTTATAGATTACAATGCTAAAATTGAAACGTTTTAATGATTCACTTAAAGATACTTAAGATTTACCATTAATTAACAATTTATTGTTATAATTAACTAAAGCTGTTACAAAACATTTTTGTTAACTGAAATAAAACATACATTTTAAAAAAGGTTTCCTTGGCAACAAACTGATATATTTAAGTACCAAAAAATTAGTAACTGAAATAAAGCGAATTCAAAATATTAATAAAACGATGTAAACAACACCAAAACGACATTGATATTAACCAACAGAAGCAGCACAAATCATTGGGGTGTGGTTATTTTGTCATTTTATGTCGCTTAGCCACACTGGATTTGCCGTAAACAAGCCTGTGTACGCCGAAATGCTATCACTTCCTGTTAATCTTCTTCAGCGCACAAAGCTCTGCATGCAGCTTTCTGGGTCACGGTGCCTTGTGACCCAGTTCTGCCTATGAAACTTTATTAAATGATAACGTGCATTTGCTGCATGCAGTCTTTCAGCACAGTGCCAGACCAGACCAGACCCTTTAAACAAGCGAAACCCAACAGCGTGTCACCATCCATCGCTCACGACATTCACGCACTCTGTTCGTCTGTCCTAGAGATTCCCCTGAATGTAAGTCTCCAAAACCATGCGATCACGCAGTAACGACAGTGAGAGGCGAGAGAAGGGATTATTGGGGTGGCTGAAGAGGCTGAGGTGGGGTGGGGGGGGGATGAATGGGATCCGAGCCGTTCGATTGGTTGAGAGCGGTGGGACTGATCCCTACAGATGGCTGCGGTTACCATGGCAATGGAAGGATCAGCATCAGCATCCAGAGAGCCGAAAGCGGCGCGCACTAACATGACGCTCACACGAACAGCCCGTGCCTCATCAGCATAATTAAAATACACATTTATAGCTTTGTTAGTCACCGACCTAAATATTTCTCGCTGTTGGGATACAATGTTTTCTTCATCTGACCTCGCTGTCCTCCTCTTTTCTTCTCTGTATTTACATTTGTGCACACATCTGCTCCTTTATCCCTTCCCTTCAGTATGAACCAGATTCATCCCTTCCGACAACCAGATACGATTCCTATCCCGAAAGATGAAAAGGACACGAGGAGAGAGAGGAAAAGACGAGAAACGGAGGATGTACTAAAATAGCTCCAAGAATAGGAAGCTTGAGAGAAAGAGTGCAAACAGAATAAAATAAAAGGCATCTTGAGCCGTTATATAACAAGAATCCAAACCACGTCTCAACAGATGCACACAAACACTTTCAAGGACACGTTAGAGACGCCAGGCTCTCGGGACGCTCCATCCTACCTGACAGTTAAAGCCAGTACTCTCCGAGGGTCTGTGCTGCATGCTGTCTGCAGCGAGTCCTGCCGACCGTCCCTTATCCCAAGGAGAGGAAATGTGCGGAGAGGACACGCTAAAGAGCAGCTGCGGTTCCTCTGTGCACCTCTCGCCGCGCTTCCCCTTCTGACACGCCGGGAGCCCTGTTCTCCGGGGCTGTGTTGTCCAACTGTTGAGAGCGAGACGTGCAGCCTGTGTTTGACAGGCGTCCGTCAGCCAATGGGAGAGGAGATTAGAGCATCACTGGCTGCGTGGACTGGTGTCTGAGCTCGGCGTGTGCGCTGGGTGATTCACGCTCATTGTGCGAGTGTTTTGGATGGTGTGTGCAGCTCTGAGCTCCCTCCTCTCTGTATTCCAGCTTAAACATCAACATCCTAATGGGTCTCTTGCATGATGGGAAATGTAGTGTTTCAACCTTTAAGGAGACAGAGTGCCGTTTCGTTTCTAGAAGCCAGATGAAGACAGGCTATGTGTTTATTAAATTTAAGGGGTATTATATTACTTAATTTATTCTATTATATTCGATTTTTGCAAACACACAATTAAATATCCATTAAAATTCTTCATTTTCTATTTTTACAGTGTCTGCCTCTCAGAATTTAATTTAAAGAGATGGTTCACCCAAAAATGAAAATTCTGTTACTAATTATTCACCCGCATCAAATTTTTGCTCCTTATTGGAACACAAATGAGGATTTTTTTTGATGAAATATAAGAGCTTTCTGACCCTGCATAGTAAGAGAACTATCACGTACAAGGCCCAGAAAGGTAGAAGGAAATAGGTAAAACAAATCAGTGATTTAAGTCATTTTATTAAGCAATTTATTGGGTCAGTGCGCAGCCACAAATAAGTATTGTGGTAGCTTTATAAAATTACGGTTGAACCAAAGTCACTTGGACTATTTTACCGATTGTACCTTTCTGGACGTAATGTTAGTAGTTTCCTTACTGTCTGTGTAGAGTCAGAACTTTTCATCTAAAATATCTTCATTTGTGTTTTTGAAGGTTTGTAACAACATGATGGTGAGTAATTATTGACAGAACTGTCCCTTTAAATTAAATTCAGCTATAGATTCTGAAAAATAAAAATATTGTTTTTTGTTCGTGGCTAAATATAATGGCATTAAAATATGTTAATATCAAACATATATATTTTAAAATACAGAAATAAAATCATTCTAAAAAGTAAAGATTCTAAAAATTTAATAATGTTATATATTTTTACAGTAGTAACAACAAATGACATGATTTATTCTACGCATGGTGATTATATCTAATGCAGACACCCACCATAAAATATGAATGAAATATATTTACCATCTGAATCTAACAATTTCATGTCAAAAAAATGGAAAGCTCAGCGATCTATTATCATGTTAATAAAGGCACCTTAAGGGAACACTCCACTTTTTTGGAAATAGGCTCATTTTCCTACATCCCTAGAGTAATACAGATGTGTCCCAAAATTAGCATAGCTTAGCATAAATCATTGAATCCGATTAGACCAGCTAGCGTCGCACTATAAAATGACTAAAGAGTTTCGATATTTTTAAATTTATTTAAACCTATTTAAACTTGACTCTTCTGTAGTCGCATCGTGTACTAAGACTGGCGGAAAATGCAAAGTCGTTGATTGTCTAGGGTGATATGACTAGGAACTATTCTCTCATTCCGGCGTAATAATCAAGGAATTTCGCTGCCGTACCATGAGTAAAGCAGGCGCAATGATATTACGCCGGAATGAGAGAATAGGTGAATGGATTCGAAAACGGTAAAACACATCTGTATTACTCTAGGTATGTTGGAAAAAAAAGTGGAGTGTTCCTTTAATCCCAACAGCAGGGGTGCTTTTACCCCAAATACCTTTTACATATACATTTTTTTTTTTATATGCATTCACTTTATACATTCTCATTTGCTACTTAAATCAACAACATTTTAAAAAACATAAAATATTAGATCAAGCAGGCACAAAATCAACCTAGTGCTGCAGTGCGCGATCACTTCAAGGATCAGACAAATACACACGGCCGATTTTGAAAATGATACGCCACTGTTTTGTGCATCTAGGGATTTACTGTAGATGAAAATATTATTTTTAGGCTCATTGTACCCTATATATATATAGATATATACAAATTTGAAAAGATTTCAAACAAACTTCTTTCAAATTCTTTTTTTTTTAGAATTCTGATTTTGCAATAAGGCTGTTACATAACAAAATAGGTAGTTTTAGCAATTTAGTTGTGTGTTTTTGTCATTTACATACATTTTTGAGGTTTAGTTTATGTACTGTATATTTCATCTTATTATTATTTCATCTTTTCTTATTTAGTCTTTTAAGGTTTTAATCACACATCTACTAATCAATTGCCCACTTATGCCAGCTTTCACATTCACAAGAATCAACATTTCCATCCTTTCGATAATCCAGCTCTTGGATACTAACATTCCCACGAGCACTATGGGCTTTTAAGCAGGGTGTGTTTGCTTATTAAAGTGATGAATCGAACATGCAGTCCTATAAATCTCTGCTTATAGAGACACATAGCAGGCTGAGGTTCACAACCGGTCACAGAGCTCTATGTCCTCCAGAGCAGTATGCTTCCCCCCGGTCACGCCGTCTGCTCACACTGGCTCCTCTCCAGCTCACTATATGTCCAATACTACATGCTGTCCTCTCTTTCTCTCTCTCTCTCTCTAGACTAAACAAAGATTGGTGCTTAAAACATCTCAATATCTCTTAAACTCTCCCGGTGACCAAAAGCTTGTGTGGATGGAGATTTGAATTAACAGCTAGTGACAAGCTTCACTGAGTGCCTACAAATATCCAGTCAAGCGGCATCAGTCTCACACAGAGACATTAAAAATTGACTGACAATCAGTCACATTGAATCGCATCATTTGGATGCATGAAAACCAGACACTCCCTCACTCTCGCAATCAAAACAGTAATTACATCCAAAGTCCACTGCGTTGTGCACATGCTGTGAAAAGCAAAGCAGAGGAAATGAAGAACTGGGACTCACCCCGTTATCACTAGCGGGACTCTGAACCTGCAGAGAAGCAGAAAAGTAATAAAATCACTAGCACCATCACAAGTATTTACATGACACACATCATCAGTCAAAAAAAAACAACATCTGAACCCCAATACTGTGTTCTGGTCATTTTGCACACAGGTCGTTATTTTGTACTGATTGGGATTTTTTCCCCACCTTGTAAAACTTTTACGTGATTTTAGTTTAAGCACCTCCGTTTTGGAGTGAAACAAGCATTTTTTGTGTATATAATTTTAGCAATGTTCACTCAAAAAATGAAGATTAGATCAATGAGGTCTACAACCAATGCTTTTCAAAAAAATGTGTTTCAGTTTGATAATCATATATAAAGAAGATATTTGTGAGTAATTTTTGTTGATGGGTAAAAAAAAAATCCTGTACTGTTTTTATCACAGTAATTAAACGAGTAAAACGAGAAATGATTTCTTTGTATTCATGCTGGTATCATGCGGTTTTGAAATATTTTTGTAACATTTTCAAAACAACTCAAAATCTTCCCTCATATGAGCTTACACATCCTAATCGATCATTATAAAAAAAAAAAACTTTATACATTTAAAGATTTATTTTTAATAAAAATCCTAAATACCATGATGTTTTTGAGGAGTTGCACCGCATGACATTTTAGAAACTAAACTGACCTTGCCCTATCATAACATGTATATAAGATGATATAGGATAATTTTACATCACTCACATTTTGTCCGCACAACATCTATATTTTAGGTCCCGAAAGTATATTCACAGAAGGATGCTTTTGTCAAGGTTTACTAAAATATCAATGCTCTCAATGTTATCAGACACACACTAAAACTCATTTTGATTTTATGCAGTCTTAAAAGATTAACCACAGAGTTAAAGACTCAACACATCATTCAGAAGATCAGATGAAGGAACATGCAGAATAAAATTATATATATGTACTAATTCCTGTGTTAAGGCTGATAGACAAAGATTATTCACTCTTCTTTGACCTGTTTTATCACACACACATCAGCATTCAGGACACCAGCTGCAGCTAAGCGGGCAGTGACTTATGATGGTCAGAAAAGGCCCTCTGGGACTCAGATCACTGGCATCGGTTCAGCTCACATGGAGAGCTACAGTGAAATGTACCAGCCCAGTGGATTCAACCGGCACACCAGAAACAATTCAACCGACCGCTGGATCTCTGCCAGTGGTGATGTGTTCAATCTGTCCCTCAGCTCAGCCAAGTGATCACAAGAAATAGATTCTTATTGTTTATATTTAAGATCTGAGCAGCATTATTCAACAATTTCAAACAGCTGGTTAGTTTTTCAGCATTTATGCCATACAAAATCTCAGAAAAATAAAAATAAAATACTTTTAATTTAACTAAGGCAATAACACTAGCATTCAAAAGTTTGGGATCAATTTGGGTTATTTTATTAAGCAAGGATGCATTATAGTAAACAAAAGCGACATGACGTCATGTTTACAAAAGACTTTCATAAAAAAAAAAATGCTGAACCTGAACAAAATTGAAACAGAAATATTAAGCTGCACAACTATTTTCAACATTAATAATAATTAATGCTTCTTGAATGGCAAATTAGCATATTCAAATTATTTCTGAAAGATCATGTGACACTGATTCTGCATCAATATAATGTAAACGTCCTCTTTTGTCTATTTTTATTTAGCAATTCTTCATTTCATTAGTCATTAAAAGCTTGGCTCCTGACATTATGACAACTTAATGATTTTGGCCCGAATCCTGAATGGAAACTTCCAATACATTCCTCAACACTATGAATACTCTCTTAGGGTACTTCCGAGGTCAGCGTCTGCTTTTTGTCTTGCGCTGCACTGTCCTAAAACTGATTAATTTAGTGCATGGATAAAGTTCAAATGCTGGAAGTGACTAATAACACCTAGCTGCTGCATATGCACAAACTGTACTTGAAGGATTTCGGTAAGTGCACACTGCTCTCTTAGCAACGTCTGGAAACCTTTGAAATGTGCACGTAAGGGATTAGACAGGAATGCAAACCACAAACACAGTGTGCATGGCTGTGAATATCTTCTGAGGAGCCGAGAGAGTGTGTGAGCTCAAAACTGTACGGACAGATCAATAGGATCTGGGCCAACTCTTCTCAACTCCAGCACCAAACTGTCAGTGATGAAGGAGCAGAGGCCCTGGATCTGAGCCCATGTTAAGATGGCTGCAGCTTTTTTGGGTTGATCCAATCATTTTTTTTTTTTTTTTACATGGATGAAGTGCAATTACCGTAAGAGTGCTGCTTATTTTGGGGTCACTTAACCAACAGATTATGAAACACAGGCTGGAAAAGCAATGAAATATGCTGCGATTAATCAGGTGTTTGGCTGTAAACCAATTCTGGACCCTCATGTCGACCCAAATCTGTATGACTTACTTATTTATGCTGAGCACAAGAATAGATATTCAACTAGTTTTGTCCGTGCATTAAAAGTCAGTGGGGTGCGGAAAAAAAGGACCTTACTGTAGAACAATACTGTACATGAACACATTTTATTTTTGTTTCACATCCTATAGCAGGGACAAGCTACGCTGGTTTGAAACGACATCAGTAAATAATACGATTTTCAGGTTAACTATCCAAAATTAACTCAAAATGTGTCATATATTATATTATAGGACAATTTATTTTTCTGAAAATGTTGAATATAAATCTGTTTTATTACGCTGGTTGTTGCACGTATCGTGGCAAGTCAGAAATTAAATGAGTGTTGATGAGAGTTTAAAGCTCTATTGCATTGAAATTACCATCCAACCTACACTAAAAGCCTGTTCACACCAGGAATGACGAAGATGACGATAAACATATACAGTTGTAAAAAGAATACTCGATATTAAAGAATAGCAGAGTCCATCCCACAACTATAACGACAAAGGCACAGAGCAGCTGGAAAATTTACATTTAAATGCACTGAGAATAAACAGACAATGTTGACTGCTGGTGTGGACGCTAATATTTATCTTTACAGCTTTTGTTTTTGGTGTGAATGGGCTTTAAATTTAACCGACAGTGTTAACAAATAAAAACTTTTCCTGAAGCAACCATGCCATTTTAGCTTGCTTCTTTAAGTCTTTAAGCTCATTTATACACAGGACTCACACCCAAGCACTTCACAACGCACCAGGTGAGCCATCAGCAAGTTTAAAGTAATAGGCCTGCATATGGAAATGCATTCAAATGTCAAAATGTATTAATATACAAATAACTCGTAGCAAAAGGGTTTGGAAATACACAAAAATTAGTCTTTGTTAAAAATGCAGGTAAAGCCTCACTTCTCCAGTGAACTCATGGCACTATCTCTTTAAATTTTTATACAGTAAATGGCCTCCCCAACTGTAGATACGCACGGCCATACATAGGAAATTAGGCAAACGGCTGTATACGTGAAAGTCTCATCAAATTCAACACTAATGCCGGGGAAATGTAATGTATGCAGCTCTTGAGAATGCTGCATGTTAACCCCACACTGTCTGTCATTACATATCACTAAACGTGTTTAATTAAATGCATAATCCACGCAAGCCGGTGAGCACCTACGTCGTATCCATGTAATGTGAAGCCATTTTCCCAGCAAATGAGTCTGTATTAGAGGTGCAATGAATAATTAACACACACTGTCTTACAATGGTGGTGGGTTGATGATGGCCATAATGGGATCCAACCCAATGCGGCTCAAACCACCAAAACCCGTTTTCCTCCACACACACTCACACCAGCATCATGTCATTGTTCCTCACTGACGGATCCCACATGAAAGATGAAACAGGTTCTTACCTCAGGAAGCAACGGCTCCATCTGCGCTCCTTGATCTT
The DNA here is from genome assembly GCA_032361065.1 of Enteromius trimaculatus. Classification (NCBI taxonomy): domain Eukaryota; kingdom Metazoa; phylum Chordata; class Actinopteri; order Cypriniformes; family Cyprinidae; genus Enteromius; species Enteromius trimaculatus. The sequence goes on from JAUMHP010000060.1 coordinate 15,201,827, forward strand.
TCACATCCATCCTTGATATTCTGCCTTATACTGTCTTGCCCCGTCTATAAACAATTTTCTTTGAGATACTGTAAAGAACGTAGAGAAAACGTCATATACGTTTATGCGGTTTCGGTGGCGGCGTAATAACCGTTGGGTTTTTTCCCTCTTTCTTCACTCGCGCGCGCGTCCGTGCCTGCTCTCCTTCGGCGTGTCACTCGCGCTCGCGTGACGCAACTGCGACCGGCAGCACGTGAGTTAACACGAACCACCGGGACGCGTTAGATGAACGGATGAACAACTCCGGGGACAAACTTCCCCAAACAGTTGAGGCTTCGGTTTACTAAAAGTGGGAATATTGTTTATATAATATATAATAGCGCGCGCCGAGTTAAAAAAAAAAAAAATGCTAAAAAACTAAAAAAGATTTAAACAAACAAAAAAAATTGCTTCTAGTTTAGCATCTAAATTATATGCATTTAAATAAGTCAAACTTTTTTACTTTTTTTAAGCCTATTATTGCAAAAAAAAAAAAAAAAATATATATATATATATATATATATATATATATATATATATCCTAAAAATGTTGTATAGTATTTCAGGAATTAAGTGCACGAAACAAAAGTTTTCAAGATCAGTAAACATGACTGCTATGGATATGTTGTCACTAAATCAAACGTATCTATTTTTCCTGGTGATGTCCAATAGC
>JAUMHP010000060.1:15209957-15226312 GCA_032361065.1 Enteromius trimaculatus
CCATGTCCCTGAGGCACCTAGTTTGTGCTTATAAACTATTGACAAAATGTGCAGTGTTTACAATTTTGGCAATAATATAAGTTTGTGTGTGCTTGTTTCTTTCTTGTGAAAAATAGATTTTCTAGAAAGAAAGCAAGATATTTTATTTAAAAAAGACTTATATCCCTTAGTTACACTAACCATTCATGCTCATAGTAATTTAGACTCCAACCATATATGATATCATATAATTAACCAGAAATTACATCATTACAAAAAAATATGATGAAAGTAGTATTATAGTTTTAATTCATATTTTTAGGTGTAATACAGGTCTTCAAAGCCTACAATGGGAAAATATTATTTGTAGGCAGTTCGATATGTGCCTAATGATGTGTGGCATTTAAAAATCATATGCAGTTGAAATAAATATTCCAAGTTGAAATATTACCCTTAAATATTTTTTACATAAGCCATAATGTTGCGGTGCCATTTTCATAACTCTTGTATCACTCCACACTCATTTAAAATAGTTATCTACTCTTATGTACTTGCGTCCTATAACAGTTTGTAGTAAAATTGGCTTGAAGACCTTCAGTATTGATTTTAATATATATGGTGAGCATAAAAATTCATCTTGAAGGCAGTTATTGCGCAATGTTTACATATTTTCTGAGAAAAAGCAAGCTGTACATAGAAACAGATGTATAGGAGTCAAAGAGTTTGAAAAGAGGTGACTTCAAAATATTCCTGAAATCAAGTAAAACCTTTTAGACAGGAGCGTAATAATTTCACACCGATGCTCACTTAAGCCACGTCCTGAAGTGCTGTCATCTTAAATAAGGTGTTTCAGTGTTGAGCTCTGAAAATCTCCCTTAGAGCTTCAACATGAAGTGAAAGGACAACTGATTCACACTGAAACCACAGTACATCATTTTGCTGTACTAATTCAAAATCAACATGGTAAATCCATAATTAATCAAAAAATGTGGGGTTTTTTCTTCACACGTACAACCTTCCCTTGATGTCCATAATGGAAAGACAGTGGAATTACTGGAATTTTGTGTTTATTTCTTAAAAAGACAAAACAGTTGTAGAATATGAACATTTATGCACAGACAGAGAGCGACGGAGAGGGAAATCACTGGAACACAACTGTGTCCAACATTGCTGCGAGGCACTGCACAATATTGGAAGTCATCAGAACATCCACATGCTCTTCCAAATGCCGTTTGGGATCCTACAAAGAGAAAGAGAAGAGCAGGTCCATGAAGTCCTGTAAATCTACAAACTGACGTCAGATATTTAGAACCGCTGCCGCTGATGAGCATGTGACAGGTCACCTACAGTAAATACAGCAACAACTACAGAGAACTCATTTAGCTACATGTAAAGATGGAGTACTGGAGTATTGAGTATTATTGCTACTGTATAGTCCTTGGATGTTTGAATACACACTTTCATTTGTGTCTAAACTCCCATCTTTGCAGGTTTCCTCAGAAGGTCTAAGAGAACCTGGGCAGCTCTTAAAGTGACAGCAGTTGTGAAAATCTCTCACTGCTTAATTACTTTAATATAATAAACTTTAATAAGAAGAAATATGGGTTTGATTGACAGTGAAGAATGTGTAGTGTTTTATACGTTTGATTATTTTATACAGTGTGTTTCTTATTTATTTGTTCTACAATGTTTTAGGCCTCTCGCTTGTAATTCGTTACTGACTTACCTTTGGTGAGTTTTTTTGTTGTGTTATTTTTAATTTAGGTTAGTATTAGTTTTTGGCGATATTGACACTGGTGATAAGAATTACGAAATTTGTATGCTATCAAACATTTTGATATAATACATTATTTAATGCAAAAATAACTACCATGTGATTTATACCATGCAATGCAATTACTCATATTTATTGTGATATAAGATCGTGGTGCTATCGCCCACCCCTGCCACCATCAATTATAGACAGAAACAAGAAAGAACTAATAACCTGTTTTCCAACGTTCTTAATGGCAAGTTGCTCAGGAGTCATCTTGTCCTCTTCCTCTACAGCCTGAGTGACGGAAACAGAAAATTAAACACAAAAAAACATTAAATAAAAAAGAAAACTGCATTTCAGCTTTCTACTAACTTCTGAGACTTAGAACAAGAATCTTAAGTCCTTGTGATTTTTCTCACCTTATTGTAGTTCTTGGCCAGTTCGAGCATCTCTTTGACGATGGTCTCGTTCAGTTTGCAGTGCTCGCTGTAATCCTGCAGGGTCAGACCCTCCATCCAGCTTTTCTTATGGAGGTTCAGCAACATCTGAACACAACCAAATACAATGACTGTCTAGTTACAACAAAGAAGAATGAAAAGCATGTTTAAAAATGGTTAACTAGTTCAAACCTTCTGTTCCAGTTCATTCTTCCTGTAGTTAATGGTAATGGAGTAATAATGTCTGTTGAGCCCATGAATCAAGGCCTGTAAAAGAAAAACAACTCTTAATAAAATTAAGATATTAAAATATGGGACCACAAAACCAGTCTTAAGTGTCATTTTATATTTCAAAATTGAGATTTATACATCTAATCAGCCGAATAAATAGGATTGAAGTATTGTTTGTTACAATAGGACAATATTTGGCCAAGATACAACTATTTGAAAATCTAAAATCGCAATATTGAAAAATATTGAGAATATACTGCAAATTACTAATCAAAACTAAAGTTTGAATATATTTAAGGTACCAAATTTACCAAATATTTTCAGGGAACGTGATCTTTACTTTGCATAAGAGAAAAATCTATAATTGTGACCCATACAATGTATTTTTGACTATTGCTACAAATTTACCCCAGCAACCTAAGACTGGTTTTGTGGTCCAGAGTCACAAATGTATGACACAAACTAAGCATAAATAATATTTATTGTAGAGAGGCATATATAAACTGAACCTGAATAGAGGGCTTGTTGAGGTGACCCAGGTTAGAAGTGGTTTGACGTGGCTCGTGACCCAGTACCATCATATTGGCATTTATTAACCTGAAAGCATCAATCACAACCTGAAGAGGAAAAATAAAAAGTGGCACTCAGGTTACTTCAGCAAATCAATGGCTCATAACAATTTGCATCACATATGCGGTGACAGCACACCTGAGCTCGCACACAGGTCAGACCTGCCCACATGAATGCTGTAGAGCACACAGATACATCACAGCCACACACATAACGGAGGAGAGGTGACAATATAAACCCTTTTCCACCATCAAGTTGAACAGTTCTAGTTGCAAAACCATGCAATTCTCAGTTTTAAATTTCTGCTGTGGCTCTACAGATTCAGGATTATGCCGTAGGTTATATGACAGCTTGATACTGTAAACATTGAGCGTTAATCAACGGCAAGGTCGGGGACTCTTAACTAACTGTGATCGGAATGGCTTCTAATTGTTCTAATCACGTGTGTACCAGGGTTGGGGCCATTCATGAATTGAATTGAGAATGAATGTTAATTTCCAATTCACTTCCTGGAATGGAATTGGAATTGCATGCAGCTGACAGGAAATATAATTGGAATTACAGGAAGTGGAATTCAATTCAGGAAGAATTCCACTTAATTCTGTTTATTGCTGAGCATTTATTTGTCATTGCATTTAAAGACATACATTTGAACTTTATTTATGTTGATTTACAAATATCATGCAATGTAAGAAATAGAGTTGATCAAAGGCAAATAAATAAAAATGAGAACAGTACATTATGAATTAATAATTGACTGACAGTGGTGATACATTTCTGAATATTTGATTAACAAATGTTTTGGTCTTGATTTAAACTTTATGTTATTCAGTTACACTGTGAATTTCGATTACATAACTTTAACATACATAAATCAAATACACTTAATGTTATTCAAATGCATCAGTGTAGAAACACATGAACACTGAGCAGTGTGGAGACTTATGATCTTACCTGTTTTATTCACTCATGACTGATGCATTTGAATCACATTAAGTTGATTTGATTTGTTTATGTTAAAGTTATGTAATGTAAATACATAGAAATTCACCATGTACTGTAACTGAATTAATAATAAAGTTTAAATCAAGACCAAATCATTTGGTAATCATATATTGAATGTATTCAGAAATGTATCACCACTGTCATTCAATTATTAATTCATAATGTGCTGTTTTCATTTTCATTTACTTGCCTTTGATCAACTCTATTTCTACATTGCTTGATATTTGTAAATCATCATGAATAAAGTTCAAATGTATGTCTTTAAATGCAATGACAAATAAATGCTCAGCAATAAACAGAATTCAGTGGAATTCTTCCTGAATTGAATTCCACTTCCTGTAATTCCAATTCAATTCAAATTCTGTTTCCTTTAATTGTTGTTTCATTCCAATTCCATTTCCTTCTTTGAATTGGAATTGTCGAGTTCATTCCTGAATTGACCCCAACCCTGGTGTGTACTGTATAAATTTTTTATATATATATATATATATATAAATACACACATAAAATGACCAGCAATAACCGACTGAATAAATTAATAATTAACAAATAAGACTTAATTAAAGGTGCATTAAAACTAAGAACTTCAAAAAGCCTATGACATGCAGTGTAATCAGTTTAGAGACTGATTATTTTTAATTAGACTACTCTCACCAGAAGTCCCAGGCACCTACTGATTTTAAATAACGTGATAAAACAAAATGACGGGATTTTTTGATGAAGTTCTTCTCTAGGACAAAAGAGTGTTAAATAGGGAGGGGATTGTGTAGAAAGTACCGCTCACACACACATACACAAAGTAACGCCTCCTGAACCCTGGGGACTCGTTAGATCCTGACTGAACCGATTGGTGTAAAATCCTGCAGTGTCCCACATCTGTGTTAAAGGGGATGTTCCCTTTGCAAGTGTTCGGCCGATTTGTGCTACCCTGTCAGATATTAATTCAACAATGAAAAATGCTACCTTTCTTAATGTCTACACCTACCTCAACTTTAACCTTGCCCTTACAATAACGCAAATACAGGAATTATGTGTAATTCACAGTTGCTGTTATAGGGGATACAGCTGAAGCCGGAAACCAACTATATATGTATTTTTCTACCTTTCAGCTTATTTAGATTTTATTAACTCCTACCCCAACCCTAAACCTACCCTTTACAGTAACGCAAATACAGAAATTGTTGTTGTTGTTCAGCATGAGAAAAATACGTAATATTGATGTGTGCATGCGCAGTAAGCCCTGGTAGGAGAATCTGATGGGTAGAATAAGATGTCAGACTCAGGACATGTGTGGTGCTCGGAGGGTGTATCATAGGGCTGCAACTAACGATTATTTTGATAATCAATTAGTTGGGCGATTATTTTTTCGCTTAATCGGATAAAAATTAAATGCTTCTTTAATTTGATGTTTTGCTTATAACTAATATATATATATATATAGTTTAAAAAAATACACTGGTATATTCAGTTATTAAGATATAAACAGCTAAAATAATGTAATTTTAACAAAAACACATCACTTACACAAACGTCAAAGGTCTGTTAAATCAATAAAACGATTCGTTAGCTTTAAGATGAGTTTTTCAATTCAATTATTCAATCCAAATACACTTTATTGTTGGAATTATTTCCGAAATTTGTCTTGGATCTCATAGCTTAACCTATTGTGTAAACTATAATATAGACAATCGCATAAAGTATGCTGGCAATGACATAAATCATAAAGCACATGGCACACAATGTTCGGAGAAGAACGCTGGAAAATACGACAGAATTAAGATGCTTGTCTTTAGACTACTGCAGTACAAGCTGCGGTTCAGCTGCGCGCGACAAATGCTGCCAGTGTGAAAGCACAATTGGCGCGCACTGCTCCTGCTCTGCATACGCGCCGCTTACGCCCTGCTGACGCGTGCAGTGTGAAACCGTTAGCTTGTCGTCGCGCTCCTCAGTAACGTGAGCAACTAATCGATAATGGCATTCATGGACAATGAATTTCATTATCGATAATTATCGATTTTATCGATTAGTTGTTGCAGCCCTAGTGTATTATCATCAGATATGAGAGAAATACAGATGGACCATGCAGTGCTGACACCATGAAGAACTCACACGGTGTTCACAGAGACGAGATGATACTCTGGAGGTGTGGGATATAAATATTTTAAAATGGAAAACAAACAAGTGCAAGGCAGCAATGAAACCTTTCAGGTCAAATGCTTCAACCAAAGTTAAAGTTCAACTAAATGTTTTATCGCCTCTCCCCAACCCAGACTAATTAAGATTGAATAAAGATTAAATTATATTATTTGTCAATGACTGTCCACATAAATAATAAGCATCACTAAATAAAATGTACACTGCCTTTTTCTTGTTTTTGAAAGAAGTTGCATGTAAGCAAAAACACTGTAAATAAAAATATTGAAATATTATTACAATTTAAAATAACTCATTATTAGCATTATTACTCGTCAGTCACATGATCCTTTAAAAATAATTTTAATATGACGTTGCACTGCTTAATATTTCTGTATATTATTTTTTTCAGTATTCTTAAATGAATAAAAAGTTCAAAATAACAGCATTTATTTGAAAAAAATAAATGTTAACATAATTTTAATGAATTCTAGCTGAATAAAAGCAATTTCATTTTTTTGAACAGTAAATAAATTTATACATGCAAGTAATTACTAATAAGTCTGAAAAATATTTACATCATCAAATCAAATAGTCTATTTTAGGGCAAGTAAAAAATTCTAAGAATATCTTCACAGTATTTCATTTGCTGTCTCTCTCTTTTATTCTTTTTTTAATCATTTGGTTATGCTCCTATTCTTTTCATCCTCTTTCCCCATTCCTATTCCCCTCTCTGATGGTAGAGATGGAGTCCTCACACTATCTCATGTGCTTCAGAGGGTGCTAACAGACCTCAGCGACAAACATGAGGGAAAAAAAAATAAAAAATACAGACATCCAGGCATTCTCACACCCTGACAAAAAGTGTGAGCGCACATTCGCATATACAGAATAAAAAAAAAGTTCTTTGAATTTCTGAACAATAAGTGTGTGTGTGTGTGTGTGAGAGAGGCATTAAAGGTTTAGTTCACCCAAAAATGAAAATTAGTTTTACTCACACACGAAGCATCCTAGGTGTATATGAATCCAATCTGAGTTATTTTAAAAACTGTCCAGAACCCTCTAAGGTAAGTAAAACGCAGCCTGATTTTCTTTTTTGGGTGAACAAACCGAGCAGGTGACCTCAATATTAAAAATATAACAATCACTTTCAATTTAATGTTGTGCATGTTAATGAACTGTCACCTTTCCCTTGACGCTCTGGATGGGATCGACCACTACTGCGACAGCGCGTTCCGACAGCGCCTCAAAACTCTGCTGTGTGTTAATGTCCACACCTGACAACCAGCAGCCAAAACCAGGGTGACTGTGGTACCAGCCCACCACCATCTCAGGCCTACAACACAGACATCACAAACCCTCATCATCTGACATTATCAAAATACTAACGTCAAAACAGTAGTTTTCACAATCACTCATCTTCTCACCTTCCGGTCTGCTTTAACATGTCCAACATCTTGGCTTGAAAAACAGGGTCCACGGCCTCAACGCTCACACCCTGTCAACAAAACACACACCCAGAATCACTACAAGAGCACAGGCGAACACAGTGTGGAGTGTAAAACCAACTAAAGCTGGCTGTCACATACATGACACCAATGTGATGAGACATCTTTGAGAATATATATATATATTTCACTGTGTGAAAACAGCATTCACTCTGATGAAGCTTGTTAGAACGCCCATAATTTAAGAGCAAAAAAAAAATAAATAATTGTATGACAAGCAACAGTGTGGTTTGCCTAAATATTAGCATGTGACTGTGATCACAAATGTGATATTAATTTTATACAACAGTTCGACAGACTTTAATTCTGTTAATACAGAGCAAGTTATATTTTAGACACAATACTGTCCGTTTTTTCGGTTTGGCCAACAAAAACAGCTCCAAACTATTTTTGAGCAGAACATTTGTACGTCTCAGAGCTTTTCTTCCTGCATGGATTTGTTTTTGAACAAATCAGTTTAAGCAGTGATTCAATGATGCGTTTTAAAAAAAAAACAGTTGCACGTTATTTCTAAATGAATCAGTGGTTTTGAACAAATCATTTGAATGAATCGCTCATTCAAGAAATAGTTGACCCAAAAGTGAAAATGTTCCTCGCCCTCAAGTAGTTCCAAACCTGTAAGAATTTCTTTTGGGAAGATATTTTGAAAAAAGTTTGTAACAAGGCTGTTTTGGGTCACCAGTTGACTTCCATAGTATTCATACAGGTTTGGAACTACTTGAGGGTCAGTGAATGACAGAATTTTCATTTCTGTGAACTTTTCCTTTAAGAGGCAGTTTTAGTATTATATTAATATATTCCTGACCAGCCAAAGTACAGGCACAAAAACCCACACAGCAAAAGAATGTTTAATTATACAAAAAATATGGAGATATCCCTTTTTGTCAACATCAAACACCCCTAGTGGATGAGACATTTTTCACTCACCGTTCCTGACTGCGGCATGGCAAACACGTCAATCACACGTACGGTGTAATCGTCCACAAACTCTCCCAGCATCAGACCCATGACCTCCATGGGCACACCAGCACGGCCATGTTTCAGCATCTACACACAAACACAGAGATGCATCAAGAGAGAGAGAAAATTACAATGCTTCTTCTGATAATGAAGACATTTAACATAACGCTTGTGCTCAGACTGGTGCTGAGCAATCACACGACAAAAAAAGTTTCTCAAAAAAAAAAAACTAAAAAAAACAACAAGTAAAAAAATTAACCATTACAGTTACACTATATTTTGCAGTGTGAGAACAGGTGAGAAGGATAACGTGTGAGAGAGAGAGAGAGAGAGAGAGAGAGAGAGAGAGAGAGAGCATCCTGTGCATCCTGACCTTCAGCAAGGCGAGTGAGGAGATGTACACCTGTTCAGCTGTGTCCACAGCCGGGGCATCTGTAGGAGGACCCTGCAGAAAACACACGGTCCTGATGAGACCAATCTCTTCAACACTGCATATATTGGTTTCAAACCGATTTGACCAATCAAGTCAAGCCAATCATTTCAAAGATATTATTTCAATAAGATTTCTGATTATAAAATTTTTGATTTTTATTTAGATGATATGAAATATGAGCAAATTCTAACTAGTGAAACTAAATAACCAATAGCAAAAATGCATATTAACCTGCATCAAATCCATTTACCGTTTACTTTTGTATCTTGATACAGGTTTAAAAGACCCATCAAAAGAACATATAGAATAAAATCATAGTGACTCAAATTAACACATGTAATAATTACAAAACCAGAGTCCCAAACCTTGACGCAGTTGAAATGGATTTTAATATAACACAGAAAAAAAAAGAAGTTTAAAGTGGTTATTTTAGCTATATTAAAATACAAAATGTAGACAGTTAGTTAGTTAAAAGTAGCTAAAATAAATAGATTGCAACCACTCACCATAAAATTTAGCAAATTCACTTAATTCTTTTGTAAAAAAAACTAATAATAATAATAATAATTATAAAAAATAAATATATATATTTATATATAAAAATATATATAATGTTTATTTAAATAAAACAAAGATGTATATGTTCTTTATAGATTAGTCGTTTTACAGATATTTTATGTGACAAAGCGGGTTTTTTTTTTTGTTATTTGGAAACTATAAACTGAAAATAGAAAATAGAGAAATAATTGACTTTTACTGTACATCTTCATTTTCACATACACAAGAGATTGATCATTTTAGGATTTTATTTATAATATAGTTAGATATTTAAGTTATCCTGTAGAGGAAGGAATATATTATCAAATCCAGTAGATCTGGAGACAAGTGCAGGTCCAGGACATGTTCACAGATTAAGAGATGCCGACTTCCAGCATGGTTTGATTGACAGCTGACACCAAAAGTGTAGGATTAATGCCCTGGAGATGCCTGATTAACAGATGGATGGAAAGCTGTCTTGGAAAACCTATCCATCTGTTTTAGAGAATCAGTGACCCTTGTGTAATTGTCATGTAGTCATTATAGAGCCTCAATTATCATCAAACACACAAACATAAGATCACACGGATGTTTGAGAACTTCAGCCAGCTTATATGAAATCCAATCAACACTTTCTAAAAATCTATTTTGCATTAAATATTCTCATCCTTTAAACACAAAGCATGTGCAGCTGTAGATGGAAATAGGAGTATATGAGCAGAAAGGAATCATGGGTGTTTTTTTCCCCCTCCCTCTCTTCGGTGCCGACTGCTGCTGTGGGGTGTGAATCAGAGGGAGGTAGCCTGTTACTGGAAGTGTTAATTGGCAGAGAGAGCTGAGAGATGTCTCTCTACACATCACACACACGGGTCTAGAGAAAACCACATGAGGACAATCTAACAATACTGCCTCCCTCTCAACAACACCCCCCAAAAAAAGCACTTGACACATTTATGCACACGTGAAGTTCATTAAAAAATCGTCAGCACAGGATTTTCTCGGCTATTTTCAGCACAAATTCATCTTAAGTCTTGTATGCACAACTATGCCAATGTTTGGGGAGAGTACGATTTTTTAAAATGTTTTCAAAAGTAAAAAAACAAACAAAAAAACAGTAGTATTGTGAAATATTATTGCAATTTGAAATAGCGTTTTTTATTCTAATACATTTTATATAATAATATAATAATAACAATAATAACATATATATATATATAAAATGGCAAAGCTGAATTTTCAGCATCATTAATCCAGTTTTATAGTATTACATAATTGTAATAAAATACACACATATATATACTATTATATAATTTGGTGCAAACTCTGACATTTTTTGGATTGTTTCATGAATGTAAAGCTCAAAATAATCAGCATTCATTTAAAACAAACATTACCAATGTCTGTACTGTCCTTTCATTTCCAACAATTTAATGCATCCTTGCAGAATACAAGTAATAAAGTTTTTTTTTTTTAAGTTTTACCCCAAAATATCTTATTTGGTAGTGTAGCAGAGTTTTTTGTATTGAAAGCAAGCTGTGCAGGGCTTATTGAATGGCCTTTTTAATGATAACTGTTTTAACTGTGACCATGAACTGTGTGTGATGGCAGGTGTAGTAAACATCAGTGTAGATATGCTGTGCGATTCAATCTTTAGCATTTAGCTGTCTGAAAAACTGCAGGCTGCTGTCACTCACAGATGCTGCCAAACAAAACATCGTGTTCATTAAACATTTATAAACCTTAATAAATATTACCTGGCTGAGTCCGGGCATTCCCCCTCCAAGCCTCAAAAGCCGGTCCATTCCTTAGATCTAGACACATATAAACAAGCAGTTGTCTTCAGTTTACAAAATTGTTGTTTTTTTTTCTTCAGTTTACAAAATTGCTTTTCATATTAAAAGACCTGGGCACGTTTATGAATGTTGCTGATTCATGAATATCCACAATGCTGGTTTTCAAAACACCTACATTTCCTAAAGAACTGTTTTTAAAGTAAAAAAATATATATATTCTAAGATGTCTATCCCTAGAACTTATTTCAACATGAGCTTTTTTGTGTGTGTGTGATGTACAAAAATCAGACAGAAGGTTTTCACTGTCAAACCTCAGACTGCTAACATGCTAAGCTATTTAGCACAGTGCTATTTAAACATACTCCTTTAAAGCCTGTGAGCACATAAACCACAGGAAAACAACTATTTGAAGACTTAAAACAGGCTATAAAATAGGCTTGAGTTTAAACATTTAAAACTTCGTTTAATCTCTAAACTCAACTGTCAGAAAAGCTAATACTGCTACAGAGGCTAAATACACTAAATCACCCAACAACATAAGAGTGTTTATTACAGAAACATCCTCGCGGACAATACAATATTCCACCAAAAAAATGTTTCATGATAATAAATACGCCTTATTCTTTACCTGTACAATACGAAGAGAGATAAATTCCGAGCGCCTGCTGAGTTTCAGCCCGACTACAATGAATCAGCCAGAATTACCGCCGTGAAGTGTCCCACAACAGGGTTATACAGAACAGGCAGATCCGCTTTTTTCCAAAATAAAAGTTCCGTGAAAGCAGTTTCAGAATTTAGCCCTAGAATTATTCTCTATTTCAATATATTTTATTATTTAATAATTAAAAATGTAAATAATGAAATACACACACACGTATTTATATATATGTATATATATATATATACGTGTAAATAGATGGACTTTGTTTGTTTATAATTTGACAACATTTAATAGCTAACAATGTTCATTTCTAATCAATTTTGACGCTTAGCGGGAGATTCAGCCCCCTTCTTCCCTACTCTCTCAATCCATCTCAGTATTTTATTTTATTATTTTTAAAATGGAAATACTGTAAATATTTTTTATACAATATATATAATATATATTATATATATAGTGATTTAAAATTGTAGATAAATTATATATCTGTCTCCGACTGGACAGTTTCTGACCAAATAATGTCATTCAGCTCATTCAGTGACAGACAAAGCTCTCCGGAGATGTAATAAGAAATAAGAAACACTAGAGAGAAGACTTGAACAGTACATGCGTTTCCCTTTACTCCTTTGCTGTCTAAGGTGAATGTAGTGTAGTTTGTGGGCAGCAGAGGGCGCCGCGAGCAGCAGGTGGAGCAGCAGCGCTGAGTCTCTCGGCTCTCGCCGGGTGCAGTGGCGGCGCCTGTAATCCAAGCTACTGGGAGGCTGAGGCTGGAGGATCGCTTGAGCTCAGGGCTTCTGGGCTGCAGTGGACTATGTCGATCGGGTGTCCGCGCTAAGTTCGGGATCGATATGGTGCTCCTGGGGGAGCTCGGGAGCACCAGGTCGTCTAAGGAGGGGTGAACCGGCCCAGATCGGAGACGGAGCAGGTCAAAGCCCCCGTGTCGATCAGTAGCGGGACCGCGCCTGAGAATAAACACTGCAGCACAGCCTGAGCAACACAGAGAGACCCAGACTTTTGACTTTGTTTCTGCACGGTGACAGTGAAAGGCAGGTTTTCGAGCATTCGATGATAATGAAATCGCTTCACCTTTTCACCTTCAAATAATGGTATTGCCTCACTTTCAAACTGTTAACCTGTTAAATAAAAAATAAAAAATTCGAGATATTACTGTAGTTCAAATGATTGTTACTATATCGCCTGGATATCGCCACTATATCTCTTGAAGATATGTGATATTTTTGTTCCTGTGCAGCATGCTTCAGTGCATCATTCAAATGTAACAAATCTGAAAATACAACAAAGATATAAAAAAAACCCAGTTGACTCTGCTTTGGGACCCCTAGAACGCATTTAAAGGAAGTGTTGCATATAACATTAACCTGCTTTTAACGTTATTACCTAATATTACGACCTTTTATATTATGTTTAGGGTTAATGAAATCAATATAAGTCGTCAAAAAATAAAAATGTGCTACATGTACCCTGACCACTAGGGGGAACTCTGGACTTGATATAAAAACACTTTGGTCACATGGGCCTGTTTTTATGCACTTTATGATAACAGTGCACCTAGGTCCCGGCCATGAAGTGGCATTATATAATCTTCATGAGTACATCACAATAATTGTTCGGTTTCAGAATAATGTAATTAAATGTGTTTCCACTTTTAATTAAAACCCTACATTTATTTTGTATGAGCTTATTATTTGTTGCATTACCATAGCAATTCTTGAAATGCCTCAAAATTAATTAAAAAAATACCGTTACCGACACCTTTACAGTGAGGTCACTAATTGCTTCACAACAAATTCTCCACAGGTCAGAGTTCATAATATGAGCTCTAGAAAGAAGGCCGTCCACCAATCACAGCGGAGCACTTCCACGGCTGCTGAGGCGTCTGTTCTAGTAATTATCCCCACAGGACTTCAGCGCTTATGCGAGTCAGGCATGACCCCAGGGCAAAGTTCAAAGGAGACCTCTTGTCCTGGCAAAAACCAAACGTTCTCCAGAGGGTGGCAGCACCAGCTGAAACCTCCTGTGGAGAGAAATGGGGCGTGACACAAAAAAGGACACCCGATTCAGGGCAGAGCTTGCAGCTTTGCTTGCTGTCAGCCTTGTGTAGCCTTTAAATCGTCTTTAGATTAGATCAATATCAGTTCTGTAAAACTCTTTCTTGTGTGACACTTGAGCAGCTTCCTCTGCTACAGCCCCCAACAGGAAGTGGTACAGTGAGAGGTGTAGGATGACTTCCTGTGGAAATGGATCTCTCTTCTAATCAAATAAGATATGCTCAGCCTCGGCCTCTCTATCTGAACCACTTGTCAATGAAGCTAGACAGCCTCTCTTCCTGTTTATCATTCAGAAGCAGTCAGAGAAAGTACTCGGTGGAAGTACTGCTTTTGCCTCAGGAACAAGATTTAGCTCTGCAGGACTGAGTGGCAAATCAACACGGTATCAAAATGCATTTTATTTAAAACAATAATAATAATGTTGTTGGTGGTGGTTTTGTATAATGTATTCCCCCCCCCCAGTTTTGTATAATGTAGTAAATTAATTATATGATCTATGGCTATAAATATATGAATTCTATAATAATAATGTTTTATTTATTATGTTTCATCTAATGCAACATCCAGTGCATTTCTTGCTTTTCCTCATTGTATTTTGTGCTGAGAGCATCAAAATAATATAGCGTACCTATAACAGGCTAATTATTGTAATCATCATCATTATCATTATTATAATTATTGGTCTCTTATTTTGAGGGTTTCATGCTCTCAGAAATTCACTTCATGAAGCCAAAAATTTTATTGTTTGAAGCCAAAAATGTTGCAAATATTTGATCTTTTGAAATTTGTTCATGCAAAGAAACCCATGTAACCGATTCGAACCCGGGGACCCATTGTGTACTCATGAGTGCGTAATGTTTTTTAACACACATCTAGAATGAGGAGATCTCTCATGAAACCCCAAAAGCACAACACGGAGGAGAAACAGAGAGAAGCTTGGGATACGTAAGCATGTGAAAACAGCAAAAGTGACCCTTCACCTAGAACAGCACTTCCTTTTCCAGCTTCTTCTCTCAGCACTCAAGAAGTGATACGATACAGCTGTACGACAGCAATTCGTATCCTGCTGAACGTGAGAAACCAACGCCTTCATAACCACAGACTGCAGGACAGAGTGGCATATTACGAGTTTAAGCATGTGAAACCGATCTAGCATTAGCACATGCAAGAATGTGTTAAAAGCAATCATAAACCCCTGGCGGGGGGAGAGTAAGTGGCAGATATCATACAACAGCTAGCATGAGAAAAAGGGGGGATGGTGTGCGTGAATGAGAGAAGATGGTTGTAAAAACCAGACCTCTTCACTGGTATGCCAGTAATGCGCCATGACCCCCCCATCCCAAACACACACACTCCCTTTCTCTTAAACACAAATGCAACCCCCCCAATGCAGCGAGGGGGTTCCTTCGGTGGAATCTCAGACCCCTCGGCCCCCTCAGCCATAAATGCCTCCAGCCCCTCCGACCACCCACCTACCCACCCAGCTCCTGCAGAACAGGATCTCGTTACAGCTTTTTCCCTCTGGCCAGCTGGAGATAAGACTTAAGACTACAACTAAAGATTGCAGATCAGCCCTAAACTGGCTCAATATGCGAGCGAGCTTGCATTCTGCGATCATGTTACTGCTGCATTAGGGCCTCTTGAGCGGATAGAAACTCTGCGCCGTATTATGCAGCTTGCCTCTGTGGACCCGCTAATGGAGCTGCTCAAGATCAGAACTGCATTATCGTGGTTCGCCAATGTGGAAGTGATCGGAATTTGAGTCATTTGGGCAATATGTGGAGAATTTCGTCACGGCCGTGCGGTGGAGGATTTTTTGTTTTGATGGTGGTGGTTGGGGAGGGGAGGGGGGTCATTCCTGGAATGCTGAGAGTAAAAGTTCATAGATCAGATTACAGGAAGGAAACCACAGGGAAAAAAAACATTGAGAGGAAAGAGGCATCGAACTGCCTTCTGGTTTTTAGGCTGGTGGGAATGCAGTAAAAGGCTTCGACTCAGTGTGAAGGCCATGTTATCTTACATTTAAATGACTGGTAGCATTAATTAAACTCTTTAAACATAATAATTAATATAAGCAGTTTATAAATAAAAAAATATATTAACAAATCCTATATATATATATATATATATATATATGATTTTTTAAATGTGTATGCTAATATTATATATATATATATATATATATATATATATATTTATATAATTTATTTCATTTATACTAATTTAATAATATTATATGTGTGTATATATATATATGTGTGTGTATTCTTTCTCGTTAGTAAG
>JAUMHP010000060.1:15226412-15245730 GCA_032361065.1 Enteromius trimaculatus
ATACTAATTTACTAATATTATATGTGTGTATATATATATATGTGTGTGTATTCTTTATCCTTAGTAAGTTTATTATACTTCTTAAACGTTAATATAAATAGTGTATAAATAAATAATATATGTAACTCCTGTATATATAATCTACATAATATCTATATAATATAGATATAAAAACATGTTTTTACTGTTATCATGTTTTTATTGTGTTTTATTGTTAGTTAACTATATTTTTTATCAAAATAACTCAGCTTCAGTTTGACTGAGATTAATATGAATGCACAATACAAAACAAACAAAACATGATTTTTGTGAAACATTTACAAATGGATTTCTCTCTCTCTCTCTATATTTATAATATTAGAAACTCCAGAAATAGTCATATATTGTCCTATATATTACCCTATTATGTTATCCTTATCCTTAAAGTCATTTTGAAAATTCAGAAAAATATTTATGTAATAAATAAGGTTAAAATAACAGGATAATATACAGGACAATATGACAATTTAAACAGTGTCAATATTTATTTAAAGAACTGATAATATTACTTTCCACAAATTATGACTCTTAGTTGTTGCGTCATTAACGAGCTTGAGATGAAATATGTGAAAATATATGTATGTATATTTTTTAAAGATAACTTGTAAACACTTTTTTATGCGTCATTTCAGAAAAAAAAAATCTAAACAAAATGATAATTAATTAACTGTGTATATTTAGTATGTATTTTCACAAGACGTCAGTGTTTTAGTGTGGCACGCTTGAGATATTTCTATCACAGTCATTTCCAACACAACACACGTGCAATGAATTTTTAATACAGACAATTTGAATACACAAAAGTGTGACTATTTAGTAAAAAACCAACAAGGTCAAAAGTGCACATAGTTGAAGAAATGGCCAAATACACAACATCTTTTCTTTTTACGACTAATACTACAGTTTCCCAAGCTGCAAACAACCCCAGATTCCTCTTTTCCTTCCAAGCCAGCACAGTTTGTGTGGTTTGACCGGGTCTTTGGAGCAGTAAAAAGGATATCAGCGGTGACTGGGCTCCATTTGGCCAATAAATGAACCGTGTTCAGGAGCCTCCCAGTAGGTGATCGCAGAGGGCCTGAGGGAAGAGGAAGCTCCTCTGGGAACAAGAGAACAGCACATCCCATCTATTATTCAGCAATGAGGGTTTGAGATGACGCGGGCCCAGAGCTTACAGTGAAATATACACTTTTCTTCTGCTCCTAAAATAGATGCAGTTCAGGTTTTGCTGACCGCTACAATCTAAAAACACAATGTGAAATTGAATAAAAATAAATACATTTCTGGAGACAACAATGATTTTCTTTCCATACCGTGTTGAACAAAAACGTATGTTGACAAGAATGCCTCAGTGCCTTTAAGAATTCAGGCTTTGTTATTACCGAGACATATTTTAAGTTCCCATTCCTCATTTATGAGAAGCGAATGAGTCAGGCCTATGATGTATGTTAAATTGCTTTCAGCTGAGTACAACTGTTTCCTTTAGGACTTTAACATGGTGGTTGTAAAAGCATCCAGTACTCTTGGCTCAATATGCCTAAACAGGCTTTACTGTTACATGCTCGCCTGGCTCAGATCAGTCATTAAAATTCATGCATGTTTAATGCAGCAGAATTGCTGTAGATCAATCGCTTTCGGAGAAAAGCTCCAAACCGCAGCGTTTTAAATCAAAAAGAGAGAGAGAGAAGTAGATCTAGCGTTTCCAGGCAAGGCCTCTGAACACGAGCCAACAAAGATGTGCCATAAATGTACACCGTGTGGTCGCACAGCTCTCCATATCAGGATTTGGCCGGGCAAATGGATCGTTTTCTCAGACTGAATAATTAAAGAGGCAATGCAAGAACATCCCCACCGTCGGATATAAGCTATTTACCCCCCTTCGTGAAAATGATCCGCCCCATCAGACATAAAGCACCTTCAGCTGATAACATGCTCAGCTCAGTTTGTCTTTGAAACACTTACAAACATTATCAGACTGTGCATCAGTTAAATGTCCTGATCGGCATACGTGACACACACATATCGGTGGATTTTGCTGATGCACATAACGTAGGCTTCTGTAGGAAACGTCCGGTTCTGTGACCTTTGATGGTGGTTGAGTGTGTTAACCAAAGTGTTTGAAATTTCTGCTCTTGACAGAAAGCTGATGAACTAGATTATGTAAAAATATGCACAGTAACCTGAGAGCTGCACTGCAGTAATGAGACGAGAAAACTTGGGGTCATTTGGCTTCATGCAATAGAATAAACATGATGAGTTAAAGTACAAAAACAGTACAATTTCTAATAATTTTCTAATAATTAGAACAATTTTTAAATTCTTTATCGTTATCGCCCTTGGTGTGATGAAAAAAGCGAATAAAAATGATAACTATAATGTTTGGTGTAAGAGCACTTCGCAGCACTTTGACCTTGGTGAAGTAATATCATAACTCCCTGAAAGTGGGAAAACGTGGAATTTTTGATGGTTTCTAAATTCATCCCTCGTTTCTCATTGGTTCCCACTTTTTTTGGGAACTGAAATGCTCTAAAACAGCAGCTTTGCCAGAATAACTTTGCTCGCAAAAAGAATGTAGCGTCAAAGGAAGTATGATCGGGCCCAGGCTAGGAAAGTATAGGAAATACATCTTCAGAACAGTTTATCTGCCATCAGTGGTTCAACCGTTTTTAATGGAAATTAAACAAAAATAGCAACTGTATCCAACAAATTTGGCACTGTAGCGTCACCATTTTGGACAATTTTGCTGTACACAAATAGCATACGCTCTTCTGTTTCAGCCACAAAACACAGAAAAGCATAGCCATTTGCATGCAGCCATCTCCAAAATGGCGCTGTGGTGACGCTACTTATGAAATTCTTCACACTGTATCTGTTCACCATGCCGGTGCGCAAATGAGTGGTCTGAACATATTTACACAGCACATTTTTATATTTTGGTTGCACATACCCACCTGCGCGTTTTAATGTGCATCTCTATTTCTGAGTCAGATAAGTAAGATGCATTTAGTTTCCAGCCGGTCCTGTGACATCAAAACAGCTGCCTACCAGTTTCAGATTTTATTAGGCTGAAGTCTTTACCTCATTTGAGAGTACAATAGAATTTTTAACATTGTTATTAATTTATTAAAGGTGTAAAATGATGGGAAAATTAGTAACTTCAATGTTATACATCGGAACAGTTATAAATAGTGCCTGTCCACTTTACAGCAGACTTGTTTCTAAAAACATTCTTCTCAATCTATTCTCTCCAAGGGATCTTTACAAATTTTAAGTTGTAAACCATGCACTTAACCAACCACATATGAAGTGCATCACAGCACTTCAACACTGAAGCCAAAAGTGTTCAGACAAAGCAAGTCATAAAAGTAAAAGGTAAAAGGTACATGTAATTAACAGCCTTAATGAGGGGAAAAGAATGTGCACAATTAAATGTGTAGTTTTCATACATATAAACATCATGTTTATTTGCATATATAAATATGACAGTACAGGGAAACTGACTCATTTCTGTAATTTACAGTGCTTCATGGTAGTGTGGGCGCAGAATCATGGGTAATGCTTCCTACCAGAAATCTTTAACATCTTGTTAAACATGACTGTTCAAAATATGTTGTGGACATATAGTATGCCTGTCTTCTTGGTTTAGTTCTAATTCCAAATTAAATTCCCGTTTGGAGAAAATGAAAGGGGTTTTCAAATCTTACGTTCTATTGGCTGAAAAACAACTAGCCCCGCCCCAAAGCCCACCATTGGTTGAGCCACTGTTGCTATGTCATTTAGTCAAACCATTCAAACAAACAGCACAAAACATTTTAAGAAATCGAACAAAAAGAAATAGGGAGACTAAAACATAATAAAATCAATAGCTTACCATGCGTTCACTTTCTACAGTGGAATCTAATCATAGTTTCCTGACTTAATAAAGAGATCTGCCTCTCAAAGACGTAAAAAATGACGTGTTTGGCTCTTCTCTGCTCTTAATCATGTGGAAAAAATGAATGCTTCAGGGTCACGCATGCTTACATTTTCCCATTGGCCATTTCAACGAGCAGCAAATTAAAATCTAAACAACTGTAGGTGTCAGGTAAAGTTGAGCGTCCGTACTAGGGCTTGACCTTTCCTCTGCTGCCATTCATGAGTGTGTCATGGGAGATTAGAGTGTTGTAGAAAGAGAGAGAGAAAGAAAGCACGTGCTCGCTGAACTGCTCTATTTGTATCTGGGCATAAAGCCAAGTGTTCTGACTCTCTACACCTCGGCCTTGAGAGGGGCCACCGGCCCTTTAAAATGCGCCATCGTCAAGTGCCTCCAGTGTATGTGAGTCCGTATTGCGAATGTGTTTACCTGTGAGTGAACCCTGTTAGCATTGCGTGCTTGTTGTTTGTGTAGCCCTGCAAATTTATGGAAAAGGACGTGAACGCAACAGGGGATTGCACAAACACGAGAGCCGAGGCTCTCGCTGCACGCAGACTCAACACACTGTTTACTGACTCCGTTTGGACGGTTGCATGGCAACGGCAGCAGCCCAGTCACTACGGGCCACTTTTGCTTTGTTTTGCAGCATTGTAACTGTGTGGAAAAGTCTGTGTGTGTAATGGAAGAGGAATGCATGTTAAAACTCATGACTTTTGGACAGGAAGTGACTGAACACCCACATGATTCTGTGCATATGTGTGTGTTTAATGGTTATGTATTAATCTAACTGACTAAGTATAACATTAAAGATTAGGTAAAGAATTTTTTTCATACTATTGTGAATAATCTACTAAGTTTAATGACTAAGTAAGCCATTGATGAGTTGACTTCCTGAAAAGTGTGAACACTGTACCGGCCTCACAGTGTGCGTACTATACATCCAAAATTCTTTGTGATGTTAGTCAGTACTATTTAGGGCAGATAGGGTGTATAGTATAAACATAGGGAGCAGGGAGCGGCTCTGTTTCAGGGTTGCCTGCGGGGAAAGATACATGTTTTTCAGCAGGTATACTCTGGGAAAAAATTGGAGCTAAATATTAGGCTATTTGGGTCGCTTCAATCTGCAGACATGAAAAACCCGGTGTTAAAGTAGCCCCACGGACTGGGCAACACTCCTCTGTGGTACTTTAACAAATTGCTTAATGTTCTGGTTGAACCAATGAGATGAGTTTGGGGGCGGGACTTCCAAGCAGGAAGGACAAGAATAGCGTTCAGGAAATCTGTTTGGAATTTATTTATTTATTGTTTTTTGTGAATATGCCGCTTCTATTGCTGATACTTAACAAAGTAGCTTTTACCCACTCGCCATCCGTCTCCTCAACACAAAAAGACTGGACTTGTAAACACTCCCACACACACACAACCACTCACCTCAATAACGTTGGGACTAAACTGATAAACACACATGCACAAACACACTGATCAATAACCATCTAAAAACTGTACACACCAAACTAGAATTGCTCTTTTGCACAATATTTGTTATTTGCACACACACACACACACACACACACACACACACAAACTCTTTTCTGCTGCTATCCACAAGTAAATGTTTACTCTTTCCCATTGCACTACCTCCAATTAATCCCACAGAGCACTGTAACACATTATGCGCTTATGTTGTCACTTTTGTCTTCACATTTGCACATGCACTTTGTTGTCTCCGTCTTTTTTTCTGTATAGGACTTTAGATTATAATAGTAATCTGGATGTCTCTTCTTAGTTAGCTAGCTAGTCAGTTTTTGTTCATTTATATTGTAATTTATGTGTAATGTAGCACCTTGGTCCTGGAGGAACATTGTTTCGTTTTTATCGTGTACTAAACTGTATATGGTCGAAATGACAATAAAATCCTACTTGACTTGACTTGAGTATATTTAGATGCACGATTTATTTATTTATTTTGTGTTTATATATTTAAATATTCTGTATATATAGTTTTAAAAATGGATTAGAACAACATAGACACCTATGTTGATAGGAGCTTGTATGAAGGGGATAAAGGTCACCCAAAAATGGAAATTCTGTCATTCCAAATCCGTAAGATCTTAGTTCATCTACGGAACACAAATGATGAAATCCGAGAGCTTTCTGACCCTCAGTAGACAGCGAGGGAACTACCAAGATCAAGGAACAGAAAGGTACTGAGCATATGACATCAATGGTTATGCCATGAAGCTACAAGAATACTTTTTGCACACAGAAAAAAAAAAAAAAAGAGTACCTTTATTCAATGTTTTTTTTTTTCTGGGTCAGTCCGGTTCAAAGTAATAAATGAAAGAATTTACATTTTTGAGTGAACTATCCCTTTAAGCACTGAGCATTTACATTTATTCACTCAGCAGAAGCTTTTATCCAAAGTGACATACAAATGAAAAATACAAGTGATTTATTACAAAAAAGGCAAAAGGCAAATGAGCATGAGAAGGGCTTGTGATCATTTTAAAAATACTCATATTAGTGCATACAGTAAGCCGAATGCTCGCCTGCCAATGTGACACTCTGAACAAACTATTACAGACACAATCTGCTGTTCTACCTGATTCTCCTCAATGACCTCCCGCAATGCTGAATCAGAGCTTTCTACCTCTCAATTTCTCTCCCTCTCCCTTCCCATCTCTGTTGACCTATTGAATTTTCCCCTGCAGCTTCATGGACTGCTGGGCTTCATTCTGTTTGACCTCTGGTGTTCAGTGACTGACCCTGTGCTGTGCAGGCACTCACCCCTGGAGAGATACAAAGCCTGGGCTGAATTTCCCTTCATCCGTCCAATGGAGACCTGACCAGGCCGAACAAAAGCCACCTCGCTAAACTGAACTTGGGCGCTTGCAACAGAGAATACAGAACATGGCTGGCTTTTCAACCACTTTAAAAGAGCTTGTCTACATCATGTCCCCTAATTGACACAGGGGTGAAAAGAACTGCCTAATTGCATGATTTAGACTCACAATACGCCCTGACAGATGACACTAATCACAGCGGGAATTACTAAGCTATGCTTCTTGCTTAGACAGCAAATGAGACGCTATAAAAGGTCACACGTATTGCTCTTATGATATGAATGCAGATTGTGGTTAAAATGGCACATACGCAGCAGGGGTTGTGTGTGTGAGTGTATACTTACTCACTGAAATGCATTCAGAAGACCTCGGTGTTGCAGAGTCAATATTAAATGTTTAATGCTGCCTTTTGCACCTGTGTTGTCCCAAAAGACTATAATGACACTCAAATAACAAAGATTGATTAGAAGCAATTTATGATTATCAGTCACTAAAGGTATTTTATTTTATTTTATTTTATTTTATTTTATTTTATTTTATTTTATTTTATTTTATTTTATTTTATTTTATTTTATTTTGGCCAACTTGTAAGCGAGTGCCAGACTTTTTTCTTCTATAAATGTAACCATCTAAAATCAAGTAGTGAAACATGCAGTCTTTATGTTGTGGCTTGTTTCAGCACGAGTAGTAAAATTGACTGTGGTGTGTTGGTTTGTGTTGTTATGGTTATTGTGGTCAGTGGTGGAAAGTCAGATTGTGACTTTTTTATGTTTGTCAGAATCCCCTAAAAAGGTTTTATTTTGTAATATAAAATATTAATCAAGATTCATAAAATAAAGTAATTTAAAACAATGTGCATTTAATGCAGAAAATATACTTGTGGTCTTCCCCTCCGTCACAGTTTTCATACATTTTACTATTTACAAGCATAAAATCAGCTTGCGCTCTGGCCTTTACCCTGATTTACTCTGGCTTTCTGCCTCACTAAACTCTCACACACATCACACGGCAAGTGGAGCTAAAAATCACACTCAGCGGGTGTGTGATGAGATAAAATCATTCTCAATCCACAACAGTGTCTTTGGGCACCAGTAATTAGCAATATCACTGTAACAGCTTTCATTAGAGTAAACATGCAAACTGTTACATGAGAAAAAAACTCTTGTTTTCAATCACAATCAAGACTTGCCAAGCCACTGGTCGAGTGAGAGCTCATTCCCTTTCAAACACCTGTGTGGCATTCCAGTTAATTTAATATCGGTCCAGCACCAAATTGCAAACTGTCACTGAATAACACTAGGTGTTCCTTGAATCGGTACATGAGCTGAGAAGTGTGATTACAGAGGAACATTACCATGACAAAAAGTAGATAAGACATGCCATGGGCAACCCTCTAGGAGGTGTCATTTCATTTCAGCCTTGTTATTACTGCTGCAGGAGGGAACTAGTTCACACACCCCTGCCACTGAATACCACACACAACTTTTGTCTGTTTCTATCAATTTCTCAACGTTAGTTTATGCAGTCCATAATGATCAATTTTGTTTGGGTATAGCTGGTGCTCATTTACACAGTAGTACACATCTAGATGCACAAAAAACGCCAGTACTCTTTAAGGGGTGGACCTGCTCACTAAGCAAACATAACATGCATTAAAAGTGCTAGCTTTCTTTTACGAGTGAAACTTTTTTAATTAGTTTAAATTATACTGAAAGTACTGTTTAATTAATAACATAAATGTGTTAATTAGGGTGTATCTGTATGCATGGACCTCCACCCAGGCCACAGTGGGACAGTCTGCTGTGTGTATTGTAGATTGGATCTGATGGCGAGGTAGTGGAATGTGTTGCATGCGTGCGGGAATGAACCAAACCTCAAGTAGGAGGGGGCGGTTGACACTAACAAATTATCACTCGAGTTGTGTCTGTTTTTGTGTGGAGCTTTTAACAATATTTATTCGTTTTACACGTTTAGATCAATCACGCACGTTTATAACTTGTAACCGTCGGAGAGATAAGTCACGTGAGATTAATGAGACACACC
This sequence comes from Enteromius trimaculatus, assembly GCA_032361065.1. Lineage (NCBI taxonomy): Eukaryota > Metazoa > Chordata > Actinopteri > Cypriniformes > Cyprinidae > Enteromius > Enteromius trimaculatus. The sequence continues at coordinate 15,235,248 of JAUMHP010000060.1, forward strand.
CCCACCCTGCCGCCTGACTGCAGAATGGATCGTTCCTCAGTAGGTGGGTCTTCGCTGCGGGCAACAGAACCGAGATCAATGAACCAGGCGATCTACCGAAACTGGTCAGACAAGCCAAGGTGGGAATAAACCATCTATCAAGAGCGAGGTTTTTATTTAGCAGAAATCTGCTCAAAGCACGGATTATCACTTCACTCCGAAGCCAACACTGAAGTGTGCGATGTGGAAAATTTACAGCTCTCTACTGTAACCTAATATCAGCTGATTTTGAGAGAAGATTTTTTTAAATTCATCGTTGGGTCACATAACACAGGAGAGTACAGGATGATCTTCGCAAATACGGCCAACCCAATGAGAACTCCGTCATATCGAAAGCAGGTAGGTGAAGTGAGACATTGCAAAAGGTAACGATGGGACTAGGGATGGACTCACAGTGGGTCAGTAGATCCTTTACCTGGGACAGAATGTATTTAACTCCTCGTGCGCGCGCGCACACGTACAGCGGCGGTGGCGGCGTCTCAACATCTAGCGAGCTGCCTACCTAGACAGCATTTTAGGGAGCGTGCGGCGTTTTGGTGTTTGCTAACTCGCAACGGGATTATGATGCGCGAATATGATGCATATGTGAGTTGAGACGCGACCGTCGCGTTTTAAGTTTCGTTTTTGCGTGAGTTCTTTAGGCCTTTTTGGATGTTAGTCTTATTATTTATGTTAATATAGTGTATAACACACCACCAGTTCGTCTGCACTTGCACAATGTAATATTTATAAAGTCTGTTTACGGAACTGGAAGTGTCCGTTTCTTGCTTTGGGACGTCACAGTGAGCCTAAAAATAGAGATGAGACTAACGAAGTGTCATTTCATTTTACTAACACTCATTTATCACATACATGCATTAGGCACGTTCTTCTTCCGTGAATTCCTACTGTCATATTGAATTTGTTAACGATATCTAAGCATCCCATTAACGTTACTGTCTCTTTAAAAAAGATGCTTATTAGCATATTTTGTGTTAACGAGTGAAGGGAGGTGAGGATGAGAGAAGCCTGTGGTGAAAGTCTCCCATGGCAACTTGAGTCAGGAGATTCTTGGGTGTGTTCGGAAGAATCTCTGCCTAATTAATATTCATGAGTTAATAGAATGTTTTCCAGCAATTGGTGGGCCGGCAGAGGGCGTGGCCTGTGGAATTCTCTTTGAACCTTGCTTGTTTGCAAGGTTAGATTTTATGGATATCACTCACAGGCTGCATGAAATCACACATTTACACATGCATTTGCATAGGCGCTCATGTGGTGGAGCTCAGAGTGATGGCTGTGATAGAGGCAGCAGAAGTTAATGGGCTTCAGGATTTCACAGTTTATAGGAACCATATGGTCTAGGATGACTACAGCGCATAGCTCAGGACCCAAGGGACACGCCGACGTATGAGAGATGGCTTGGATATTGAATGTGACCCCCTCCTCTCTCCCTCTCCCATTGCTTTTTCTATATCTTAGTTACCCTTCCCGTGACTTTGTTATTTTCCAAATTGATAAATCTGGACATGTTCCCTGTAAGCTCTTTTTATGCATGAAATCAGTGTATTTTAATCATGAAAATGTGTGAAAATGATCAGCTACTTCAGTCATTTGACAGATTGAAGCGAAAACTAGGACGGGATCTCCATCTGTCTTTCCTGTTCACCTTTCTCGTTTCATTTTGCGGATATGCTGCATGATATCCTCGAATTTTTCCAACAAATTGTTCCCATAAATCTGCTCTATACAATGCTCATCCATCTGTCTCAGTGTGTGTTTTTTCACGCTGTTGTGGAAGGAAAAGTGGCTCGATCTCTTGCCTCAGTAATTAACAGGCGCTAACAAGCTTATGGGGCCACGTTCAGTTTCACCTCAAGTGTGTGAGCCGCTCATGTAAAAATGGGTCAGTGTGTCAGGAATGGAGAACTCCCACTAACCCGACAGTTAACAGTCAGGTGAACACATAAACTTATTCACATGCGCTTTTATGCATGCATTTAATAATAGTTTCAGTCAGAGCCGCTGTCTTTTTCTAGCCGCGTCTGTTGTTTCGAGGTTTTGCCGTCACTTTTGCGGTGACTTGGTTCTGTGAACAATCACCCGCTGATGTTTAACAGGCAGCCATTTTGTGACGGCTGGGAGAAATGGAGCCGCTTTAATGAATGACTAAGAAACAGGAAGTGAGTCAGTGATGTGGGCTGTGGTGGCCGCTGCTCAGGGTGGGCGAGAGGCCCACACATCCTGTATCCCAGAGCGCTCCTGCATCATGTGATCTTTCTCTGGAAAACATTCCTTCCTCCCTGCTGAAGCAGATTTATGGATGAAAACGCTTCTTCCAGTATGAATGAACATGACTCTGTGGTGAGTTCGGTAATGTGGTTTGGTAAGGACACTCATGAGTCAAATTCAAACCCCAAATGAATACACAACAAGCACTAAAAGGTGAATAAAGGCATGGTTCTGGGACACATCTGGGGTTTTTTTTAGTCTCTTAGTAACCTGTCAAGAAACATTCAGGCTTAAAGAAACACTTTTTTTGAAAATATTTTCATTTTGCAACTCCAAATGATAAAATAAAGAGTTTATATGTGATATCATTGCGCCCGATGCAATCATAGTACGGCAGGAAAGTTCCTTGATTATTACGCCAGAATGAGAGTATAGTAGTCAAATCATCCTGGAAACTTTTCATTTTCCGTCTTATTACACGTGGGAACTACAGAAGAGTCAAGTTTTAAATAAGAAAATTAATTAAACTCTTTGATCATTTTTAAATGTGATGCTAATGGTCTAATCAGATTCAATGATCTATGCTAAGCTACTGCTAAAAGTGCTTCCGCCAGAGCCGGAGATCGGCGGAAAGGGGGGAAAAAAAACGGTAAAACCCAACTGTTTAGTTCTAGGGGAGTTGAAAAATGAGTAGGGATGCACAGGACTCATCGGCCGATATGTAATGTGCATTTTGTCAGCTGTTGTTCACTGACGAGCTTATATTATTTATTATAAGCATGGATTTGCACAGCTCGTCAGCGGATGCGTGTAGTATATACGGCTCAAAGTGAAGTCACGCACCTGATGGCGTTTACCGCTGATTACAGGACCGGCTTTATTGACAAAATTACATATCGGCTGGTGATCGGTGCATCCCTAAAAAGTGAGTTGTTTCTTTAGTGGATTCAGTTTAGAGTTCAGAAGTATTGTGGATGGATCCGATCTTGAGCAGTAAAGCTATCCATCAGGATTTACAGCTGAACTTCATACGTTTTGCCTCTTGTCGCCATCTCTGTTTGGAACCTGCAATTGCAGTTATTTGCGGAACTATCTTTCTTTCTTTCTTTTTTTTACTGGATATTGTCATCCAAACAGAAAGTAACAAGTCTGCCACTTTTGTTCTGACCAACTGAGGAAACGAGCGTTACAATAAATTGTGCTACATTGGTGATTCACGAGTTCACGCTTCCTCATTAGTAGAGTAAAAAGCCAATTTGGCGTGCTGTCCAGGGAGTGAGCCGGGAGTACAGTAGGTTCCGAACCCTAATGATTTGAACCCTAGCGAGGCGTCCGGCTCGATCTCTGACTGCCCCCCCCCAGTTTCTGTAAACTCTAATCTCTAATTGTCATACCACTTGAATTTCATAAAGCAAATTCTCCTTTTTTAGAACTGGTTCTCTTTAAAATACAAAACCTGTGTAATCCCATGTAGGCAAATGCACATTTGAACTGGAATATAATTTGGTTTCAGTCAAATGTGTTTCGTAAAGGCATAATTTGGATTACAATTCGCCATCAAAATCATACGTTTAATTATTACAGCTACTATAAGAAAAGGCTATAAATGATCTGCCACCTATGATAGCCTATTAGCCGGGATAACTTCTTTATGTTTATAGACGTGACTTAATTTCATGCTCAAATTTCCCACAAAGGCGAGGTATGTTTGAGGAACAAAAATCACGCAATTCAGTCACTAGCAAATATGTGTCATTACCATAAGTGGTAATAGTACCACTTAAATTAGAAACCCAGCTTTGAGGTTAGTATTAAAGGTTATGTAATGGCAGTATGCACTCGGCGCGACATGACCAATAACATTTATAGCTCTGAGGCGAGGCATGTTTGAGGAACAAAAATCACGCAATTCAGTCACAAGCAAATATGTGTCTAAGATTTAAGGTTTAAATATCTACTTTTATGATACCTTTCCATCTCGTTTGAAGCTTGAAAGCTTTCAACCCTATTGACTATAATTGAGTGGAAAAGAGCAGCCTGCACATTTCTTGAAAACATCTCCTTTTGTGATCCACTGAAGAATAAAGAAAGCCCATATGTGTTTGGGACGCCATAAGGGTGTGTAACGATGCCATGATTTTAATTTTTTGTGTGAACTGTCCTTTTAATCATTGCACACAGCCATGTGGCAAGCGTTGAAAGGAGCCGATGCCGCATTAGGAACTTCTCCAGAGTTATTTGGGCTTTCATCCAGTAAAATAATCCCAACACATTCAGCTCTGGAAGAATGCGTAGATTGGACTGATATGAGAGCTGAAGGACCGACTGTGTGCCTCTAGGCCTGTTTGTGCTTCGCTTTAACGGGAATTAGACTGTAGGGAGCTGTGGATGTGGGCAGACTTGCTGGCGATGACTGACTGCGTAATAATAATAACACCAGTTCGCCTAAGATAGAGTTAAAGATATCATGATGAATGGAGCCGCCCTGCCACAGCGTGTTTGAGGGAGAGAGCGAGGTGGGGGTATTTCCTTTTAATGTTGTTAGTGTGGATATTTTACTTTTAAGAAACTCATACAGTGAAGAAGAAAGAGAAGTTTGTCCGTGGTTTGTTTTGGAAGTCGCTATTTTTGCGTTTCAGTGCGGCCATTATGTGATGTCATCTTCTGCGCATTTCCATTTGTCAGATCAATGAAATCTTTGTTCCCGCTCCCATGACAGCCTCCCGTTGCTCCGCCCACCCTCCCGATGGCCCCGCCCAGCCCGAGCACCAATAGCAGCACCAACAACAGCAGTAGCAGCAGCAGCACAACAGGCTGGGAGCAACTCAGCAAAACAAACCTCTACATCCGCGGGTTACCGCCAGGAACCACCGATCACGACCTGGTCAAGCTCTGCCAGCCGTGAGTATTCGATGTTATGTCATGACACCATCACCAGCGACATCATTTAGAGTACGTTCTACCCAATAAATTCAGTTCCTGCTCTGCTCTCCTCTTGCTGTGAGATTCAGCAGCACATCAGGGCTGGCATCTTTTAACAGCTTGAGCATGTGAGATTGTCAGAATTAGGTCAAGTTTTGGGATAAACCCTCATGAGCCCCTGTTTACCCCACAAACATCCGCCACAATCAGCTTTTTCAAGATTATACCACTAATAACCAGTTAAAACCACCTCTCTCATGTCAGTGATATTATACTCTGTCACATGATCGGAGTTTGAGGTTGTAGGCAACATGAAATTGTGTTCACAACCTGATTTTACTTGAGTAATCGAAGGTGTTTCCAAGTTGAACAGGATGTTTTTAATTAAAAAAAAATAGCATAGAGCTTTTTTTTTTAGTACACCGTGTGGTATCCCACAATGCAACGCCCAAGTTCGTTTTGCATTTTTTTAATTCTGGTTTGTATCCCAAAAGATTAGGAACTAGGAATGGACATTTTATGCAGAATCTGTTTAAACAGCATTTTATTTTAAAGTCAGCCTAAAATGATGTTCAATGATTTTAAATCTGTTATTATACATATTTAAATTACACATATGAAATGGGATCTTTTGTAAAAATAAATAAATTGATGGGACTTGAATTTTAATTAATAGAAATTGATTGGTTCATAAAAATGGGCTTTGCTTCACTGAGTGGAGAATGTTGATGAATAAAGTAAGACGGTGACATCCGCTGAAAAATGAATGTTGTTTCAGAAGTGAAGCAAGTAAGGTTTAAAAAAAGACAAAGATTTTTTGTTTGTTTGGAATAATGTGCACTGATTAATTATTTGGAAGCTATAAGCCATGAACCAAACTAACCTCACTAGGTGTATTACAACATTACAAACTGATAGCGAAGGAGCGAGACTGTGTAATGAATGGCTTTACTGAGAGAAAAACATCTACAGGGAAAGATATGTGTACATTTAATGTTTAACATGAGACCTGATTAACGTGTTAATCCTATCATTAGGCGGATGATACACTGGGCAACCTTTTGAGCAATGTTGCTGGGCAACTTTGAAAAATGTTATTGTCAATGGGCAACCAGGTGAGACACAAAGCCTACAGCTGATCTAAAGTGTCTAAACATAGATTTGGTACCCGTTCTCAATGAGAAAGTGCCCAACCAACATTGCTCAAAAAAGGTTGCCTGGCAAAATCGCCTCGTGTATCATGAGCTGTTGGGCAGCAGTTTGTCTCCCAAAAAATATAAGGGGTTTAATTTTTATTTATTAAAAATTTAATGTTTTATGCCTTCATTTGATTACTAGAAAAATTAAGAAACTTTTTTAGAGGGTCCTATTAATGTTTAGAAAATAGGACCCTATACAAAAAGTAATTATATATGCATATTATATTAATTATGTATATACACTGTATAACTAAATACAGACACATGCATGCATATTTAAGAAAAAGGTTGCTTATATATTTATAAATAATATAATTATAATTATCATTTATGTGACCCTCGACAACAAAACCAGTCAACGTAAAATTTTACAAAATTGAGATGTATACATCATATGAAAGCTCAATAATAAGCTTTCTATTGATACATGGTTTGTTAGGATAGGACAATATTACTAACCCTAACACTAACCCGAGATACATCTATATGAAAATCTGGAATCGGACTGTGCAAAAAAATCTAAATACTGAGCAAATCACCTTTGAAGTTGTCCAAATGAACATCTTATCAATGCATTTTACTAATCAAAAATGACATTTTGATTAGTTTGTTTACAGTAGGAATTTTACAACAAATCTTCATGGAACATGATCTTTACTTAAGTTCCTAATGATTTTTTCATAAAAAAAAAAAATCAATAATTTTGACCCATGCAATGTATTTTTGGATATTGTTACAAATAAACCCCAGCGACTTAAGGGTCACACACACACACACACATATATATATATATATATATATATATATATATGCATGTACATACATATATTTTCAAAATATGTATATGTGTGTATATAAACATGATAAATAAACACATATATTATGTAAACATTATTGTGTAATATATTACTTAAAAAAAATTGTATATGTATATTGAATGTGATTAATCACAGGAATCAGCTCTTAATTAGTTTTTAACAGTTCACCATTTGAAAACTGATGTTTACTGTTTATTTATTTTTTTAATATTAATAGCATTTGTTTTCAAACCATATTCACTGATTGTAATTTAAAAATATTAAAATGAATGAATAATCGAGAGCATGTGAATCTGAATTGATACCCAGCGCAAATTTGTAGCGTTACAGTTAAAACAGAATTACATTGTATTCGTTAATTTTCTCTCTATAAACTGCAAACTTGAGTAATCTGGTATTTTTTAACGTCCGGTGTTGATTTTTTTCCTCTCGTTATGCTACACGTGTTCTCCCCTCTCACCTCCTCTGAAGCTTGTAACACACACACAAGTGAGTGTTTGTTTGAGATGCGCTGGTTCATAACAGACGCTCTGCCTGCAGTAGTAGGCCAGCAGCTATGATTCAGCAGTTACTACAGCAGGAAAAGTCACAAGTCCATCTGCAGACGTTGTCAGGGGTTTCGTTTGCAAACACTCGTTTGTTGCTTAGTTCCCTAAAATATTGCGAAACAGCTGTTTCTAATTTCATCCTGCTGAACACAATGGAATATTTGGTAATGCTCTTACGGATCTTCATCCTCTTTCATACAAACTTCTATGCGTGCGTGCGTGTGTTTATATCCACGTGAGAGCGCTTGTTTGTGCAGAGGTGTCCCAATCCCGCGTGTATTCCTTTCAGACATTCCCACCGTGGGTTAATTTACCCCTCGCTGCCTCCGGGAGACCAGTCATCTCCATGGTAATCCCTCAAATTGATTGTAAAGAGTCAGATGGGGGGCCCATAATCCTCTTGGCTTGTATCCTGGTTAAAAGTGAAGCTGAGGTCATATGTACATATAACTATTGACACAATAATACAGATTTCACGGTTGTAATCACAACCGTATATTTTGGTTAAAACCATGAGGAATGTGTCAGTTCAGCTTTGTGGTATTGCGGTGACATCGTAACCCCGCTTTTTCCGGAGCTGTTTTAATCACAGAGAGTGACCGCTCGGGGATTGATTTGCCTTGATCCGCGTCAGGCTGAAAAACAGCGGCGCTCTGGGAGCCTCTGACTAAATTCTGCCGGCGGGGGCAGGAAATGGGGCCTCCCCGCTGAAAAGCGTGGGTCAAGGCCAAGGTCGCCCGGTCCTGTGGCGCGTGGAGTCTTGTGATCTGCGTGTGAAATGTGATTGGCTCCGCTTTTCCCTCTCCTGCGACACGGCCCAGGACGCGCCCCAAAATGCACCCCCTTGCTTATGCAGCTCTGCACCACGCTGAATAAATATTTATTCATCTCAGCCGGCGTTTTAATGGCGCAGGAAAAGGATTATAAATATATGAGCGTATTTAAATTTCAGCAGCCCTCGGTGAAGGTGAATGAAAAACGGCCCTTTCCCAGTCAGCACTACTGTCACGGCTCTTTCCTGCGCAGCCTTCCGGAGAGAGACGTCAATAAATCTAAGCCGTCATGAGAATACGTTTATTTATTTTTTTTAGTTATTTCATAGCTCTGGTGTGGCAGTTCAAAGTGTCGAGGTCAGTAAGATCTGTTTTTACTCATCAGTGATGCATTAAATTGGTCAAACGTTTTGTAGTGCTGTCAAACAATTAATTGCATATAATCGCATTCCAAAATAAAGGTTTTTGTTTACATAATATATGCATGTATTCTGTGAATATTTATTATATATATATATATATATATATATACAAACAAACACATGCATGTATATATGCATGAAAAATATTATGTTGATATATTAAACATATTTATATAATATAAAATATAAGAATATAAATTTATATACATGTAAATATTTTTAAAAAATATATACTGAATGCATTTGTATTTCTTGCATGATGATTGGCATGTAAATAATCAGCATGCTTCAAATGTCCGTATGACCTACTACATTAAAAAACGTAATCTGTGGCATCCCACAATGCAATGCATTTTCAGTGTCACAAATAAGCCAGGTAAAATAAAACAATTGTGTAACTTTCTTGACTTACTATTCAAACAGACATCTTGGTTGAATAAATAGAAAAATTAAATAGCAAATATAAAACACAGGACATACGTATGAGAGAGAGCATGATCTCGTGTGCACAACAGTGTAGCATAATAATGTTCTTGAAATGTTAAAAGCATATGATACTGTATGAAGAAATGCAAAGATAGTTGTTCACCATTCACTTACTAGTGTTTTCCCACTCTATTAATCGCAAGTTACTATGTCTTACACGCATGCAAAGACAAGCGTTTCCTTTGAAGCGTGTTGATTTGTGTGCTGTAATAACAGGATTCTCATGGACACCCCATTACAGCAACTCAATCCTCGTCTATCACACCGTGACCCTCTAAAGCACCCAGGATGTGGGCATCAAGTGTCTGTCGATGATTCTGTGACAAGCGACTCTTTGTTTCTGAACAGACTTTGAGAGCTCTTTTGGGTGGTGTTATTTTTTCTCAGCTCAGGGATTATGATCGATCTTGTGTTTCATGTCCTGCAGGTCATGAATTCCTGTGCTGTTGTGTCATTTGATGCATTGACTGACTCGTGAGCTGAGCCTGTGCTAACTTCTCTCTTTTTCTCTGTCTGTAAGCAGATATGGTAAAATCGTTTCCACCAAAGCCATTCTTGACAAGACTACAAACAAATGCAAAGGTTTGTCGTGTAATTTTAACCTTACACTTTTTATTCTTACAATTAATCATTTTATGTTTTTCTTTTTGTTTATTTCTTCCCTGTGTGAAAAGTACTCTGTTAATACCATGTTTCTTTGACATGTCAGGTGATATTACCATGGTATTTGTTCAAAACGGGACCATATACACTACTATAGTTTTTTATTATTGTATTTAAATGCAGTCTCTTATACCCAGCAAATTTAAAATAACTAGTTTTGGACTATGTTTATAGTGCTGTCAAATGATTAATCACATCCAAAATAAATGTTTTTGTTTACATAATATATGTATGTGTGTGTTATGTTATGTAATGTTGATATATATATATATATATATATACATATATACAGGCATGTGCATGCATTTAATTATATATATATATATATTTTTTTTTGGTTTTTAAAATCGTAAGTGATGTTATCATGATAATATGATAGTATATATATATATATACACACACACA
>JAUMHP010000060.1:15245844-15256240 GCA_032361065.1 Enteromius trimaculatus
TTGCGTATATCTAAGTACTATCATATTATCATGATAACATCACTTACGATTTTAAAAACCACTTACGAACTGTGACCCTGGTAAACGTGATGGTGTGACGAGCGAGTTGTTTGGTCTAGTGGTTGGTTGTGGATTAGATAGTTTGTGGTAATTTGTGTTTTCTTCGCAGGATATGGGTTTGTGGATTTTGACAGTCCTGTGTCCGCACAAAAAGCCGTCACAGCTCTAAAGACCAGTGGAGTTCAGGCTCAAATGGCCAAGGTGAGTCATCCATTTGTGACACCACTTCCTTTTTAAAAGTAACCGGTTCATGACCTGTCTGCTAGGACGATTCAGTTGATGTAAAACATTAAAATTTAACCTCCCGTGTCTTTTCATGTGCATTTCTTCCTGGCTTCCTCTCTTTCTTTTCTTATCCAGTCACACACACACACATGCATTTCCTGTGTATCTCTGTGCCTCAGAGAAGTATGTGTGTAACAATCCTGCAGTGACCTTCTCCTAGGATCTGCTGGGCGTTTCTGCCTGCATCTTCAATTTTTAATCTGCCCTCTTTTTCCTCTTCCTCCCTACTGTCAGCATATTACTCTTCCACTTCCCCGTTACGTGTGTGTGTGCGTGCGTGCGTGCGCTGTGTAAACATGTCTGACGCATGCATGTTGAGGAATGTTGACGTCTTATCTTGGCCCGCCCTCATTTCTGCTGAGACATCTAGAAAAGCGAGCTGAGATTCTGCCTTCTAGCTAATCAAACGTCAGCCTGAAATGCAGCTTGTAGCGTATCATGTGTCCTTGTTAGCTGAGAGACGAGTAAAGAATTCTATTGTGGCTTCACAAAGTACTCAAGCACCACGGCACAGACAGAGTATATACACCGCCTGAAGGTCTTACCCTTGAAACACCGGACACCTAATTCTATTGGAGAAATGAATGGATGGTGTTGCTTTATAGTAATAGAAGAGGAATACAATGCAGTGATATTTGCTCAGTCTGTTTTAGTTTGAAAATACAGGTTTCAAGCTTATTTTTTTTTTCTACTTTGGATTGCAATAGTATGTTTTGAAGCTGGGATGCTGGTTTATGCTGGTCATGTGCTGGTAAAGGACCAGCTTAAACTAACATCCCAGCTTAAAAAACATACCTAACCAGCATATGCTGTTTTTTTTTTCCAGCAGGGAGTCCAGCCACCTAACCAAGCTAGCAGGCTAATCAAGGTTAGCTTTTAAGCTGACAGTATGCTACATGAGCAGGCTAGCAGTATAGGTTAGCTTACAAGCTAACAGAAGGTTCTCTTTGAATTCATCTGAATAGACGCGTGAAGGATGCTTGTGATCCGCCATGTGTTTTGTGTTTTCTGAATACAGCAACAGGAGCAGGACCCGACTAACCTGTACCTGTCCAACCTGCCTGTGTCCATGGATGAGCAGGAGCTGGAGAACCTCCTCAAACCTTTTGGACAGGTCGTCTCCACCCGGATCCTCCGTGACACTAACGGATTGAGTCGGGGAGTGGGTTTTGCCAGGTCAGTGACATTTGGGTACTGAGGCTATGCTCGTGTGTGGATATGTTGGTCAAGCGTTAATTTTTCTTTTCTCGATTTTAAGGATGGAGTCAACAGAAAAGTGCGACGCCGTGATCTCTCACTTCAACGGGAAGTTCATTAAGTCTTCCTCTGGGATGCTGGGTGAGTGTTTGGCACAGTGTTCTCTACAATAAATAAATATACATGGCCCTGGACCACAAAACCAGTTTTAATTAAATTGCTGGGGTATATTTATAGCGATAGACAAACATACATTGTATGGGTCAAAATGATAGATTTTTCTGTAAAGCCAAAAATCGTTAGGATATTAAGTAAAGATCGTGTTCCATGAAGATATTTTGTAAAGTTACTACTGTAAATATAACAAAACTTACTTTTTGATTAGTAATAAGCATTGCTTTGAACTTAATTTGGACCCCTTTAAAGGCCATTTTCTCAGTATTCCAGATTTTCAAATAGTTGTATCTCATCGAAATATTGCCCTATCCTAACAAACAATATATCCTAACAATCCAATCCTTACTAAAACAAATATAGCAACGGAAAGCTTATTTATTCAGCTTTCGGGTGATGCTTAAATCTCAATTTTTTTGTGGTCCAGGGTCACATATCTTCCATTTGTAGCCTATAGATTATATAGTCTATGCTGTGTTGTAAGTGAAGTGTGTGTGTTACAGGTGCATCAGAACCTTTGCTGTGTAAGTTTGCTGACGGCGGACAGAAGAAGAGACAGAGTCAGGCTAAATACATCCCCAACGGACGAACCTGGACACGAGACGCCGAGGTGAGACTAGTAAGTCCTGTTTATAATTGTGTATGTGAATATGTGTGTGTGTGTGGGGTGTGATGGCAGGTGAATGGGTGTGTGTGTGTTTGTGGCTTGAAGCTAAATGTCACACTCGGTTTGGTTTACAACCATTAAAATCTGAAAACCAGAGTAAATTATCAGGAGATTTTTATTCTGGAAATAAACGAATCCTTTAATTGTGAAGTCCAACTGCCTTTATTGTGTGTTTGAAGCCAGTAATACTCTGTCCTTTTGCTTTTTTTAGAGTGGAATGACCTTGACATATGACCCTAACACCGCCCTTCAGAATGGGTAAGAAAGCGTCTTATATTACCTCTTCATAATGTATATCGTCTACCCTATTTCTATTGAGTCCAGCATGTGATGTGCAAAAAAACAATAATTATCAATGCCACAAATTTCCTTAGTTTGGGTTAAATCGTGGCCACATTGTACAAATATGTTTGCTGGTTTTAGATTAGTTGCACTGATTTGTTCACACGTTTTAGTTCAATCGTGAGCACATTGTACTAATTAAAACCCCTTGTTTTTTTCAGTCGTGGCCATGCTGTACCACTTAGCAAAAAAGAAATTGTATATTATTGTATACCAAGTACAGTAGTACAGGGTAGTTTTATGAAGCACTTAAATATGTACATGTATTTGTAGTATCTTTAGCATGAAATAAATGTATTGCAAATACATTTAGCATTCTTTTTGTCCACCAGGGCCAATTTGATCACTGTTTTTAATTTCGTGAAATCATACACAATGTATGCATTTTAGGTGAAGTCGAATTTTTGTGTAGATGTCAAGAGAACACTGTATCTTGATGCCACAGGTACTATGCTGCTCCTTATGCCATGGGGAACCGGTTAATGGCTCAGCCAGGAGTGTCTCCATACATCTCTCCCATCTCTACATACCAAGTACTGTCCTTCATCTTCTCCTTCATATACACCATCACATAGTGTTGACGTGAGTGTTTCTGACCAGCACCTGCTATCTTGCTAACCTTGTGTTTGTGTCTCCAGGTACAGAATCCTTCATGGATGCCACATCAGCCTTACATCATGCAACACCCGGTAAGGCCAAACATTCTCTGTATATTCACGTCTCCGTCTAAACAGGAGATGACTCACAAATAATACCGCTTACGAGGCGTGTGTCCACATTTCCTGTTTTTGTCCTGCTGTGGGCAGGATTTCTCTGTTATTTAGCGCAGATGTATATTAATAGTTGGATTTCTCTGTAGTTGCTGATTGTGATCGCTGTATTCTGTGTTTTTTTGACTCAGGGAGCCGTGCTGTCGCCCTCTATGGAGCATCCCATGTCACTGCAGCCGTCCGCTATGTTGGCTCCCCTCACCCAGCAGATGGGCCATCTCTCTCTAGGCGGCACTGCAACCGTATGATCCTCTCACGCAGATTGCGCTAATATATGGCACAAGCGTATTTGCCAATTAAGTAATATTTACACCTGTGTTTTTAATAAAGCCACATCATTCTGCTTTCCTGCAGTTTATTCCTGCCAACACAGCAATGCCAGGAGCTTACATCCCTCAATATGCCCACATTCAGCCCTCTGCCATCCCTCCTGAGGTCAGTCCCACACTCAGGTTATCCAGCACTTTCAAGAAAAATCCAAATCTGAAGGATTAGTTCGCCCCAAAATTCTCCTGTCTTTTACTCACCTTTAAAGCATCCTAGGTGTGTGTGACTTTCTTCTTTCAGAGGAATCCAATCGGAGTTATATTAAAAATTGTCCAGACCCCTCCAAGCCTTTCCATGGGTTTAAATGGGTGATCGCCATTATACTTCGGTACATGTGAAATAACCTGAGCGTATTTGTAATAAAACATCCCTCACACGGCTCCAGGGGGTGAATAAAGTCCTCCTATTAAGTTCTCCTGAGTAATTCTCATTTTTGGGTGAACTAACCCTTTAAGTGTATTTGTACTGTCAGCCTATTTTTTATTTTTTTTTATACTAGTTTTTTAATGCTTCCTGATGCAACATTTATTTTAAAAACACAGTAATATTGTAAATATATTTTCAGGTTTAATTTATTCCTAAGATGGCATGAATTGTTAGTTGTCACATGATAATTCAGTAATCGTTCTAATTAGTGCTCAAGAGACCTGTATTAACTTTTTTCTCAGGTTTCTTTGACTAATAGAAAGTTCAAAAGAGTAGCATTTATTTTAAGAAAATATGTTTATAACATTATAATGGTCTTTACTTTTTTATTACTTTTAATCAGTTGAATGCATTTTTGCTGAGTAAAGGAATATTTTCTTAAAAATTAAAAAATAAATAACATTTTACTGACCCCAAACTTGTTAATGGTAATGTGTACTGGGATTTTATTATATTGTATTATATTCAAAAAAGAGAAATATTGAGACAGATTACTAAGACTTTATTTAGAAAAAATGATGTTATCACACACAGTTTTTTCTCAAGCAGGTTGGTCTTGTTTTGAGAATTAGATGTTTTATTATTATTATTATTAAATCAGAAAACCACACAAAATTAAATATTTTTGGGATATTTGCTTTATAAAAATTCCATTTTTTTTTTTATTCCTTTTTTTTCAGCAGGAAAGTGGTGTACAGCCACAAGATGTGTCCTCTTCAGATCCTTCATCGTACCCTTTTCAACCAAACAAGCAATAAAACGGTATTTAATTATCATGTTTTTATTGTTTAGAAGAGCACAGAAGTTGTATAATGTTGACAGTGCTCTTTAACATAATTAAAGTTAATGTTGAGCCCCATAAGTGACAAAAAATATATATTTTTAATATGCCCGGACACCATTAGGGTTCAGTGTCTGAAGGTGCTGTTTTTTGTTATAGGTTCACCATCTGAGGTCAGAAACAGACCCGGTCTTCTGAGTGTTAATACCGTAACAACGTTTGCTTTCTTTTAGAGGAAGTGACATCAGAAAGGAAGCGACACTCGTGCACGGGTTGCAGGAAATTTGTCCATGATTTAATCATCAACAAGAAACCTCAGAAAACTCTTGCGCAAACATGTTCTCCAACAAACCAAGACAAGGCAATATTACACCACCTATGGACAACGGAAGGGAGCAGAGTTTTATTTTGCTAGTAAGAGGAAGGAGAAGATGACAAAAGCTTATTTTTTACCAAGAACTATTAACACAGACCATGTCTGTGGGTAACATTGAGTGATGATGATGGTGAGGACACCTTTCGATGCATGATGTTTTTTTTTTAAATATGGTTTTTATTACGTTTTTATGGACTGTTTCTCAAACAGACAAAAAGAAACTTTTTTTTTTTGTTGCAGTTGGAGTCGAAAATGAAGAGCTTTCTGTTTGCTTTTTTGGTCTTCCACTCTTTGCCTTTTTAGTAGTTCAAATATTTACCTTTTAAATAAGGTGGGTGGGGTTTAGAATGGCTGACGCAATGCTTGCTGGCTATTGGTCCTTTCTCCTGTCTCTCAAAGCAAAGGCTTTTCTGTTCGACTTTTGATGTCGCTCTGAATCAAACACGTTTGTTTCGGGGACTGCGTGTTTGTCGTGGATGAATCTTCCTTCCACTGAATCCATGTGTACAGTCTTTTGCTAGATGTAGAAGTGGATGTTGAGATGCGGGTGGGTGGGGTTTAGTGGGAGGCGGGGTAAGAGTGGGTGGGGTCAAGCTAGATGAGGTATGTAGGTGGGGCTAATAAAAAGGGATATTGTGGGTTTGGGAAAGCTGACATTGTTCCTTCTGTTCACAGGATGATTGCGATTTTATTTACAGTGCCATTTTTAATTTATTTTTTTCTCTCTTTTTTTTAAACACAACACATCAGGATTTTGTTTAATGCTCAGAAAAAAAGGCAGAAGTGCAATGTTTATTTAGGTAGAAAGCAAGAAATGTTACAAATTGAATTTTTCACCAGCCGATTATAAAAAAATGCTCTCTTAAAATATCAGTAATGCCATTCATTATGTAAATTAAACCTACATTTGTGGCCTAAAAGATACATTTGTAGACATACAATAGCACAGTTTTGCAAAAACGCGTTCCATAAGAGAAACTCCACTAAGTTTCTGAATGAACAGTGTAATTAAAAACCTAATTATGAATAAATCATCCTTCTGAATAAATAAACATGCGACTTTAAGGCAACTATGACACTTTCCACCAAAGATCTTTTCTGCCTACTATTGAACGCAATAGTATGGACTACTGCAGTGGGTTGTGGTCAAACCGAATTGTAGTTTGTGTCTTTTTTTTTTTTTCCCTCAATCTTTGCTCTCAGCTTTAATCTAGTTTGTAAGTATGGACACATGAACATTCTAAGCAGTTGGACGGAGGGAAGACTTGATCACAGGTTCATAACGCGGTTGTACACAAGCTTTTACTCTGTCTGTCATACACTTAGTTAAGCAGATTTCTGTGTGTCTGTGGTGTGATTGTGTATTTAGATGTCCAGGTCAGCTTGGCCTTTGATCTACCTCAGAGTTGTATCTGTTGTCTGAATGGTCAGGCTGCAGGTCTATCCTGTCCAATCAGATGTAAACGCGCTAGCTCAGGAGCTGGTGTCATGCAGAACTTCATCTTTAATGTGTCTATTTGTCCTCCTCTTTAAAGAAACTTCTATGTTTTGTATCTGTATGTCTTTCTGTTGGTGTTTTTTTTTTTTTTTTAACCAACATTGCATTGTGGTGTTTGAGCTTGACTGTGTGGAGAATTTCTTTATGGTCTTCTTTTTTGTCCATTTTCTTCCTGATAGGTGAAAAAAAAAAAAAAATGGAGAGGCTTGTGTAATTTTTCTGCGTTTGTTTGGTCTTTTTACAAAAATCTACATAAACTACCTTCTCTGGATTTTTTTTTTTCAGTTTGCTGTAGCCTCTCCGCGTTTAGAGGCCTAATCTGAAGAACCAAAGTGAAATATTAGCATAGTGACTAACGTGTGTCAAAAAGCAGCACACTGTAGTTTCATTGGAGTACATTGTCTTTTATTTCAGATGTCAAAATAAAGGTTTCGGCAATCATTCACGCAGTGTATAAACATAGGGCTGTTGTTGAAATACTGAATTTTTAAAATGGTTTTATTGAACACCTGCCACTTGCACGTCCAGAATTTATTTGTTTTTATTTCTATTTTTTTTTTCTGTTGTGAAAAGATTTTGGAATTAAAAGAGCTTAAACTTGTGTTATTGTCATTTTTGTGGGAATGAGTAATTTCAAAGTATATGCAGACAGTAATTCTGTAAGAAATATATTTTCTTGAATTAACAGTTTGAGAAAACATCTGCTATATTCTGCAGCAGCTTGAATATTAAAACCAGTGTAATCAGCTTATTATTTGTTAGTATTATGTTATCAACCTGCAACTCCAAACTCATCAAAATAATGTCTGAACTTGATACTTGAGCTGGAAACCACAAATAACATCTCCACAATACTGATTTTGTGTCTATATTATGTATAATCACTATCTCTACATACAATTCCTGTTTTTTTCCCATAATCTTATTTACAAATTAATAACCTTCCCCCTTTAGCTGTCAGGGCTAGTCTATGTAATGCCAGCCTGCAGGGTTTTTTGCAACAAAGAGCCTCCACATAAATTTCTGCAAAACTGAGAAAACGTACCTAGAAATACGAGTCGCTGCAGTTTCCAGTTGAAATGAACACTAGATGCAGTAAAACTCACAACGTTTATTCCTTTTTACGCAAAAGTATGCTTTACAGCTACATTTTTAATTCATAAAGGTTAATTTTCCCCAAATTAGTTGCAGAATGTTATGTTATGACTTGTCGTCACATGTACAGCTTCAGTAGGTTTACTCGCTGGCTCACGTGATTTTAAAGAAGTTAAAATAGCATCGCTGCATCAGCTAATACACATTTAAGTTACTTTCGCATTTGTTAACACTATCGGGTAGTTTTAGGTTCAGGTTTGGTGTAGAGGTCATTTCCAACACGATAGAGCATTAATCTTTAGCGACACTCACTGGATATTTGAATTCTGAACGGCGCAAAAGTTACCTCAAGCAGCGTTATAAAAACACTGCAATACGTACCTGTACCAACCTAATACAAAGTGCCACGGTTGGGTATTAAACGTGTGTTTTAGCGCCACTCTCGGGACATTTCACTTTGAAACTGCGGCGAAACGTGCAGTAAGGTAGTTCCGGGGTTGCAGAAATGTATGTTGAGGTACGTATTTCCAGAGCCAACACACAGATTCAAGATGACTTTGTCTTGCAAAGGCTGCCACAAAAAATACATACAATTATAACACAGTAACAGACACAGAAACTAGTACAGACAGCAACACCCTCATTTCACACCCACCTTATGTGCTAGGTTCAGAAAATTCATTGATAAAGGGGTGAAAGAGTTTTTATACCTGTATAGGGTATCATCTTTACCTGTATTTTTAAATGAAACGCTATAGTGTTTACCTGAGAGGAGTCGTTTGTATTCGGAGTACAGGAATGAGATGGTCCACTCTGTGATTTTCTTAGCCCAAGGATGTCCCAAAGGGCCAGCGTCCTACAGAGTTTCATTCCAGCTAGCTCCAGTTCGCTCCAACCTGGAAGTTAAGTGAGACTGCAGACCTTGATTCACTGGTTTAAGTGTGTTTTAATTAGGGTTGTATCCTGCAGCACTTTGGATACCCCTATCCAACCCCAAACACCACGTGTCTTTGCAAGAAACACTCACTGTTGGATCCTAGTGCATACAGGACTCACATGAACCTTCCAAGATAGATTACAGTCTATATACACCTCGGTAATGTAAATGTTATGGACCAGTAACGGAGAATGGTTCCCATCAAATATTCTAGATAAAAAAATAATTTCTTCTGTTTTCTTACTAGTTACGGTTGAACCACTGATAGCACATGGACTGTTCGGATACTTTTCTGGACCTCGACGTGTTGTACTTGTCAGTTAAGGAGCCTCTAAAATATAAAAACTATACCTCCAAACTATAGCCAGAAATGACCTTATACAGGGCAGTGTGATAAAAAAAAAAAAAAAAGGCAACAATTTTGGTTATTCTTGTTCAACTAAACTATATTTGAGTTTTATAATATCTGAAATATCTACTTTACTTAAATATTCTGCAAATTAAGTATTATTTGTGTGTACAGCATCTGTTTCCATTCTCAAATAAATAGAAAGAATAAAATGGAGATCCCGTGTACTTGGGCTTAACAGGTTTCTCTGGAAAAGAGACATGTCCCAAAAGCTCAGAGCAAAACATGACTGGGCCAATTCTTGATGCAAATAATTTGAAGGCCAAACAACAGTAATTTTTGGATACATATTATTTTAGATTTAATATCTATGTTACATATTAAAGCCATGCTTTCAAATAATCTAGTTTTAGTTTATATACTGTGACCCTTGATTGCCAGATGCATAGTTTTATGTTGTCGTGTTTCAGAACTAAGGAGTTTTTATTTAATTTTTTATGGAGAAGCTAAAATTAGTAAAAGAAGAGACAGCTTTTGCAAGGTAAGCACCAGAGCACTGTCATGTTAATGTGCTCGATCGATGCGTTTCTATTTTTGCACATCCCAACAGTGCAGATGCTGCTTCTGATATCAGCTCTATTACTGTCATCTGTTTCAGAAAAATATGAAAGAGATCGGGGGCAACTCTAATGTTTTTTTTTTTTTTTTCCTTCATAGCTCACAGACATAAATAACCTATAAAATGTATGTAAGTTCAAATTCATCTAAACTTTCCAAGGGCTATGGAGAGGCCTGCTTGCCCATTATTATTACTATTATTAAGGGTTCAAGCGCGAAACTCTGAAACCCTATTGTAATTGTTAGGATTTTTTTTATTACTATTATTACTGTTTCCTAAAACTGATTTTGCAGCCCAAACCGTAAGGCCTAGAAAGCTGAAACTTGGTCAGATGGTAGTAGTCCTCCTCGCTACTCAGGCGCAGGGAACTGGCACTACAGCGCAAGACACACATTTTTTTTGACATAGCACATAAACTGTCTGTCGTAGAATCAAAAATTTCACATCGTTGCAATACTTGAGAGCGCACGCTGCCTATTTTCGCTCTACGACG
>JAUMHP010000060.1:15256340-15266983 GCA_032361065.1 Enteromius trimaculatus
CAGGCGCCGCCACTGCACCCGGCGAGAGCCGAGAGACTCAGCGCTGCTGCTCCACCTGCTGCTCGCGGCGCCCTCTGGCGAATCATACAAGGTTCCCTACAAATCTATATCGATAAGACATATTTATTGAGAAACAAATCTTCAAATTAGGATAAATTCTGAGAGATGATACTGACTGGTATCGATATGGTGTTCCCGTTCATTTTATATTTTCAGTCTCTTTCAGTTGCCTGCTGTCTCAAGCACACGCCCACAATATGAATATGTAAACAGGCGCCACCCCGAGGAGCCATATTTCCAAGAAACGTACTGAACGTATTCAGTGTAATATCGGTAAACGCGATGGCGGCAGCTGATATACAGAAACAGACATGGGACGTCATACACTGCCTTTTACAAAATGATGTTGATATGGTGGAGACTGATGGTGCTGAAGACAGTAGGTGATCGTCTTTGTTCTCTGAGCATTAGTCGAGTCTTTCTATGAAAGTGTCCATTAAGAACATATCGTTACGTGTAAACAATGACTTGCTATCACCTTGCATGTAAGTAGCTGACTCATTGGGGTAGCTAGCCATGTATTCGAAACGCATTCATTTTACATGAATCCTATTTCAAATAAAATCCAGTTCGTATATTAGCCTGTTAATGATAAAATTGTGTTTTTACTCCAGTACGACATTCAAATACAACGTTACATTATGGCCTTTCTGAGGAAAATGTACGCTATGTGATCATTTACAAGCTTTTTATTGATGTTACGCAAACAAAACACTGATTTAGCGATTAGACTTTATTAAAAATGATTTTAAAATTACTTGTGAAATATTTCGTGAGTGCACAGTCACCAAGCCTTTCAAAATTAACTTTAAGACACTTTTTATGCAGACAATTCATTTGACCCTGTAAAAATAGCCTCAAAGCTCAGGGAACTGGGAGACGATTATGACGAGAGTGTGATCCAGCCATTGATGAGGAATATACAGGAAGCTGCAGCCAATCAGGTGAGTCCAAACATGTTTATTTTCAAACACTAATCTGTCACTTTGTGAACACTTAATATCTTATCAGTGTTCATTTGTTGCTGGTTCACTCTGTATAGGCCAGATTGCTGTTGAAATCTTCCAGTTTCCGTTTTCTTTCCTGAAAGTAGTAAAAGTGAAACTTCTTGAGAAGTCTCAATGCATGAAGTGTTTCCTGTTTGTCTGATATCTTGTTGTGTTAATTGCACAGTAACCGCATGTTTGTCCACAACTGTAGCCTGTGACGTGCACGTGTCTTTTAGGTGGTGACTGCCTTCAGTGATAGCGTGGACAGCTTGTGTACGATGTGGGTTGTGGAAAGAGCAGAAGTGGCCTCAGAGAAGCAGCTTCTCAAGGCCGCCGTCACACTGGGACTCTTTATGAAGAAAAACTGCCCTGACATGACGAATGTCGAAGTCATTATGATGGGATTCGTGAACAACCGGCTAACAAACTGGATTGCAGAGCAAGGGGGCTGGGTGAGATTGCTTTGCTTGCTTTTGTAATGAAGACCAAGAAACCTGGGCATGTCTTCAGCAGGATTGGTGGCTTCCTAAATAAGAAACTTCTTGAATGGAATTGCTTAGTGTGTCAAATTAACATGAACAAAATCTGCATAAGGTGATTTTTTTTTGTCGCTCAGATGTCGCACATATTTCTATTAAAATCCCCCAAATTCCACTTAATTTTTTTTTTCAACATTCCGTGGATAGAATTTTTTTGTTTTCTCTAATTTTTGGACTCTGATATAATACTTCAGTTAAATTTTATTAATCATAATCCATATCTAATTCATTGAAAGTCGTGAAAAGTCGAGTTCTGTTTAAATGTAAATTCCAAAAATATGTGACCCCTTTGATCTCTGCTGGTTTCTCATAGCATAAACAAACATTATGGTAAAAAACTGGTAAAACTCAAATCTTCTTTCAAAAGCTAAAACAGTGACATTTTTTATATTAATTCCACTTACTCAAAATGTATTCACAACAACAAGAAGAAAGACTCACCGAAAGGAATACAGAGAATTTCTTTTCATTTTGCTCTTATTTGCTGAATGATATTGCTTGTTGATATAGTCACAGCTAATGTGTATTGATGTCAGTGTCATCTTGACTTCATCTCGTTTGGTCATGGAAAAAAGGTCATAAACAAATACATTTATTTTGCAGATAGCGTTGGGTATTTTAATTTCGAACTGTAATTCCTACCCCTGTCCAGTTGGTGGCGGTAGCGCTCCGTTGTTATTTCTAATACCAGTTCATATTTCCAATATAAAGAGGTTGAAGATTGCTATTGTTTACTAATGTCGTTTGTTTCTTTTCTTTTCCAGGTCTCTGTCTCTAAGAACAGCATGTCTTGAAACTGGAGCTCGATCAGTCCTCTGCAGTTTTAATTTGTAACAGAATGAACTTTAAATGTCAGTCAGATGTCAAGGTGCTCTTTTCAGACAATCACAAACAGCAAAGTTCTAATGTTTACATTTTTATATTACAGACAGATATGTGTGAGTATTTCAGCGGATGCAGGAACTCTTTTTTTAAATCATTGACTTGTATGTCTTATGTAGTTAATTATCTTTATATCGCTGATTGTGGAGAAAAAAACTGGCATTTTAAAATGAAGCACTTTCGAACAAGTGTGTTGGTCTATCAGGGACGTGGATGTTGTAGTAAACCTAAGTGAAATACTAAGCCTTTTTTTATCACTAAAGATCAAATAAAGACGAAGTGCACATGTTGAGACATTTCTGTGGTTTATGGTTTTATTGCAACCTAGTAACAGTAAGGAATTAACATCATTGCTCACTAATAATGACTGGGCCACTTTAAAATTAATTCAACACAAACGTGCTTTTTTAAAATTGAAAAATTCCTTGATATGCCTTACTTATAATAACAAGCCCTTTTCAAATAATCACAGTAGGGCACCATCTGCTGTTCACACACTACAGCAAGTGATTCACAAATGTCAAGTACAGCGCTTGTATCATACGTGTTAAAACCATTGCTTCAAAAGGCTTTATTGTCAGTAAACTAAATCACAAATAGAGGAAGTGGCCACCATGAGCTGTGACAATATCCTTATGTGATAACGCTGATCTTTCCTCATAGCATGCTATCAAGGTTAAAGCTGCAGTTTTTAATAGTTATTTGATTAGGTAATTGCTGCTTGGGAGTCATTTAAACTAGATATAAAAATAATAAATCCAGAGGGTTTATGCCCTTGAACTTAAACTAGTTTAATCCAGTTGGCACCCAGTAAAGAAGAAACGGAGGTTGGCTGAACACCATTGATGAAGCGGAAACACAAGTCACCCCGTCAGCTTTAATCTTACCTCAGGATCTACCCAGGAACTTTGAGAATACTTGTTTCACAGGAAACTCCACACAAGAATTATGTGAATTGATTGACCGGCCTGAAAAGGTCAAACCATTTATCTGAGCTAAATCAAAGGACACTTCACTCACTGCCACCTATATCAAGGATGCGGAGTCAAAAGCGGGGGCCGTTCAGAAGACATTATTCAGCTCTTATACACTTGGAGAAATGAGCAATTTCAGTGAAAGCTCTGAATGTCCTTGCCTCATTAAAGAGCCTGAACACTTAAGAGACTCAACTGCATATTTAACAACGCATCTCAAAAAAAAAGCCACACACCCCTCCGGCAGTATCATTCAATCTAGTTTTATTCATGGTTCCTTCCTGACTGTCTTTTCATATCTTTTTATCATGGCCCCCGGTTTTGAGCAATCTTGATATTAAATGCTAACCGCCTACAGTTTTGTTTTATTTCGCCATCATGCAGTGAAATCAAAGGCTGCATATTTTCCCACACAAACTTTTCTCGCCAAAACAAATATGAGAATCAAGTACATCAAGTCAATTTTTCAGAGTGAAAAACACAGAGGTGCGTATTAATAAGGCAAACTATATCATTTAGACAGAAACATCTACAAAATTCAAAAAATGTCGTAAGCAACACTGCCGATATTAGACTAATAGGATCGCGCAGATTTCTGCTTAAAGGCATTGTTCACCCAAAAAATTTAAGTTCTGTATATGTATTATTTTCTTTTGCCAAGACATTTTAATTCATGTTTTAGCGGTTCTTAATGGAAGTCTGTGGGGTCCAAAACAACTCTGAACTTTTATTCAATTTACATTTTTAAACATGAGGGTGTGTGAATGATGACAGAATTTGATACACTATCCCTTTAAGATCTAGCTGACTCATGAAAAGCAGCAAATGACAAATAACTCCACCCTTCTCAAAACATGAATTCCTCAGTCCTCAGACGCGTTTATGATTCTAACTAAAGACGAGTGTAGGTTAGTGCACTCACAAGCGCTGAGATTTACGAGTCTGCGGTTTTGCATTCATTAAATGAAGCTCTTTATGTGATAGCCACATTCGAATGAACCACAGCACAAAAACAAATCATATAACCGAATAAAGATTTTCCCACAGATGTGAATGCCTCTTGTACTGTGTGGCTATTCCTCTAAAACAGGCCATTTTCATTTATTTAATGGTCCCTCGCTAACGATGCAATTCATTCTATGCACCATTGACTGGGTTTTCAAGGAAACATTGCCAGTGATGTTCGATCGCCTCCATTCTCATGACTGACAGCATACATCCCAGATTGCATTTTCCCAGTAGACTCATCTATACGGTCATACTTTTATCAAGTGCTTTTCATGGAGGAGACCTGGTTAGCATAGAGTCAGATGTCATTGTCCCGCAGTCTTCTCTCTTTGCTATCTATGCGAAAGCTGGGCCGATCGCCCAGACGAGGATCCTCAGTGCAGCACACATACTGTTTCCAGATCTTAACAAAAGCATTCCGGAATTTCTTAATGCGGAACGCATAAACGATGGGATTGACGGCGGAATTGCCATGACTGAGCAAGATAGCCACGTAAAGAAGGCACATTGAATTGTCACAACTAGGGCAGAAGAGAGTGATGCAGTTCAGGATATGCAACGGCAACCAGCTGACTGCAAACAAGAAGAGCACCAGCGCCAGAGATTTCGCCAGCTTGAGTTCTTTCCCGTAATATCGAGTGGGGTCGGTCTGGTTGGTGGTGACCTTCTTGTTGAGCTGCTTGTGGATCATGTAGAAGATCTCAGCGTAGATGAGCAACATGAGGACGAGCGGTGGCAGCACCCATCCGAAGAAGTTGAAATAGACCATGTACTCCATACTGATGACGTTCTCAAACTCGCAGGTCACGAGAAGGTCAGCACCCAAGGTGCCGTTGGTCTGGTGTAGCTTCTCCAGATTGTTCCAGCCCAACATGGGCGTCAGGCCGACTACGATGGCCACCATCCAGCACACGATCACTGCTGTGCCTGCACGCTTTGGAGTCACCACTCTTTTATAGCTGGGGGAAAAATAGAAGACATTTTTAAACAACAGTGCCAGTCTACTTTTGCAACGAACTAAACCAACTTATGACGTGAATGACATCCCAAAATTTCAAAAAGACAAAAAGATTACGGTATAAGCTTTAATTTATTGCATATGCATGCAAATATTTATTGAGTGCTCTGGCGCTTTGTATGCAGCGTTTCCGGGGGAAACCATTATTTTTAATGCTCCAGAAGCAAATGCTCCAAGTGGCAAAAGATTAATTGTAATTTTCATTCATATAAACCGAAAACACCAACAAGTGCGCGGGCAATGTGCTAACGTTTCATGTTAATTTGGGATTTGATTTGGGATTCATTTTTAAAAATAACTAATTTCAATGACCCAGAGTCATGTGTTTCTTTTGAGAGACAGTAACTTTATACACAGCGCACTTTCAGCTTTTCAGGACGTTTTCATTCACTTAAAGCTGTTGCACTTTGCATGAAGTGTCATTTTCAAAAATCCATCATAGGGGCACTTAAAAAAAGAAAAGAAAAGAAATTAAGCCAAAATTATGAAGGTTGGTGGCTTTAACAAAACCAACAACCTTGTAGTTCACAGTGGGTCTCTTTTTAACAGTATTCTAAGTTATTGTTCAAAATAGTTTACTTTATGCAGAACATGAATGAACATGAACAGAGTTAAGAGGAAGGATGCAAAACCATGCAACCTATTTCTAAGAAAGTTAAAAAAAAAGCTTCAGAATCTGTTTTGGAAGTGCAATTTATCAGGAAGAAAATCCCTGTTAAAATATGGAAATCAAAATTAAAAAGAGCTGAGCCTCTACACAAACTCATGATTACAGTTTGATTCAGTCACAATCCCTTCTCTGTGAAGAGTAGAAGGTCTTTTCAGACAGCACAAATGAAGCTACTGAAGCATGGCATCCACTCAGCTGGTAAATTTGCACTAGTTGCTTGTTTGACAAACTATGCACTTGTCCAGTGTAATCATCTCAGTATGTTATAATCCTATTTAACCATTAAAATTAAGTAAAAGCATGTCCTTCTAGCTGTTCTTGTACGCGATCAAAAGTAGCTAATGCTGCAAAACGGCATTCCTGCCTAACTGTTTTAAAGTCGTATTACTTAACTTCACATACGAAAGAGGCCATGGACAGGACAGGGAATTAAACCTGTGAGAGTCATGGTTTGAAGGTGACTTTAAAAGTGTCCATATCACAGCAATAAACTAAGAAACACTACAGCCCACGGCAAACCCACCCAGGTCAAACATCACTGCATGATCTGAAAGTAAAGTATTTCTCAGTTACATTGTTTTCATGTGACAAGTATGAATCCATGCTAATTAAAGAACACGCATGATTATTTTCTGTTATAGGTAGGTTTCTGAGTAGGCCTTAATCTGCCATAAAGGGGTAGTGCTTCCAAAAATGAAACACTTGAATGCAATGGCAAATTGTAAATACAAATTTTTACCATTATATTAAAAAAGCACAGTAAATGTGGTCAATGTGTTCTATTTTATTTTTCATGTAGCTTACACGGTCTTTCAATATTTAGCTACATCTCATTGGCATGTCTATAAGAGTTCAAAACAGTTTCTAATTTATGAAAAATTAATTCACGGTTCGATGCGTTCCGATTGTCTGCTCAATAATAAGGTCACAGCCATTACAGATTAAAAAATGTTCAAGATTACGATAGCAAATAATACAATTTAGTTTAGTTATTTTGTGACTTCAAAAAATGTAAAAATATGGTGCATAAATACATTTTATGACACTTTTATAGCGATTTGGAGTTCTTTTGTAGCCTTAAAATGACAACAATTAAATTTTAATTGCATCAGTATTCTTTAAAAGTTCTCCTTTGTGGTGCACGGAATGAAAAAAAAAAGAATTCATATGTGTTTGTAACCACATGAGGGTGAGCAATTTACCATTTTAATTTAACTTTGGGTCAAAAAGACTTAAAGTCCCTTAAAGACTGACTTGTCATCTACACAGTGATGCCACAACACCATCATGCATTCAGAAAAAGAAAACAGAACTGGAAACATGAAATGAAAATCCCAGTGAAATGAACAAGCAATCAACATCTTATTACCTCATCGGTATCTTCACCCTCAGATAGCGGTCAATAGCAATAGCCAGAAGGGCGAGTATTGAACTTTGCGTTAGCACCAGTACAGTACATGCAACGAGCAGACAGCTGTAAAAATGAGTCTTCAGTCCGATGCTTATGGTTATGGCCAGAGGAATGACAAGTGCCCCGACAGCAATGTCCGCCAGAGCCAGACTGACGATGAAATAAATGGTCGTGTCTCGTAGAGATCGGTTGATTCTCACAGCCCAGACCACCATCACATTCCCAATGACAGAGGAAAGGGCGATGAGCACCTCCATCCCAATGTAGAGACCCAGGACGCCAGGCATCCTTGCGAGGAGTGCACGTGCTTATGCTGAACAGGATACAAGATTCCCCAGATGATTGCTTCTTAACGTAAAGTCTCTCCAAACGAGTCCAAACTGTCGCTTTTTGTGGTTTACATGTCGGCGCCAAAGTTACATGGCGCAGGATGAAAACACAAGTTGCGTTTCCTCTCCGAAATGCGTCCGCCACATCACGACCATCCTCTTCATCATGTCCGGGTGTGCAGTCGAGCTCCACAGTGAATTAGTATGAGTCACTTCAGTCTGTCCACCACATTTCCAGCACATTACATACGGTCATAGTTGATCAGAGGCGATCTGCGCGTGACTCAACACCTGTGCGCCAGAGTCAATCAACACGGCTCTCTCATATGGTCCAGATTAAGCCCGCACATGTGTCTGTCGATGTCGATAGATTCTGTGCGGTCCGACGGTCACCTTAACTTTGAAAAGGCGCAGTAACGCGAACATCGCCTCCAAAGACAGGCTCCTCGTGCACCCCGGCGCAACCTATGCAAGTTTCACCAATCAGATGCTGCGCGCGCACCAGCACCTGATCAACCTAATGATTGTTTTTCACATGTTATATTTGAATCTATATATCTATCTATCGTTAGATTAACAAAGATACAAAGATATTCAGTTTTTAGAACTTAAATTCTGGCTATATTTATGGTTGTGAATGGGTGATTTATGATATTAACATTCTATAAACACATTCTTCACTATAGTATTTATTCTTAAAAATGTAAGCATACCTTCATTTTTGTCAAGGTTACATTAATCATGACTTAAGAATCTTTGCCACAAGTGCCAGTTTGAAAAAGCACAACACTTCTGCTTGCATGCATTCTTAGGCTAATAATAGTGCTTATAGCTTGCACAATGGAAACAGAAGAGACGGTTCTCTTTCAATTTTATTATGAAGAAGAAAAATGGTGACAAACATGAGGAAGCTGTCTCAGCAGTTAAGTAATATTGATTCTCATGGTAAATCATTTAGCTAGATACTAATGCTTGCAAGCAAACACAAACAGAGAAAGTATCAGTGGTATTAAGGAAATTTGGGGGTGATGTGTCTGAAGGAATTATTGCACTACTATAACCTACAAAAGATACACTTTTTATAGCGCAGATGTGATTTAGAGGGTCTCTAAACCCAAACTTGCACTAAAATGCAGTTCAGAAGCCTGCTTTAAACGTAAAATTAAGGATATACATAAAGCTTAAAATGGGTATTCATTTTTTTCATTAGTTTTTCAGTGCTTAGTAATAATCTATATTTAATATATTAATGATTGAGTTATGTCTGAGGACAAGGCAGACAACAGAAATAGACAGATAAAGTAAACAAATAGTTACTACCAAACATAATGGTAGGTAAAACTCTCAAGAGCCAGTGAAAAATGAAAAGGGAAGAAGAAAAAAACCCATTACCCTTGATGCAAGTGGAAAAAAATGTTAGAAAAAGCTCAGAGTAGCGATAATGGAGACAATGGCATAGAGAAAAATCAATCTGAAAATTCCTGGTTGTGTATGTTCTGTATAAAGGGCATGAAAATACCAGTCATTCTTCACCTCTTTTCTTCTTCCATCAGTTCTACAAAAAAGAAAAAGAAAGCCAGGTTTATCATCGGTACACACTTCTAGATTTCATGAATGTTGAGTAGAATTGATTATATGAGCCATTTGCTTTTCATGGATGGCAGGAGCTTCTGGTTGGTGCCCATGCAGAAGTCTTTCAATAAACCCCTTCTGAAAAGCCTCTATCACAGACAAACAGCCCGGTGTGTGCTGCCTTTCTTATTGTGACCACCGAAAATCAGATGTCTCGAGCCAGATTCCCCTTTGAGCAGTCATGCTAAGAAGGGTTGCCAGCAACGGAGTACAGATGAGGCACAGCGGGGCTGCTTATAAACAAGACACACATCATGAATTTACAACAGGATGTTTTCTTGCCATTCATTACTGTGCCTGTAACCCCATGCGACAATGTGTTTATATTTTCCATCTAAAATATTGTAAATAAATGCTAAAAA
Organism: Enteromius trimaculatus; assembly: GCA_032361065.1. Taxonomy (NCBI): domain Eukaryota; kingdom Metazoa; phylum Chordata; class Actinopteri; order Cypriniformes; family Cyprinidae; genus Enteromius; species Enteromius trimaculatus. Next base: position 15,266,215 of record JAUMHP010000060.1, read on the forward strand.
GTATGTTTTGAAACACTGAAGGAAAATAATACATATATATGTTTTAAAATATTCATATGTATATATAATAATTATTGTACATCTTATTTATGTATGTTTTTACATTGAAAAGTATGGTCCTGGATGATTTTTATTCAGATGTGATGTATTTTTATAATATGAAGGGTAGAACATAGGCCTATTTTTAAATATAATAATATTTTTTACATATATTTTTCAAAATATATCAAATTGGCCAAAAACTACATTAGCTGAAAATATATTTATATGCATCAAAACAATTCATAAAAGTGATTTTACATCCATAGAAAGCATTGTCATTCAGTGTAACACAATATTTATGTAAAAATTCAATATGCTTATCCAGACTTGTTCATATTAAAATAAGAAAGCATAAAACATTTTATTGTGTTTTAAATGAGTAAAAATATCTTACTGACAAATGTGCAAAACCTGGTGGCAAAAAAAGAATTCATCAAAAAGAAATAAATGTAAAATAATTTGTATTTTGGGTGAAAGTAATTAATCTTTTAATGTGTCATAAATAGATTTTTGTTGTAAATAAGCCTGACAAGATTGTTACACTAAATTATATTATATTTAGCGGAAAATGTGTTATATATTTTGGCTCAGAAAAACAAAATCGCAATTAATTTAATTTAATTAATCAAAATTATATATATATCGTTCAGAAATTTGGGGTCAGTAAGATATTTAATGTTTTTTAAAGATGTTTCTTCTGCTCATCAAGGCTGCATTTATTAGATTA
>JAUMHP010000060.1:15267083-15278192 GCA_032361065.1 Enteromius trimaculatus
TTAAAGATGTTTCTTCTGCTCATCAAGGCTGCATTTATTAGATTAAAAATCCAGAAAAAAATATAATATTGTGAAATTTTATTTCAATTTAAAATAACTGTTTCCTGTGTGAATATATTTTAAAATGTAATTTATTCCTGCGATACAAAGCATCATTACTCCAGTCTTCAGTGTCACTTTCAGACCTCTCAGAAATCATTCTAATATGCTTATTAATTAATTATTTTTTTGCACCAAGACAACACTAATGCTACTAACTACTAGCTACTAATGGGTTTCTTTCTTCTTTTTTGGTCATTTCACATTGGCTTTTTATCCCAAAGCAATCAGAGGTGCAATTTAATACAATGGACAGTGAGGATCAACAGAAATACAGATTTAATCAGAAAGGATTTTATGCGCTTATTGGTTCCTTCCTCAATCAAACTGAAATGGTATTAAGTGGCTGACAAGAGGTTCCTTTTAAGACTCTCCTGGGCAGGAAGACAACAGCCATTTGGTAGACACATTGTAATAAGACTTTATCTGTAAAAAGTGTAGATGAGGGGCTCGCAATTGTTCTTGTATATGCCTCGATATGGCATGAATTTCAGAAGGGCTTTGATCTTATGAGGGACAGTGAAGCCCATGGAGAGGGCAGATACTGTGCTTGTCTGACGTAATTCAGTGTTTTTCTGGAGTGCTACATTTCATGTGGGCTGTGTCGATAGATGGTGTGCAATTTAGGCTTTTGTGCCAGGAATTTTCAGGTTGTTCTTTCCAAATGGACTGCAGTAATGGTCTGTAATAAGCAGAGCCACATATATTAAATGGGATGGACTATTGAATTAATTGGAGCCTTAAAGGCACAGCAGCCAAAGAAAACGGCTATTGAAAATAAAGAGTGAGAGAAAAGGTATAAAAAATCTCAGTGGTGGAAGAAATATAAAAAAATAAAAATGTAGAGTGTAAAGTTCATTTTGCTATCTTTTGCAAAACAACAATTATCCAGTTTTTTTTTTTTTTTTCAGCACCCACTAGAGCAGTAATTTAATGCCATTAAATGGTGTCATCATGGTGTTTTTTTTTTTTTTTTTTTACAAAGAAAGCTGTTATCAGTCTACTTCACATAAAAGGCTTTAAATCCATAAAGTTTTGTGACTCACCCTTTTGTAGAGAATCAGAGGGAATCAGACAGTAAAGATTTGATCGGAACATTGAAAGCTGAGGAGCCAAATTCCACAAAGAGGCCTCAAGACAACAGGAAGTCATAAATGCCAGCCTGATTCAAGCAGATCCAACAGACATTGTCACAGGACAGCTTGCAACATTAACTCAAAAGAACACGTATTGAGAATCTCAACTCAGGAAGGAGACTGTCAATACTGAGTAAATAATAGGGATGTAACGGTATCAAAACTTCACGGTACGGTAAAACCGTACGGTATGAATGGCGGTAAGGTATTTATTGAATCATTTACATAAAAAAACAAAACTAATTAAGAGACTCAAAAAAAGTGCCAGAAGTGTTTATTAAACAGTGGCACACATACTAGCCATCTATCTGTAAACTTTGAAACAGGAACAATTTTAATAACAAAAAATTATTAAACCTTCCACACATCCGATTTAAAACCCGTTTTAGATTGCTAGATGATGTCATATATCAATTTGCATATTCATTTACGTCAGTGCTTCATATTATCTTGCTTCTCTGTGGTCACATAATGTTATTCAATGCCCCCTAATTCTCAATATAACTGTTTTCACTGATATTTTTAATGGTTTCTGTTGTCAGAAAAACTGAATGAATATGAAATAGTGACTGAAATGTACGCCATTATAAAACATACTGAACTAGCTCTACCTTACAAGATATTAATCTAGATTAAAATCCTTATCTATAATCCTTTAGAATTATATTTATAATTCATAATACTGAAACCAAGTACAAATAAGATATAGACAATGGCTATGCTGTGATTTTGCACAGAACACTGATCTGTAGCAACAACAACAGACCGCAAAGAATGATGGACACGCTTGGGCTGATGGGAATTGTAGTTCCCGCTACCTCCTGTTCGCTCCATTTGCCCAAATAAACTTTTTTCAGAAGACCTATCGTTTTATCATGCGACCACGGTATTATCGAAAAATTTTTATATTGCAGTACGACGATATTTACAATACAGTTACATTCCTAGTAAATAACCAAGAAAATGGTCAAAGACACAGGACATCATTATCATTACATGGGTAAAATACTGAAAGATTTTGTTGGATGGATCTCCATACCCAACTCAGGACCAGACTAATTAGACCTTTAACTTCAAAACCGTCCTCACGCTCACAGAACTGGCACAAAACTGACTTTTTCATGCATATCCAGGCTCAAAATACTCTAAACCAAATCACTGATATGCATACCTGCGTATTATATGTAACCCACACATTTAACTTTCATGTGTTAATCACTCATTGTATATGTATTTTGAAAAACTATTGAATATAGTTTTATATCTGTGTTTAATATGGTTTTGCTTCAATCTTCTTGCTTGAAATGTTTCTTCCCACCAATTCTTAGTCAAATGTATCATATTCACGCTATAGAAATCATGTCCAAAATTATACTCAAGAGCGGGAAAATTCGGGCCATGTGACTGATAAGATAACATTTGGATTCATGATTTGGGGAGGAGAAATATCACCACACCCTGAGCTAGAATGATATGTATTGTTTTAGCCTGGCTTTTAAACTATGCCCTTTGCCATCTTTTTTGTTCATTGAGAGCCGTTCCTGCTGCCTAGCCACAATGAAAAGGAAACCCAATAGTCTCGTTACTTCTATTTCTTTACTCTAGTTCCTTTTCTTTCCGTTGGAGTTTGATTAAGTTAAGTTTTGCCTGCCAAGTCTCCAACTGCACCGCATCAAACTTTAATCGGACCATGACTCGCTTCTCCTTCAGCCAACGCCCAATCATCGGCCTCCCAAGACTTCCACGACAACTGACTTTCAGCCAATCAGCAGCTTGGTGAAACCCTGAGGATTGATTGGAGATAGTGTAGAGGTAGTGTAGAAGTTCTTTAATGGTAATGTTACCATGTCTTCTTTCAAACAATCTTAATCCTTGTATGAATGCTGTTACTTTTCCCAAAGTTCTGTCTGTGGGATGTAATTTTTACCAGAAGACAGTATGGCTGGAACTAGCCAGCCAGCTCTCTAACCTTTCCCACTGGAGATCCTGTAATCTACAAGATAATCCTGAGGAATGTTCTTTTGTTATTCTAATGAAATGGACCATTTGGTTCATGCCTTTTTAAACACAGTAACATTATTTCTTTCACAGAATGACAAAACTGAACTTCAACCACTCAGATTTTAGAAGGGAGGTCTTTCAGTTTTTCCTGGAAAGGAGGAGTATCCAGAGACCATCAACTGGTTTCAGGGTTCGCTCTGAGTTCATTTCTTGAACCCCTTATCTTCACCACATACACTACATCACTGGGACCCACTATATATGCACATAGCTTCTCCTACAATCTTCTCCCTCTATCATTGATTTCAACCAGATGATTCCATGGTTGTGTAGTGATTTCAGTCTGTGAACCCCAGTCATGGTTCGTGGACACTTATTTTTAGATTTGTGTTCCTCTGTTCCTTTGTCCATCTTTTTTGTTGCCATAGTTATTAATTTGCTCCTCCCCCTTTTTTACCTTGATACCTGATCTATTTAATGGGTGCTCAGTCCTTTCCTAGAAGCCTGAGACCAGCAGGTAAGCAATTCCTTCCTTGGAACCTCCTTGTGAGGCATTTTTGTTCCCCTTTCCTGGCTGGTGAAATTATCTTCCCACAATCGCAATAATGAACAGAACACCCACCTTTTTATCTGATAGAAACACTAATGTAATTCAATACCCGACCAATTTGACATAAAACTGGGACCCAAACCTGTGTTAAACCACCATGAGGTAGACAAAACTCATTTATTAAAACTTTTATTCAAATTGTGAATAGACTGATTACAGAAAGCAAGCAAAGAGCACTCCCTTTATAATCACTAAAGCTGTCAATCAGTGGCAGTGCAGTTGGCAACATTGCTTAGTGTATACTGGACTGAGTCAAAAACTGGACCCGAAACGCACCCGTGTGTGTCACTGTCCAGCCTGCAACCACACCAGACTCTACACAAAAATATTATTCTCCCTGTTACACCAAATATTAGCGATTCACCTGTGTGTTAGAGCATAGAACAAGAATGTATTGAAAACACACACAGTCTACCTGACTCTACCTGTGAAGAAAAATACAATATATGAAAGTGTTCTTGAAAACAATCTTTTAATGTATTATTGAGAAAGTATTATTAGAAAAAACCCATAATATGGAGTTTTCTAAATGCTGTGATACTGTGAAGGTCAGATGCTGTTATTTTCAACTGATTGGTTTAGGTTGTTCTACATGGTATCAGTGTAATCCTCGACCTTCAAAACCTTTTCTGTGTTATCATGTTTGGTTCAGGAGATATGATACAAAATACATAATTTGGTTATGACGGAAATTAAAATGGTCGCCATAACAACCACTAGGCGTTTTTGCGATGGCTTCATTTCTGAAAATGTTTAGGGCTGCAAACTATACACGTGTACCAAGTTTCATGCTTTATTAAAAAGTTAACTTTTTTTTGCACATATCACCCATACTATCTTAGGTTTATCCAACAAAGCCATATTTATAATTGAAAAGAAAAGTATCTTGTGTTTTGTGCTAATAAGTTAATGTCTTAAACTGCCGATCTTGTTACTGTGCCGATCTTAGTCTGTGTTTTAATATCCAGCGCTGAGTTGATGTTGTACGGCTCGCTAAGTGATCCGTCATAAAACAGTGATTCTGTTTAGACTCCCTTTTGAATCTCAAATGATTCTGATTTGACTCTTTGTTTGAGCAAATTTGCTACACTTTAAAGTCTTAAGAACTGTAAGATACAGGATTGGAGAAAAGAACATGAACAACTTTTCTTTGTCAGGGTGTTTTCATCACTATTTGCAATAATACAGCTTCTTTGAACAGAACTTTGAATAGACTCCAGTGGAATGCGATCTATATCTTGCAGTTGTTAAAGGAGGCAGTCTGCTTTTCTTCTCACCAAAACTATTTACAGTTAATAATATTTGATAAGGAAGTCATGTAGCAGCCGCTAGATGTTGAAGTTCATCTTGGTGCTCCAGCTGTATAGATTTTATAATCATGACCCCATCTTTTCACAGTTTAGTATTGGCGGTAAATCAAAGTGACCTTTTTTATGGATGTTAGCTTTGTGAAGTTCTCTGTGTGTTTTTTTTTTTTTTTTTAAACAGGTGAAGGTTTGCTGTCACTTTGCTGCAGCAGTTCTGTGATGTTTGGTATTAGTTCCTTTCAGTTTTTGCCCACTATTCATCTTTGCTGATTAAGTCTTGCTATGCTTTGACTAAGCTGTAGTAATAAAGACTCTAAATACCAAACAATTGAGCTGTTAAGGTTGCAGAAATGATCTTCAATGATTTGCCCTTTTTTGGAAGTATAAGTCACCCATTTCTCCCATGGCTTGTACTAAGCAATGCTGAAGAAAACTACTCTGGTATACAACCTATAGAATAGATGCAATAAAATATTAAATCCCAATTAGTTTTTTTCTATATTGTAGCCTTTACAAATAATATTAACCGCTATAATAATAGGTAGTCCAACTTTTTTATCTCACTTTTTAATCTTTTTTAAGTCAGCCTCTGGGACCGTGCTATGCTTCGCTTTTACTGTTGTGCAAATCGGGCCGTCTGCCAAAACAAATATAAAACCTGTGGGATCAGATTCATCATGCTTCCCCAAACTGAGGAAATGCAATAAATGAACACTCAGATGACACATAATGTTCTGGAATGTTCTGGAATTTCAGTGTGTACACTTCCAGTCGGGTAGAACACAGGACTTTGATCTACGAGTAAAAATGACTTGGAATACCGTAGAATTACTGTAAGATATGTAAGAGTCATACCAGTGCTAGTAGAGGGGAAAAAAACACACAAAAACTTTAAAAACAAGAATAAAAAAAATGAATTTAGTGCCAAGTTTGGGCTCAGGAAGATTTTTGTTTCTGTTGTCACTGAAAAAAATTAATCCATTTATTTAGCAAACAAAAGTGTTTTAAACGGATCAAAATTCACAGTTATTCATTATACAAGTGTATAATTCAAATACATGCTGTTCATCTAACAATTCTGGAAAAATTAATTAGTTACCACGAAAATATTAATATTGACAAGTGTTGAAAATTTAAATTTATAATGGTTTCTGAAGGTTGATGTGACAATGAAGACTAACGCCATGATGCTTTGCTTCACAGAAATAAACTACTGTAAAAAGATTTGCTGTAATTATGCAGCTGGATGCCAGTAACTTACTGTAAACTTATATTTATCAAATGTATTGGCAACAGTTTGTTCAAAGATACATATACATTAAACATTAAAGTCTTTATCTTTACAGAATAAAACTATTAAAAACTGCCTCATGCAAAGCATTCTGGGAAGCAGAAATCCTCATCAATCTTTATCTGTATTACATATAGACTGGAATACAGATAAAGTTTGAAGCATCCGCAGTGTTCTTTTCCATCAGTAGTGTCTGCCAGTGGACACCTGTTCTTTTATTCACTACGGCTCTGTCCTCTTGTTTCATTTGCTGATGAGTTGGCAAAACACATTCACTCCTCCAATTTGACATGTTTTATTGAATAGAGCAACATCCACCTATCCTTAGTGCTGAAGGAAATACAAATTCTGTTTGAAGAAATTATTAGTTGTCATCTATCGACAAATAATAGATTAGGCAGACTTGAACAAATACACAAAACTTCAAACTTCTCAGTGAGTCATGCTTACACAACTTATTTTTATTTGTTATTTTTCTCTGAAATTACAAGGAACGGCATGTTTCCTGGAAAGAATGAAGTCAATTACATTATAGAATGTAAAATTCCTCAGAATGAACGTGAACGTGCTTAGTTAGTCTTAGTTAGTCTAGCAAACCAAAACTAACTAATAACCAAAAATAAATGGATCAAACAATTCCAAAAAGATCCAGTTCAAAGCTTCACCTGTTGTGAAATGATCTTCTTTACTTGTGTTGTGCATCGGCACGGCTCCTCAGTGAAGATGAATCTAATGTTTTAACGGAGGTTTGCGTTTACTGTACTATGGAATCAGAAACACATTTTTACATAACCATCTGAATAAGTCTGCGAGTTTTGTTCTGACCAACTTTACATTAAATCGCAGTACTAAAAAGAAAGAGAGAAATGGTTCTTTAACTTATTCTCTTATTTTTCATAAGTATAGTTGATTTTTGATAATTTGTATCCCAAAAAAATACATACTGCAGCCTCCAAATTAAAGGATCCAAATGACAAATCGCTACACTTCTCTGAAAGTCGAAAGACTGAATGTCAAGATTTACAGTGCATAGCTAATTAAAATGTTGTTGTATTTCTCAGACAAACTTATCATGCTTTAGAAATTAATGTAAAATAATATAATGTAATATATACAGTAAAAACTATGCAGTAACAGTTGCAAAAAAAAAGTATGTAAATCCCTTGCAGAATCTGTGAAAAAACTTATCAAAACAGGAGAAATTATACAAAATGCATGTTGTTTTTTAAATTAGTACTGTCCTGGGTAAGATATTTTACATGAAAGATGCTGAGCTGTGGTTCTTAATACTGTGTGTGATTACCTGATGACCCGGTGGGTGAAAACCTTTTACATTTGAAGATCGAGGTAAATTGTTCTTAATCCATCTTCAGGAAACATGCAAGTATCTTCTGTTGCTTCTGAAGGGCAGTACTATATGGGAAAAAAAATTACATTTCAACAAAATAAGAAAACTTTAAACATATTCATAATGTTCAAAAGTTTCAAAAGGCTCTTAATGCAATTTGTTTCGTTCTGGAGCATCAGTGAATGTTTAAAAGTCTTTTAATAGTTGTGTGAGTCCCCAAACTGTCCTAAGTGTGAAAAGATGGATGTCAAAATCATACAGTCACTGTTGGAAAGGGTTCAAATATGCAAAAGATGCTGAAAAGAAGAATCTGCAGGACACTGAGGATTTTTCTGAGGAACAGTGCTAAGATTAGCTGTTCAGGACAAACTCATGATCTCATGATCAACCGTCACAAAACAAAAAAAACAGTCATACAGTATACCATCAAGTAACCAAACACAGTATTAAGAACTTTTGAAGGGGGTTATTTTAATAATGTTTTTGTCTTGTGGACAAAAATATATGTAAATATCTTACCAAGGACAGTACTAATTTAAAAAATAGGGCAGATGGTGAACGAGCCATACGCCGAACTCTTGCCCTCATTAGGGTTCTATCCATTAGGGTTCGGAGTTCGGCATTCTCCCGGCTCGCTCCCCAGATAGCTCGCCAAATTTGCTTATCATTCATTATGAGGAAAGCGTGAACTCTTGGAGCTCATAGTAGAAGCCAGAATTGTTTTTTAAATTTTCAATTATTATTGTGGCATTATTTAAAAAAATATTTAGGCCTTTTTGTTGTGAATGTCCCAGTTGAAGTACAGGATGTACAAATGTCATGTTTATGTTCATGTTGTATATTTTGGTTGGATTTGTGAGTTAATTAAAAATGTGTGGTTGTTTAAAATAAGTATATAATATCATATAATAAATATATACAGTAGATCGATAATATCTGTATAGAATTGTAATCGTATCATAGAATTTTTTTTGAGGCATCAAGAAATATTGTATTGCTGGGTATGAGAATCAATATTGTATTGTGTCATGACAAATGGTTTGTGTAAATAACAAAAAATCATTTCTATAAAGAAAAAATATATTTATGTTAATTAATTCTCTGTGAGCCCCACCAACCAGGATATTGAGATGCATTTCTGTCAGCTAAATAAATGTTATGTGTAAAGGAAGAATTCAGTCAGGAATGACTAAAGGCACAAGGAAAATGTCCTGCAGACGAAACAGATCTCAGCAGGAATCTTTTTGTTTCAGTGCTGGCATGAACGGATAGCTTGGGCTGATGGTTATCTCACATCATTCTGTCAGGCCAAGAGATAGAAATCACACAGTGAACAGACTTTGTTTAATAAAGGCAGCTTGTGGTAGTTTACTTTAGACCTTTTCCACAGTACCATTTCCTACAGCAAGCGTGGCTGCTTTATTCCAAGTACAGAGCTCCTGCTGAATTTATTTTCCTCCGAGCTCCCATGCTAGCTGAATGCTGAAGGACACAGAAGTCTTTAATATTTCTACATATCAATATTGAATCATAAAGCTAATTTTATCATCTTTTATTCACCCTCTTGTTTGTTGGCAAAAAGGAGGAATTCTGAAGAATATTTATGTTGTTCAATGAATATAAAGATAAGGGTCTGCCTCTAAAATAACAAGGATCATTAAAAAAGAAATAAAATATTGGAAAAGAGCAGCTTGGACATTCAATAAAATGTATTTGTATTTTGTAAATAAATTTTCATTAGTATTTTTATATCTAAAGTACTAAGTAGTAGATACTGAGGTAGCATCTTAGTTTAATATAAATAAATAACAACAACAATAATAAATGATTATATATATATATAAAAAATTATATTTCAATATTTGTGGCCAACTTGAGTATAGTTTTTCAGATACCTGAAGGTTCTTGCAGCACAAATGACTGCCATCAGTCATTGGGCAGTTTTAATTATTATAAGGGCTGGAGGATATTAATCTTATTTTTATAGGGCCTCTGACTTTATTACTTTCACAAGTCATATCTTTTGTCCCGTTATGCTATTTATAACATGACAATAATCTTTTATTCATTAGTTCACTATTCACAAGTGACATTTATGACACATTTATTTGATCAATCATCGGTGAAGTGCGTAATTTCTGTGCCACTGGTGACTGTTTTCAAACAGGTTTCCTGAACACAGTTAGTCAATCAACAGATTTTGCATATTGAGGGTTATAATATTTTTTTCCCCTAACATTATCTTACAGCAGATAAAATGTTTTTGTTATTGACTTTTAAGAGGAGCATGTTGGAGTATTTTTTTCTTTTCAGCCATTATTTATAATATTACTGTATATTTTTTTTCCATACTGCTGAGCTTTACTAATCCACAGAATATTGAAACAAGTAATTTATCTCAAACAAATAAGCTCTATTAATAGAAATCCATCATTACCTTTATTCAGGTGTAACTCATTGGTGCAGAATATCGATTGAATCAAAAAAAATATATATATTTTTTTAGTCAAACTAACTACATCCATAAGATCCTGTTTGATATTTCTGCAGTTTTTGAACACACTCTCTCTACTAATTCTCACCACTGAATGCTGTGATGGTCCTGACCGTCTCACCAGGTAACAGGATCTATCCAGTGACCCGCTGAGTGATGATGTGGAGAGGTTTTGTTTGTCAATGTTTGTTTTTCTCCACACAGGATGCAACTAATGGCCTGCACAGACTCAAGAGAGATCACGCACCGACTGTAGCGCACATAGAATATGGACAGGTAATGACAGCTTTTTTAAGTCATTACAAATAGATGGGTACATGCAACAGGATATGCTACATATTTTTTTGCTTAGCATCTATATTTTAGATGTAGAAATTATTTTCTTTTTTTCCTCTGTGAGATTTATCAACGCAGTCTCACAACCATTTTATGAGGTGGCTAATTCGTGCCTATTCGTACAACCTTACTTGTATGATTGTGTCTTAACCCCAGTGACGGGTAGGTTTAGGGGCGGGGTTAGGTGTAAGTCATTCATACAAATTCATTCGAATTGGCCACTTATAAAATACGTATAGCAAAACTCTTATGAAGTGAGGTCGTACAAATTTGTACAAATTAGCCACCTCATAAAATATGTACAAATTGTTCTCTGATATGTACATAGAAGGTATGTAGCTTAGGTAAGGGGACAAAATGCCAAGAAACGGTTTTAAAGGTCCATTTACAACCCTAGCATTAGACACTAGAATGAAACAGTCTGGTTTTGCCTTATTTGGAAGGTTCATGAATAGTAATGAGGAGGTCTGCTCTGATTGGCTGTTTC
>JAUMHP010000060.1:15320695-15344833 GCA_032361065.1 Enteromius trimaculatus
TGACGCCGATGTGCGCCGCTGCGCGGGGGTGGGATGGGCGCTTCAGAACTCCTGACCTGATATTTAGATATACTATTTTTCAATAAATATATTTGTTTGACAGGGAAGCTGTGCGCAAACAGGAATATATATTATTTTAAAAAGAAAAAGAAAAGCACCCTAGGCACTTTCTCTCCAGGAATAAAAAGGGCAGGTGCTCAAGCCTCCTTTGATGTCTATGTGTGCACGTGCCTGCTTCAGACAGATCATTTACATGTCCTCACTATGGATTAGGTTCGCGAACAGCACAATGCACTGCTATCTTACCCTTTGCTAAAGCAGTTAAAGCACAAAAAAGTAGGGGTTATTTGACATCACTTCATGCCAGAAATCCAGAAGTATGGCACAGGGCCACTGTCAACAGGGAAGTGTTAGATTTTATTACTGCATCCTAATCTTCTTATCCTCCTAATTCCTCCCGACTGTGGTCTTGAGATGCTGGATGGATGCATGATGGTTTAATCCTCGCTTAGAAGAGGTTACGCTTTGCCCTCCTGCGTTACTCGCAGCGTCTCGCCCATGGAGGAGCTACTGATACCCGCGGATGCCGAGGAGGCGCCGCCCGAGCCTGCCGTCTGCTTCTCTCCGGCGGGCCCTGCTAAAACCCCGCTGGAGAGAATGAAGGACTGCATGTCAAGCACGTTCTCGGTCGGTGTCAGAGAGTATGTGAAGGACTACATCCGGCAAAACGGGCTGCTGACGCTCTCGGTTCTAGCCGTGATCACAGGATGCGTCCTGGGCTTCATGCTGAGGGCTCTGGACCTCTCCACACAGGTAAGGCTTAAAGAAATAAATGACTATGTCAATGAAAATGCACAGAGGGAAGAAATTAAGTTGTAATTGTTGGAAAGCTGTTAGTGATTTTTTTGTATCAAAGGGGGACATACTGAACTTTGTACACTACTGCTATTTGAAAAGAAATATATTACATCTCATTTTCATTCAATTTTCACTGTCAAGATAAAAACCGAGAACAATGTTGTTGTTTTTGGTTGTGGTGAAATAAATGTTAGGAAGTGCATACGGACACCTGTGCTCCTGATCTAATCCCAGACAGACAGCAGTTGAGCCAGACAAATTCAGGTTGACGTGAGAGACTGTCTCACAGCGCGTGACTCCTGACCCTGATGAACAGCTAATGGCAACAGTTAAGGGAAATAGCTCAGACGGCTTCTCTCAGAAAACAAATGCGTCTTACCCAGTTACACCAGGTTATTTATGTGTCTCACATCCAGTAGCTAATCGGTGCTTTGTGACTTATAAGAAACGAAGAGAGGAAACGAAGGACACTTTTAAACAATAAATGCCGTTTTGATGCTCCTAATGTGGCCGGATGGCTCGCTGTAGTCTCTTTTACAGTTATGAGGCCAAATAAACATGAATGAACTTCAGAAGGCGTGAATCATAAAAGATACAATAGAATTTGCCAAAAAGTAAAAATTTTTCGATTATTTTTTCAGAAAGACGTCACTAAAACAGGTTTGATAAGTGTCACTTAGTGTTATCCAGTGATCACATTTGGTAATTAGGCTATATAAAACAGTAGATATGGATATAAAAATATTAGAGAGGGGCTTACGTGAAAATCCTACGTGCAATTGAGAATGCTGGTTATTAACAGCTAAACAGAACTAGCCTGGGCCCGCCCATACTTCCTTTGACGCTACATTCATTTTGCGAGCAAAGTTAGTCTGGCGAAGCTGCCGTTTTAGAGCATTTCTGCTCCCCAAAAAGTGTGAACCAATGAGAAACGAGCTGAAAATTGAAAATTGTCATTTTCTTATTAAAACAGTACCAGTTCAGATTTGTTCATAAAATTCTGAACAAACTACTGCGGTTTCTGCAGAAATATACACGTTACCTGTTTATACACCAAAACATGCCATATTCTCTCAAAAATGCTTTCACAAAGTTTTATAAAATTGATAGTAAGACCCCTGTTCCACGAGTTCACGCTTCCTCATTAGTGAATAAAGCAAATTTGGCGTGCTGCCGGGAGAATCGGCATAAAAGCAAGATGAGAAGGAAAGGGAAACTGATATATTTATAGTAGGAAGGAGGATTATGATTGGCGGACCCGAACGAGGTGATTGATTAGGTGATGCGGTGCAAGCTGTGATTAATTCGTACAGCGCTTCTCCTGTAACTATGTTATTATCAAAACATTCACTTATTTAGTAACTTTTGAAGGATCATTGAAGACTGGAGTACTGGCTGACAGAAATTTAGCCTTGCCAATGCTGGAATAAATTACATTTATAATATATTATTATAGTTATTATAGTTTTTTTTAAAAATATTACTGTTTATCTTTTTTTTTTTTACCATATTCTAAACTTTAGCTCTTTTTGTTTCTGTTTAATGACGTGTTTAATACACCGTGTAAGATTTTGAAAATGCTTATCATCTGAAAGCCTTTTTTTTTTTTTTAACCAGGCAAAAATCTATTTCTCCTTCCCTGGTGAGCTGCTCATGCGGATGCTTAAAATGTTGATTCTTCCCCTGATCACCTCCAGGTGGAGATTTAACTCATTGTCATGTTATTTTATACAAAAATAAAGAGTGTGAAGATCTCAACTCTTACTGTCTGCCTGCAGTTTAATGTCTGGACTGTCGTCTATGGAGTCCAAGGCCTGCTGCAGGATGGGGGTGCTGACAGTCACTTACTATCTTTGGACCACATTCATCGCAGTAGTGGTGGGAATTGTACTCGTTCTCATCATCAAACCTGGCTTTGGGACACAAGTGGAGCACAGCAGACTGGGAGGTGGACAAGTCATAACGTCTGCAGATGCCCTGCTGGATCTGGTCAGGTATGACTGTCCAGAAGAAACTGTAGCAACAACACCCTTCTAGTTTCTAAACTAACATTAATATCAGCCAAGCAAATTTTAGGAGCAGGTCTAGATATGGGCTGAAAGGCTCCTTATTTCCCTCTGATTTTAAGGGTAATTACATTTTCTATCAAATGCATGAGAAAACTGCATATTATATGGATGCCAAACACCTGTGTGTTGTATAGCCAAAGTCCATTTTTGTGCATCGGTACCATGAGTTTTCGTTTTCATTTGCTGTACTATTTACAGTAATTACTACTATTTTTGTAGTGTTATGTGACCTGGCTAAAGAAATTACACAAAAAAAGCACAAAAATGATTTGTGCATAGTATATATATGCCTTCTGAAGGTGAGTTTGTGTGAGGAACCCAATCAAATTCACCCAGCATTTCATAGCATGTTCAGGATTTGTGACTGTAAATTATTCTTAGTCTTAATAAACACAAACTGTATTATTTCAGAAGAATATATTGTAAAATGGACCATTCACATGGACCAGTATTTTTACGCAGATGAAAAACAGCTGAATGGCGTGAGGCTGAGCTCATGATTCTAGTATTTACATTTTTAGATGAACTTCCCCTTTAATATAAATTCTGAAAACAATAAGTTTCTGAGGTAAATTTCTCCTCGGTTTGATAGACATTTTAATAAAAGACATTAAATGAGTCCCATGGACACTGTAACTGCCATTCATAGGAAGAGTTACCCATGAGTATTTTAGGCCATCCCATACAGTGCAATCCTATTAAAGCAGTGATTAGAGTATTTTTAGTAATCTGCACAAAGCGTCAAGTAAGAAGTGCAAGACCCTCCCATTCCCCTCTGCCCATAAACACAGCAAGACTTGTGCAGCTACTTGAAAAAGCTTGTACTGAGATATCTTAGACAATAAATACATTATTGCCATTGTTTGGTCTTAAAATGCTCACAGATAATGCATTTTTGTAAGACATGTTTCTAAATATTCTTAAATGTCCTAAATTAGCAAAGGTCTAGTCCTGGTTTAATCTAATTCCTAACCGGGAAACTGGCCCCATATGCTTAAAATATGGCCAGTTGCTCTATACTCTGCCACTAAAACTTCATTTCCAACCTTAGGAATATGATCCCCTCCAATCTCATCGAAGCCACATTTCAGCAGGTGAGTAAACAGACACTGTAAAAGAGCAGCTGTTAAGTGAGCTTAAAACTGTAATGTGTTTGTAGTACAATCATGAATAATGCCAAAGTCTCTGTCAAGGTAAGTCAGTTCACTTGGCAGCCATATATGGAATGTTTGGTTCTGTTGCTGATTTGAAGTAGCTATGTTATTTACATGTTTGGAAATCAGTTCAAAAGTTCAAAATCAGTTCAAAATTTCTGTATTCATTCAAATAGTTATTGTATTGTATGCTCAAAATAGCTACCGGGAGGCAATGGGTGGGGCTAAAGGACAATTTTGGCGGGCTTTGGTCAATGCCACCCTCTGATCAGTGGAATTTTCTGTATAGCGTCATGGATAGTGTAGCTTCTGCTATTAAATATGATTACTTTAACAATAAGTTAATGTGAATGGGTGGCTTCAACAAAAGTATATGTAATCGGTTAATAACCTCAAAGCTTAAAAACAGGTCGGTCTTTACTAGTTGTTTTTAATCGGGTCATCATGGAGTTAAAATTATTCTTTAGGGTCTGAATGAAAAGTTTGGTTAGAATTTCACAACGATAGTGTCAAACAACACATTTAAAACAGCACTTTTCAGAGCAAGCAGTTTTGTTGCATGCCAATTTAAATGCCGATGAGCTCTGTTACAATTTACAATCTGCAAAACAATGCACTGAAATTCCCTTCATAACCATCTAGAATAATGGATATTAACAAGGGTAAAACCAAGTTCTATATTTTGTTGTTTCAGTATAAGACAGACATTATTCCAAACATAAAAACACCAGTGAACACAGGACGCCCAAATTTTGTCTACCTGATGCCTGATGAAGACAATCCAAAGGGTCGGGCGGTGCAATTGGAACTAACACCACCTCCAGACATCGAGTACAAGACCCATCCAGGCAGCAGTCAACAGATGAATGTACTCGGCATTGTTATATTCTCAGCCACGATGGGTAAAACATCTGCCTTCACCTTATTAAAGGAATAGTTCAGGAATAGTTTCATTTTCAAAAATGAAAAATACAGCATATTTTACTCACCCCCAAGCCATCCTAGGTGTAAATGACTTTCTTCTTTCAGACGAACACAGTCAGTGTTTTTTAAAAATGTATTCTTGCTCTTTCAAGCTTGGTAATGCTGGTGGATAGTGGCCATGATTTTGAAGCTCCGTAAATCGGATATATGCGCAAGTACTGCAACGTAAAACTAACCTTTCCCCCTTAGGGATGTTATCACATCCTCTGAAGCAGGTCGATGGGTTTATGTAACAAAAATATTTCTAGTTTTAAAATTCAAAGTAAATAACTGACTAGCAGCGACTTTTGTCGCTGTATGTCGCTAGAGGCTGGCGATGAGGTCACTAGTGGGCGTTTTCATTACTGGTTTCTTAGTAACGTCATTGTTGACAGTGAATAGGTTTCTAGCCGCTAAATACAAACATTTTGGAGGCAAATGACTGAATATAATATAAATGTACACTGAGTCCATCCATACAAACAAAAATGAATGAGAAACAGAGAGTACTTTATTCCATTGTCTATCGTCTTCTTTCCTATTGGCTGTCGCTCCTGAAAGTCGTTCTGCATTTGCATAAAGATGAGAGATTCTGAACTTTGTCATGCTGCTGGACACGCCCACATCCGGTCGCTCATGGCCGTTGTTGCTCTTGTCGCTGGAAATTGCCAGCTCTCATTTGAAATGAATGGGATTGTGTTGCTTTGTCGCTGCGTGTTACATGTAGTGTGAACTGGGCTTAAGTTGCATCATACATCGAGTCAGAAGTCATCCAAGAAGCTGGAACTCTACGCTCTCGCAGAAAAAAAAAAAGTCGGTTATTCACAATATAATTTTAAAACTAGAAATATTTTTGTTACAAAAACCTATCGATATATAGGTTATAGGCATATAGGTTAGTTTTTACGTTGCAGTACTTGTGGATATATCCCATTTAGGGAGCTTTAAAATCATGGTCACCATCCACCAGCGTTACCAAGCTTGGAAGAGCCAGGATAAATGACAAAAAAAATAATAAAATCCGACTTTGTTCATCTGATAGAAGAAAGTCATAAACATCTAGGATGGCTTGATGGTGAGTAAAATATGGTGTTATTTTCATTTTTAGGTGAACTATTCCTTTAAGCATATTCACTTTTCATTTAGGTCTCTTACTTGGTAAAATGGGTGAACGGGGAGCTCCTCTGGTGAACGTTTGCCAGTGCATCAATGAGTGTGTGATGAAGATCATTAATGCGGCCGTATGGTAAGAGAGAGAAAGCACTCATTCATACTCATACTCATCTGGCAATCAAACAGTCATTCAGTTTAGGGGTTTTAAAGGTGCAGTTCCACATAAATGCTGAAATTCGGATCAGGAAGTAGTATTTACTTGGCTAGGATTGGCCATTGAGAAGTTGGAGGGCTCAGATACCATTTGCCGAAGATCTGAGTGAAAGTTTTCAGCATGCAAGCTGGCACGTGTGAAACAGCCGTCAGCTTAAGGGTGTGTTAAAGCCACGCTGTTTTACTGCACATGCAGGGATTATGGATGACCTGCACTTAAAAGATGTCACACACTTCTCCATGATGCTGGCTAGTGTGGCGCTAACAGAGCTGTCACACACTTCACTAAATTGTTAGGCTTAAATTATAGATTTATCCCATTTGAATTACAAGCAAATTTCTGTCTATTTGGATCACACAGTTTTAACTTTAACTAATCAATGAAGCATGTATTTCTACAAATTTTCTGCTAATTGTATCTGTTTATGATCTTATTTTCAAAATGCATTTATTCAAACTACTTAGAATCAGCATGAATCTGTGCATTGTGAAAACAATTGAAATTATTAATTATTAATAATTATGAACATGGTTAAAATTTGGCTAGTTGTGGAACAAGCAATATTCAGTTGAATGAAAAATGCATTGCTGATAAATATTTATACCTGTTTATTGTGTATTTAAAATGCATTTATTAGCACTAAACTGTTTCACATATGACTGACTGATGTATTACTAAGGTTAATATTTATGTAATTTCAACAGATTTTTCATGTTGACTGTTGAAGGTAAAGTCATTACATTAGGAGAATTGTTTGAGTAATTTCGCTTCTCTCTTTTTTTTCAAAAGGTATTTTCCTTTTGGGATCATCTTTCTTGTGGCTGGCAAAATCCTGGACATGAGTGATCCCTCCACACTCGGGAAGAAGCTGGGCTGGTACGGGATGACAGTTATGGCAGGCCTGTTTGTGCACGGCCTTATCTTGCTTCCTTTCTTCTATTTCATTCTGACACAGAAAAATCCTTTCACATACATTAGAGGGCTTCTGCAAGCCATGGTCATTGCTCTCGCCACATCATCCAGGTACGAAGAACTAGGAGCTTAAAAAATAATCTTTTAATTTTTTTTAAATGTTCAAAATCTATGTTATTTATATTATTAATTACATTTTTTCTGGATTCAGTTTTTTTTGTTCAGTTTCAATTTTCTATACTCTGTTTTAATTGTTATTTTAAAAGCATGTATTGTCAATAAAAAACTAACTTTTTTTTTTTTTTTTTTACACAACTCTGTTTTCCATTACTTTTCTGGATTCAATTTGAATGTTTACATTAAATATTAATAATCAAAAGCATCTTTAATTTTTATTTCATTTTCAGAAATACTGTGTATTTACATTTTTCTTCTAAGTGCTAGTAAATAATTTATCTGGTAAATATTCCTGAAACCTGGTAAATTATTTCTCTCACAGTTTCTTCAAGTTAACCTTCAAGTTAAAGGAGCAGTTCACCCAAAACTAAAATTCTGTCATCCTTTACTCACGCTCAAGTAATTCCAATCTGCATTAATTTCTTTGTTCTGCCGAACACAAAGAAATATAATTGAATTTGAATGGTGAAGTTTGTAACCAAGCTCTTTTGGTCACCATTGACTTACTATGGAAGTCAATGGTGACAAAAACAGCCTGTTTATAAAAACTTAATTCAAAATATCTTTCTTTGTGAAAGATTTGTAACCACTTGAGCGTGAATAAAGGATGGCAGAATTTTCATTTTTGGGTGAACTATTCCTTTAAGTTTATTTTGATGGGTTAATGTGAAGACCTTCAAGTTTCTGTTTGTAGTGCTATGATGATAGTTTTTCCTCAAATGAAATGGTAAAATGCTCCTGAAGTGACTCTCAGAGACTCTCTTATGTATTTGTGTACTCATATATGTGTATAAATATATATATATATATCATAATCACGTTTCTGCACCAAGTATTCACACAGAAACATGAAGAACATGCAGGATTCATATGTAAATAGTATTTTTGTGGATTAATATTCACAGACACTAGTCCATACCATAACTTTTTCTATTTATCCATCCAAAAATGTAGCAAACGTAAGATATTCTCTTTTTTTTATACAGTTCAGCAACGCTGCCCATAACAATGAAGTGTTTGCTGGAGAACTGCCGAGTGGACAGGCAGATTGCCCGGTTTGTGCTGCCGGTGGGAGCCACCATTAACATGGATGGAACAGCGCTGTATGAAGCGGTCGCTGCTATTTTCATTGCCCAGGTCAATGACTACGAACTGGATTTCGGACAGTTGGTCACCATCAGGTACTTGCAGAAAGAGCAAAGATGTAACCAGTTAAAGTCAGGTTTAGTGGCTGACCGAAATTTCAAGTGCAACACCTGTGTGCATAGAGCTCCTGTTCCTTAGTTTCTGTGAATGAATTAATTATTACACTGAATTTTTAAACAATGTGTAACTGTATTTAACCGTCGGCAAATGTTATTCATGCATTTTTAACTCATTAGTGAACATGCATTAATGAAAAATGTGTCATTAATCACTTACCCTCATGTTGTTCCAAAACCGTAAAAGCTTCATTCGTCTTTGGAACACAATTTAAGATATTTTCATTAAAAAAAAGTGAGGCTTGTGACTGTCCCATTGACTGCTAAGTAATGAACACCACAGCGCCATTTTGGAGAGAATCAGCTCCATCTGCTCCATTTATGAATCATAATTCATAAAATACAGATTAAACCGCTTATGCCAGATGGACTATTCTGATGATCTCTTTCATATCTTTCTAGACCCTAACATTGTTCATTACTTAGTCAATGTGACAGTCACAAGCCTCCTGGTTCTCATCCAAAATATCCATCATCTTCCACAGACGAACAAGGCTTTTATTGGTTTGTAATGACATGGGGGTAAGTAATTAATGACACCATTTTCATTTTGGGGTGGAGTAACCCTTTAAAATAAATACAGTAATATCATAATAGAAACTAGATCAGCTCGTCTAATGTGATAAGTTATATCAGGAATCCATAAAAACATAATATTCTCACTGTTCTGGTTTCCTCCAGCATAACAGCGACCGCTGCCAGCATAGGTGCCGCTGGAATCCCTCAGGCAGGTCTTGTAACCATGGTGATAGTGCTAACTTCTGTCGGATTGCCAGCAGATGACATCACACTGATTGTGGCCATTGATTGGATCTTGTAAGTTGATGTAGCTAGAAACTAAATAAAAGTAGAGTTCATAATAGTTGCAATCAGCTGTAATCATTGGATCATCTAGAGTTATAAATAGTAAATGTTAACAAGAGCGCTACATACCAAAACAATGCATGAGGAAAACAGTGAAACAGAATCATGAATGAAGTCGTCTTCTCCTTCTGGTTTAAAGAGATCGCTTTCGAACCATGATCAACGTGCTAGGAGATGCTCTGGCAGCTGGAATCATTGGTCACTTGTGTCGAAAAGACTTCCCACCTGACAGAGCGGTGAGCTAACATCTGTTATTATTTGGGCGAATTACATCATTTTTTTTCTGTGTCTATAGATTTATTTTAAAATACCTTCAAAACAAAGTTCATACATATAACCTTTCTGTCTCAACACCAGGATCATAGTTTGGATTCCCAGGGTATTAATTTAAAAAACTGTAATGACTTTCTGAGCATGCTTCTGAGCATAATCAGTGTTACGGTGTAACGCGTTACTGTAATTAACATGCATAAATCCACTGAAAAGTAAAAGTAAGGGATTGGTGTTAATTTTTAAGTAATTTAATTAAAGTTACTTATGAAGTACTGTTACATACTGTAAATAATTGCAATGGTTATTTTATCTGAAAATAAAATTGAATGCAGCGCCTTTGTGTGCCACTGCGTTCACTTTCAGTTTTTCCTGATTCACAGAGAAACGTACAGATAAGACTAAAATTAATCAAATCTAGAAATGTTTATAAACATCAGAAACATATCTATATAAAGCTTGAAGTGTCCACTTTTTACGAAAGAAAATTAGGGCCAAGCAATAATAAAAACATTTAATCATTTTGAAATTAAAGTCGTTAAATAACGTGAATAAAGTCGTTAAATTTTGAGAATAAACTCGTTAAAATCCGTGAAAAAAGTTGAAATAAAATGTTGAGAATAAACTCGTTAAATAACGAGATTAAAGTAATTAAATTTAGAGAAAAAAGTAGTTAAATAACACAACAGACTTTTAAAACGTCTGACTTTTTTCTCGTAATTTAACAAGTTTATTCTCATTATTTAACGTCTTTTTTCCTCGTAATTTAATGACTTTAATCTCATAATTTAACGAGTTTATTCTCAACATTTTATTTCGACTTTTTTCTCGTAATTTAATTACTTTAATCTCTAAATGCTATACATTTTTTTCTTATCGCTTGGCCCTAATCCTCTTCCGTAACTTTTAAATGAACAAATTCAATTTGAAAAAGAATGTCTGATTATGTAATCCATATGAAAGTGAGGTAGTCTTTCCCATATCTCACAGCTTAGTGTCTTTTAAATTAACAAATTAAAATCAAAAATGAGTATTATCTGATTATGTAATCTGTATGAAACTATGAAGGGAGGCAGGCCTAATGTCTTTCCTGTATCTAAGCTCATTATATGCAGTCACCTGCACGCAAACACCTTTACCTAGATACAAAAAAAAATCTACCAAGATTAATCTAATTTTCTTCTTTTTGAAAAGACCTGCTATGAGGAATAAGCCAGATTTTACCTTGAATTTATAATTATTTGAATATTATGTTCCCTATTGAGTAACTAAATTACTTTTCAGACAGAGTAATTAGTAAAGTTATTAAAATACAATATTGATGATGTACGTATTAACATTACTTTTTGAAGGTAACTTACCCAACACTGCTTGTAATGATATGTGCTTTTAATTTCTGAATTAATATTTATTTGGACATATAATTGGCTGCTGATACAGAAAAGAACCAATGAGCTTGCTGTCTCTAGAAAACCCTCCTCCTTCCCCAGCTCCACCTGTATAAGTCAGCGATGAGGTGATTCATGTATGCTATATTGGAGTTATGTCATGTAATATTTGCAGCTGCAGTATTTTTCACATGCTCACAGCAGCATTTCGTGGACGTATTGGCAGTACCCAGAGAAAAGTATATAAGACATAGTCAATCTGCCATCAGTGGTTCAACCATACTTTATGAAGCGATGAGAATACTTTTTGTGAGGAAAGAAAACAAAAATAATGATTTAATTCAACAAATTCAGCAGTGTTGCGTCAAAGTATCGCTGCACGCAAATAGACGTACATTCTTCTGTGTAAACTGCGACCCAAGGATTTGTCTTTGTGTATTTGCACTTTGTTTTGAATTAAAACAGCACATATGTGTGCCGCCAAAATATCATTACAATTAGTTTCTTAATATTACGGTTGAACCACCGATGGCAGATGGACTATTCCGACAACATTTCATACTTTTCTGGATCTTGACAATGTTATTTAATTTGCAGTCACAAGCATCCTGGTTTTCAGCCAAAATATCTTAAATTATGTTCCAAAGACAAAGCTTTTATGGATTTGGAATGACATGGGGATAATTGCCTTTTTTTTTTTTTTACTTTGGGATGGAGTAATCCTTTGACGTCAAGTTGAAACATTAGATAATATTTGAATACAAGCTTATTAATGCTAAATGATCTTGTTTTTGTCAGGCAAAAGAAAATGGAACTGCACAGGAGAGCCAGAAGGCTCAAAACATGGAGAATGTGCCTTTAACTGAAGTACCGCTGCTGGCCGGCAAGGACTGTATATTCGAGGTGGTTGGGGACACTGTTTTTGAACGACCCACAGTCTACTACAATATATGTCAGGTCTGAGTCACCAGACGGTTGCCTTACTTCCACGAACCTCCTTTCTACCACTGTGCCATAAAGAAGTACTGAACCAACACTTTCTCTGGTTCTTCCGTCTCTTTTTAAAATTGATATTGCAGCACTCCTCTCCCTATGCAAGGGAAATACTTCTATTTACAAGGACAGGCCAAAATTGTTCTTTTTTTTCCTCTGCTTTTGTTGCTGGAGGTACAACAGATATTGCATGCTGGCATGCATTCAGGAATTTTGCCATTCGGGTCCAGGCTGACGTTACGGTCAAAACATGATCCAGATCTGCAGTGACATCATTCAGCAGCTTTCTAAAGGTAATGGGAAAGGAACCGGAGTGACATTTTAAAATACAGACAAAAGCCAATTATCTGGCATCACGTGCAACAACACTGGACTGATTTGTGTATATTTGTTTTTTTTTTTACATCTGCACTATTGCACTGTGTAATGAACTTGCAACATTCGTAATAAAAATTTTAAATGGATTAAATGTGTTTTTGCAGTCATTTTATGAGAAATGTCGTGCATGTGAGGACAGATGGTTAACATCGGATTTGGTTTTGGAGAAAACAAGCAGAGCTTATGCCTAATTAGATAGAGCTGCTTGCATTAGGTTTAAGAGCTCAGGATGATCAGCACAAAGAACATTAATGACAAATTAGCCATTTGACCACCAAAACTAATTCAGCAGGGAAAAAACAGATGCATGACCACGTTCCAAAGCACAGCTGACCCAATTATTACTTTACACCTAGTTGCATTCGACTCAAATTGCAGAAGCCCTGAAATACTATGGTAAAAAAAGTAAAGTAAGATTAAATCTTTCTAAATACCATTTAAGACAAAGAAAACGGGAACACAAAACATGTTCTGAAAATGCCTTGGGAACAGACTATGCAATACATACAATTTTGAAAACCTTTTTGTCTAAATATGGAAATAACTTTACTGTAGCTTCTGATAAATCACTGCATCCTTAGCATGTGTCTTGTCTTCCAATTTAAAAACTAAACTCTTAAATCATGCATTATGAAGCAAAACAGTTTTGAGAAACTGATCAAAATGTTTGTTTATGATCCAAACAAGAACAAATAGCTGCTAAGGATACAGAAAAATCTACTTCAAAAATAAAGTACACACCACACCAACATATGCGATTTAAATATGAAGAAAACAAGACTGCATATTTAATTTGCATCTCACACACACGGATTCAAGGAAAACAAGACAAAAATACGGAGGAAAATATGCAGATTAATTCAACGTTTACCCATTATGAACACAAACAGTAAGCTAACTGAACAGTCTTTTACCGTTGACTCAAGAAACATTTAGAGTAATAATGAAAGTAACATTTTTAAGACAAAACAATGGCATTTATTTGAATGAAAGACATAGAACATCCTGCTACAGGACCTCAGGTCACACTACCAGCAAAGACCCAAAGCATGATGTGTACAATTACTGAAATCAATCCTATCGACAAATGAACATGCACACAAGTATAGTGCTGGTCTGCAAACCGGATGTGTACTAGTACTGTGTGAGAACAATTAAATACATTTCTTCACCTTTGTGTGGATTTACATGACTTGACTGTCTCAAAAAAGCAGATTGAATGTTCACATTAAAATGTACAAAGCTGCATTAAGGATTGACTAAGTACAGAGTAAAACACTACATTAAAATGCATTGTTAATGTTAATTCGGCAAGCAAATGTGCAACTGAACACTTGTCTCACCACATCTAGACTGAGCTTGCAGCCAAGTGCCTGCAACTCTGCTTTCATCAGACTCCCAATTTATCCAGAAACCTCCCAGACCTTTAAACATGATGCAAATTCAATGCTTGATAGAAAGATTACTTAAAACCAAATTTTAAAACTGGCTTCTCAACCACCTTCCAAATAAAATGAAAGACAAAAAATATACATGTAGTTAAATGCAAAAGAAACTTTAATATCAAATGAAAGAAAACAAAAAGCAAACTGCAGTGAAAAAAAAAAAGAAAAAAAGACAATACTTGTGGTTTTAGATTTTAATTTCCAAAAAGAAAACTAAAACACTTAAAGGCATATGCTTTAAACTCCGAGTTCTTTGGTCCTTCCGACGTTCTTTTATCTTACAGATGTGTGAGCTGGAGCACTGAAGAATTGGACTAGTCACTATTTACAAAGGTCTAGAAGAGGTGGTGATGTGTAGTTTTTACTGATAATAAAACTAAAAGCTTTCACATTATAATATAATGAACAAAATGGGACCAGTGTGATGAAGGGAAAAGGGGTTAGAAGGAAAGCAACAATGCCACGGTATCTTTAAGGCATCGTAACAGTTTACAAAAAAAAAATAATAAAAAAAAAACCTCAGATCTTCCAATATATATCTATATCTGAAATTTAAGTTGTCCAGGGTTTTAACAAATGCCAGGCACCAGGGACAAAACCACTAATGCAACATTCTAGTATCTGCTCAACCCCAGAGAGTAAAACACTAGCACAAACTTATTTCACCCCAACACAGATGTATGAATTACGTTTATGTGGACAGTTAACAATAACTGAAATCTTTAGAACAGACCGCAATTAAGTGTCACATTCTCTTATGACACAAAAAAACTTTACTTGTGAGACTTGCTGGTTTTGAATGACACTTGCAGAACTCTGTCTCCCATGCGGTATCCGTTCAGACTGGCGATGGCCATTGCGGCCTCTTCGTAATTTGTCATGGTAACAAACCCAAACCCTTTGCATTTGTTGGTGTTAAAGTCACGGATGACCTTGACATTGGTGACGGCACCGAACGGACCGAACATCTGCCACAGGATTCCTTCGTCGGCATCCTGACCCAAGTTGTAGATGAAGATGCACCACCCAGAGGAAGAGCTGCCGGACACATTCATCCCAGAGGCGCCGCTCATGTGGTCAACACTCATGGGTGAAAACCTGCCAAAATCAAGAGATTCAGTCAAGTTGCCTTCATTTCTATAATGCTTTGTACAAATGCACACTGTGACTAAGGAGCTTTACGTGGACAAACAGGAAACCAGCAGGATCAATTATGGTAATTGTATATTTTTAACTAATTTTGGCTGATACTGATGCCACTAGATTTCCTTTTATTTGGTAACACAAAGAAAAAAATCTTTTAGAGCTTATGATTGCTTTAAAAATAGTTGATGTGATCTAATCACTAGTGCACCCTGAACACATGCAAGTTAATGTATTCCTCCTATTAAATAGCCATACCACCATTTTTCATATAAGCCCAATAATAACACTTAAAGCCATTATTGGCTGATTCCGATCTTAGTTTGGTATCACTGTGGACTTATTATTTGCCCTAAAATTCATTATTTTAAATCCAGCATTTATAATACACTGCACTTGTAACATGGTTGCACTTGAAAATTTCCTCAAATCTATACATTTTCTCTGAATTGGTTTACTCACTTAATCTTACCAACCCGGCAACCAAAAATTGCTGAAGAGCTAAAAGCACTAACACTGAAACAGAGATATTCTGCTTAATTGTAATACTTAATACTTCATCCATCCTAAATGCATCAGCTAATAGAAACCACATGTGAACATTTTACTCCTCAAAAATGTTTATAGGTCATATGACATGTTATAGTGAGATATAACTGAGCTAATGCTAGATGCGTCACTGCAGAATCAGTCAGCAGGACGACACTGCAGCAAATGAAACAAAGTCACAAACCCTTAACACACAGCGCTCTCTTCTGTTGCAAACTTAATTAACTTAATAAATGGCAGCACATTATCTGTTGATTTTATTGACGTGACCTATTTTAATTTTGTATATAGCACGAGAATTCAAGACCGGAGTTACATAGTGTGTAGACACATTTATGAACTAAAACTGAACAAACCACGCACAAGTGACATTCTAGATTTGTGCTGTTAAGAACAATAACTGACATATACTACAGCAACAACTACAGTGTACTAATGGACATTAAATCCGCAGGAAGCATATTTGGTTTTCTCACCTGAAGCGTTGCGCCTGGTGGTGAACAGGACCTCCAAATCGACGAGACTGAGTGTGGTACAGCTGAGAGATCAGCTGGGAATTCTTGGTCTGGTTTGGATTGGCAGCAAATTTCACTGTGATTGGTTCAGAGGCACCAGCTGGTTTGGATCCATTAAGATCCTTGATGGCTTCCTCCGCTTCTGACCTCTTATCAAAACGAATGAACGCAACTCCACGAGACAGACCTAACAGGTCAGAAAGCCAACAAAAATGAGTTGAGACCCAGAATACATTCAACATTGAAAATTGCAGGGTGCCGGAGAGAATTATTACCCGAGGCCTGATCGACCAGTACGCGGGAGTTTATGATATGCCCGTACTGGGTAAACATGTCCTCTACATCCTTCTGTGTCATGGTCTTGGGTAAACCGCTGATGTACAGGTTGGCATCCTTGATGCTGTCAGAGCTCGGCCGGGCATATGAGACCTAATTTAATGGAGAAATATTACATTAAAAACCACTTCACTAAAGGGAATGTTTAAAAACAAACAAAAATAAAAAAATAAAATAGTAATGTTTGCCCCCATTACTGATGTAACAATGTAGTTCCACTGTGTAGCCAAAGCATAACCCTCACATCTGAGTTTAACATACGAAATAAAGTTAAAAACAACCCCAACAAAAATTAAAACCCCAAAAAAAAAAAAAAAAAAAAAGTTTACTTCATAAATGTATAAAACAGTTTTTGTAGTCTATACACACACACAAATCAAAAACAGACAACTTTCAATCTGAATTAAAACTACAATGCTCAAAAGTAAAAAACAAACAAACAGAAAATTTCCAATGAAAAAAAAAAAAGTCTGGGATTTCAGTGCAGGGCTTCTGTTCGGCACAATTTCATACTCAAGCAAATGACTACTAACATTTACTCCTCAGTTTTTACTCCACAACCACGCAAGAGAAATGAAAATAGCATATTTGAATATCTTCTTGAAAGGAACTACAAAATAAAAATGTCACTAACTTAAGTATAATTCTGTACCGAAATAAACCATGCTTAGTCAAAGACAGCCAATCATACAGATTATAAGAGCAAAAATCTTGAGACAAAATGTCAGGAGAAAGAAAATAAAAGTAAAAAAAAGAAAAAAGGAACAATTGTTGAAACTCATGAAGTTGTTCATTCCTTACAGAAAGCAGGCAGGACTGGAACGCTGTCCTAACTGCTTTGAGGCTAGTTTACCAATATGGCATCTATTATTTAAGACATGGATACAAAAACACCTCTTTGCACGTTACCTTGATAGTTTTAGACTGTAGTCTCAGGCCATTGAGTGTATTGATTGCCCTTTCTGCATCACTAGGGTTAACATAGTTAACAAATCCGTACCCTAAACTGTGGCCTAGAGAAAACAAAAGGGAAAAACAAACAAAATAAAAATAACAAACGTTCGTCCACATCCTGCAGACTATTCTCTCTGTACAAAAGAAACAATGCAAGCGGTTCTCGTGAATGACAATTGTAAAAAAATAATTACATGTTGATCAAAAACAAAGTTTGACATCAGGCAAGAAAACGGTTAGGATACAGAAATCTAATCCAAACATCAAAAACAGTCTTCATAAAATAGTTTCTAGGGTAAAAAAACAAAAACAAAACAATACCTTCCTTCACCTCCTTAAAAATAAAAACAAAAACATTAGTAGGCATTTATAAATGTTTAAGTAAATAAAATACAATGTAAATTCAACATTATAACTATACATCATATTTCTACGTATAATGAATTCTATAAATAGTGGGATGCTTTGGTTAAGAAAAAAACAAAACAAACAAAAACAGAAGATTATCAAACAAAGCTAATGGCATAGATGCATGAAGATGGCACCAGACTGACATCAATTATAGGCCTCTCCAGGTACTCCATAATACAACTGGAAATTGATAATTGTCCTCAAAAACCATAGGAAACAATAGGAAAACAAAACAACAAAAAAACAAAAATACAACAATCCAAAGAATAAAGCACATTTGTTTGTACACTTTGCACAGAAGAAGACAGGATGCCCACACCATTAAAAAAATTAAATAAATAGATTTTTTCCCTTCAAAATGTCATCTGAGTTTTCTCAATCTCCACACCAAGAAAACATTTACAGAAAAACAAATGTGCTTGACTTCAAAGTCAAATAAAAACTTAGCACATTGTGGGAGGACTCCAAATCTAATCAAACGCTCAATGATATTGAATCGGACCAGTACCATCTTTACACCTTTTCAAATAGAGGGAGGAAAAAAAATATATAAATAAAATTTGTGAGCAAAATGTTTATTGGAGCACAAAACATACCACAGTGGACAGTGAAATGCTGCCACAAATCTAACCCAAGCTTCAATAAACTGGTCAAAAGAAAGCAAAGATTTGTTTAAAAAAAACAAACAAACAAAAACAAAATAAACAGTACTTTAAAAATACCGAAAAATAAGTGCATTCCTTTAAAACGTGTAAATAAATCAACAAAAATTGTGTCGGGAAAAACAAAAACAATACAAACATTTGAAACAGACAAGTAATGAAAACAAACAGCCTCTCTTCATGTATCACAAACACCAAAGAGAAAGACACTGGCTCACTGCCTTGAGACATACCTGCCATCTTGTCTCTTATGAGTTTGGCCGACTCCACCTCTCCAATGCTGCTGAAGAGACTCCGAAGCTCCTCCTGACTCATGTTCTGGGGCAGGTAGTTGATGATCAGGTTGGTTTTTGCGTCACTCGGCTCATCGCCCATATGGTCCTCATAACCGTTCGGCATCTCGTATACTTCCTGCTAGAGAAAATATTATGCATTGTGACCAAACAATATATCTGACACTGGCAGATATCTGACTAAAACCTAGAAAAAAAAA
Organism: Enteromius trimaculatus; assembly: GCA_032361065.1. Taxonomy (NCBI): domain Eukaryota; kingdom Metazoa; phylum Chordata; class Actinopteri; order Cypriniformes; family Cyprinidae; genus Enteromius; species Enteromius trimaculatus. The sequence goes on from JAUMHP010000060.1 coordinate 15,339,819, forward strand.
AAGTAAGTAGCATGACCAACAACATCTGACATTAGTCTACACACAAAAATAATGGCCAATTTTACCTTTACTGAGCTGCCACCCTTGAGTGAGTCTCTGTCATTACCCTGGTTCTGAACCTCACAAACCTGCAGCAACAAATCAGTTGCAACATGATATAAATATATACCTAATAACACCACGCAATATATAGCTATTTGCACTTCTGTTTAGGGGCTAACTGTAATTCCTAGCCTTAAAACAATAGCTGATTGCTGAATAACTTTTTCTTACAGAAAACTAAATTTAATTTAGCTGTAAACCAATACTGTTGTATTAAACTTTCTCACTAACAATACACCTTTTGATATTTTAGCTGAACATGCTTTTCTACTGTTTAGTTGTGGTCATGGCAAAGTGCATCTACATAACCAACACTTTATTTAGATAAAACACATGCTAAAACTATAAATGCGCCAGAGAAGCACTGCTAAAATACCACTGTTTAAGTCAGCAACTTCAGCCCTCCAACTCCATTTCGGCCATTAACGTTTTTTGCATCTTAGCAGTTACAAATGATTAATTTTTCTTACTAAAATTTCTGAGCATAAGAATTTAAAACCCATCCCTGTAATTCTTCCCCATTTTCAAATCAAATAAGTGAACAAAACCCAAAACAACGGTAGCTCAATAGGCAACATAAACATCTTAACATATTGAATAAGGTAACTCACCATTTTACTGAAGAAATTAATGTAAAAGTAGATTGCAAATACTTACTTTTAAATACCTTATGTGTCCTCTTCTGACGGCCATGTAGACACCTTACAGCTTCAAAATGTTAGTCTGAAAAAGAAAAAAAAATTAAATCGTAAACAGCCCTGTAGTAAATACAAATTTTCTATTAGGGCCAGAGAGCCAAGACAGACGAACCGTACATTCACCGGTTTAGACCATTTTGTTTTCTAACGATATTTACATTGGCGAAGGGGCCAAGATATTCAAGTCTACCATTTACAATGAAATACACGTTTAACGTTAGTTGTCGACTTATTTCCGCTACGACCAAAACCAAACGCAAAACAATGAACAGTAGCGCTAGACGTATGCTAGGCTAGGCTAATCAAATTAAGCTAAGCTAGTCTGCACGAATAGCGCGAACAGTTAACCTTACCAATAAATAAACAAATGGCAACAACATAGCAATAATAGCAATACACACATGTAGAGTGGTTGCATTATCACCTAAGCTCATTTTACATATTATAATAATACTTGTAACCCTTTATGCCGATCTTTTGAGGCCTGCGCGCCAGTATCGTAGCTACCGGCGCGTGCTCGTGATCGTTTGACGGCGTGCAGCTCTCACATTTAATAAAAAAATCGCACGATAAAAAAAGAATAACATAATTTTCATACACAAATGTATATATACCTCCGTTTCCGTTGTCCTTGACCGTCGTTGTAGCAGAGCCAGTCACAAATGGTGAAGAGAACAAAGCGGAGATCTGCTCTACCTACTTCGCACGCGCGATCTCAACCCAAAACGGGGGTGCGCTCGGGTGGCTCGCGCTCTAGCGGAAGTGAAGCCACGCCTCCTCCCGTCTGGAGTAAGAGATGCTACGGAGTCACACCCCATAATCACAGACCTTTTTGGAGAATTATGATGTTTTATGTACATAGCAGTATGTACAAAAGCTACATGGATATTTGTTGTTTTTTAGTGAATATGTTTATTCTTTCCTTATAGTTTGTCAATGCTAATATTTCTCCTGATTGCTCCTTGGAATTTGAATTTAATAAAAGATTGTATTTTTTAGATACTCTACAGAAAACTATTACTGTAATCAAGTCATTTATTTTTTACGTTTATATATATAATATACGTATATTATCATATAATATGTTATATAATTTTATATAAACAAATATAAAAACTATATATATATATATTGGGGTTGGTCAGTTGTTATTGATATATAGTCCAATTCTGGTCAATACATAGCCTTTTTTAAATGTGGCTTCAAAAATCCATGTGTCCTCATTGTCACCATCAGCATATGAGCTACCAAAAAGCATATAAACTCACTTTAAAAAAAGTAGAAAGCATCTGATAGCACAATTTATTAATCTTGGAAACATGGAAACTTCTGCTCAAACATAAATAGCATCTACACCGGCTTGCAACTGAACACAGAATTCTGTGATTTAGTTGAACTGCAAAACAGTAATATTATTCATGCATAACCATATGTCCCAGTGATCTCTAATTAGGCTACTGTTTATGTCAGCAGTATGTACAAAGCATTCTTGTTAGGCAAAGATCCAAATAAAGTAGAATGAAATAAGCATCTATATTATATACCGAAACATTTCGCGATGCTGTTACATGTTCATACAGGCAGATAAATTGAGCCTACATAAAGTTCACAAAAAACAGCCCTTCGACATTCAACATTGAAAAATATTCTTGAATAATATGCCTTCTATCCTAAGAGTAGATCTCTACAGAATTTCCTATTTGAGAAGTTGGAAGCCCCTGTACAGTAGAAGAGGTAGACAGTGTGGCTGAAGCATACTAGCTGTATTAATTCCACCTCATAGAGAAGATTTCTTATAGTACAGTGGCAGTTTAGGTGCGATAATCAGTAAAACCTTCCCAGGTCTTGAAAAGAGCAGAAGGGGGCGGTAACCCTGAATGACATCAATTCAATTTGATGCGCGATAAACTGCCAAAGATGAGCCGGGAAAAACGTAATCTGTGACTGTGGCGTTACATCATATCCTTCCATTAGTCTTTTAGAGCTTTTACGAACCAAAAAATGTTTGAATTAAAAATGGGAAACACATTTAAAGATACATTATATATATATTTATCTATATATATATATATATATATATTCATAAATAGTCTATGCAATATAAATATTAGGATTTTTTAGCAATCATTCCTAAACAAATATATACTATCACAACATCACAGATACATGATCCTCACTACCTTTAGAGAGAGAATAGGATTGTGTGAAGAGTTGCATATGATAGCAAAAGAAGAAAGAGCAAAATTAATTTCAGTTCAGATGAGACAATCTTATTCACCATGCTTGTGCAAAGAGAAGAAACGACGATGTTCGCTGTGCCGCTAACCTAAATTTGCCACGAAAGCCACGTGCCTCCATATGAAGTCCAGTATCAAAATATCCCATCATAAATATGGAAGAGGAGAAGAGTGTGTTGTCAAAGCATCATTTTTGTCCTCCTTTGTCTTCCGCGTGAATCCAAATCTACAGGTCATCCAGGCTACTGACATTCTGCCGTGCTGCCGCCCGCCTCCACGCTCATGGGGAAACCATTACTGAGGTTCTTGGGACTGGGTGGGGTGGCGCTCGCCGGTGAAGGCTCATGTTTGCCTCCAGGATCCACTGAGCAACTCTTCTTGGGCACCCTGGGCCGAACAACTGGAGCCTTTGGAAGGACGGAGGCCTGCCTGTGTCCGTCTGCTATCAGGGGTGGGCGAGAGGGCGTGGGCCCGGAGAGCGCAGAAGGTTTAGATTTATGGGTAGGGTGCAAGGGTGGACTGGAGGGACTCGGGGCCCCGTCTTCGACTTGCTCGGATCCCTTATTAATGGGAACGGGCTCTCTTTGAGAATCCAGCACGTTGTCCTTCTGTATGCTGCTCTGGCGTGAAGTCTTTTCAGCGTTGGGCATCTCGCAGCTGTCCGTCCGCCGCCGCGAGCCCTCGTGCATCCGGCTTGTGGCGACCACAGCTTTCATAGCAGCCTGTGGACGGAATAACTCAGGTTCAGTAGAATTCTAACAATTCTGCTGGTAAAAAGCACAGAAATCTTAGCATAATACACTAAACAAATTCCAATCATTTACTGATTCTCAAGTTGTTGCAAACCTCCTTTTTTTCTTCCAATGATAAACAGATATCATGAAATAATATAATGTAATATAATGAAAAAAACATTTCAAGGGACAGCTCACCCAAAAATAAAAATATCTCATGTCTTCGCAAAACCCATAGAACTTATTCAATTACATTACTTAATATATATTACTTAATTCTGTAAATTCTCTAAATTGAGAAGAAGCGACAAAGGTCATTTAAGTGTCATAAAAATTAATATGAATTGTGTTGTTTAATAAAATATGATTAATTTATGATGATCAGATACAATTTAGGCTCAGTTCATTTGAATTTATGTTTTGGATTGTTTAAGCTATACCTGGACTTTTTATTATTCTTGTATATAAATGCAAACATCTTGAACACAAAAAAAGACATTTCTAAAATCTTTAGAAATAAACTACATTCTCTTATTCTTTATAGTAGACACTTTTATTTATAACAGCTATTGGTGGCTGACCTTTAATTTGCGCCGAGCATTAAATTCCTGGAGTTTCCTCTGTGTTGTGTCCATGTGGGAGAATCGCGCTGCTTTTCCAAGCACCCATGGGTGCTCCAGAGCCTGTTTCACTGTGAGCCGTTTATGAGGGTCCAGTACTATGAGCTTACTAACCTACAGACAACATCAAACAAACATAACCAACAGCTAATGGTAAATCAGCAAAGAGCGGAAAAGCTCAGGTGATTGAATAATCAAATCAGCATCTGAGTCGCCTGTTGCTATTTTGATGGAGATACTGTTCTCTCTCATCTCATCTGAAATTAGTCTGCAGTGCATGAACATCATCAGCATTACAAACAGGACAATAATGATGTGTGAGCACACAGCACTCACCAGATCCTTTGCATTGAGAGACACTTCATCCCACCAGGGGGAGACAAACTCGTAATCGCAGTTCAGAATGCGACTGTACATGTACTGATCCCCCCTTGGATCAAAAAATGGTTCAAACCCACACAGCCTGAGGGCGGAGAAAGAACAGAGGCAAAGAAAATGCAATTTATAATTTGAACAATGAAGTGAAGGGGAAACACTCTTAAAGCCAAAAACAGTAGAAAGAGGAAAAAAAAAACTGTCAAATGGTGAAATATTCTATTTTAATATATTTTATATATATATATA
>JAUMHP010000060.1:15367179-15379026 GCA_032361065.1 Enteromius trimaculatus
CCTCTCCTCTCCTCTCCTCTCCTCTCCTCTCCTCTCCTCTCCTCTCCTCTCCTCTCCTCTCCTCTCCTCTCCTCTCTCCTGTCTCCTTTACTCTCTTCTCTCTCTCCTCTCTCCTCAACTCCCTTCTCGTTTTGAATATTCTGTCACTTTGTACAGGAAGGTAAGTGCAAAGAGAGCTAATTAAACTCCACAAGTGTTTCATGTTTTATTTCAGCACATTTAGACTCATTGGCTGGTGAATAATGAACAGTGCAAAGCAAGGAAATCAATTTTCCAGCTACGGGAGCAGAATAAATAGATACAGAGTGGTAAACTAAATTAAACACTGGCACCTGAGGCTGACTGCAAACAGATGCTGGGGCTGTAATAGAAATGCTTTGCCATTTCCCGCCACCAAAGGAGATGCATATGAGGGGATGTATTTCAGTGTGAAGTCCATTGAAAAACAAGTACCATTGCATTAAACATTGACTGAAACATTCGTTGACCATGTTTATATTTAAACCAGTATTTATGTTGTACAGTATTTATAGCTCTGTTTATTCATTTTAAGATGCTTTTCTTGCTAATGGTCAAACAAGTTATACTCTGCCCCCCAGAGGAAGATGTATGCAACTCCAAGCATTTTACCAGCACTAACAAGATCTTTTTAGCTATTAAACAATTTATTACATGAAGGGCTTAGACAATTTTCATGCTGTTTGGACTAATTCTTCAAAGGCTATTATAATACTGAAAATTATTTCTGAGAACTAAAATTTCAGACTTTTCTTGTTCTGGAAAAATAGCTGACTGCCATTTAAAAGCAGATGGAAATTAAATAAGAAAAGAATCAATTTGGTTGTTCAAATTGTTCACAAACCTCAGTGCGACAGTCAGGCAGAGTGAAAGATGTTCAGGGAGAGGAAACACCCAGGCCCTGCGCCCATTTGCATTTATATAGTTTCAGCATCAAAATCACACAACACATTTTTATTTTCAATTGGACACTAATATGGATGTGCCATCAGTGCATATCTTGAATATGAAAACATTTGCAGTCAAATGGCTCCCTGGATTGTGTGTTCAGAGGTGCTCTTGTAACTTTAATGAGGAAAATAGGTTTGCAAAACTTTTCGGTACAACTAAATCATCCATCTCCATAAGACTTACAACCAGGGCCAGAAATTAACAACAAAAAATGCCACTAAAATGAACAAAATACCCCCAAATTCAGGATAAGGGGACCAAAATTGGTCTTCACAATTTACCTCAATCTATTTTAGCTGTTAAAATTAAAGTGAAATGTGAAAAGAATGAAAAGTGCAGGCATTACATTTACAGTAGAATAGCTCATATTACAATACACTTCTCACTACTCAATGTTTGCAACAGTGACCATTGCAAACGCAACTTCTAATCAGAAGCTTTTTGAAAAAAAATAATTAATAAACAAATTATTTAAATTATGTGCACCCCCCACTCTTTTTTCTGTAGTCCCTTAAGTTAAGTGATCTAATTGTATTTATGTGTATTTATACAATCTATAGAAAGCGTAGAATTGTTAAACGTTTGTCCAATCACATCTCTCTGTCCGAAGGTTAAGGTGGTCCCCACCTCTCTGAAATCACACAAAGTCTATAAAAAATCAGTTCCAGCGGTCCCCTTAATAAAAAAGTGAATTTCTGTCCCTAACACAAACTATTTAAATTTAGGAGAAATTTAGGTTTATTTGTGCATTCATTTATTTAAACTATTCTTCATCTGGAACAATTAGTGTTTATCATGTGGGCCCAGCAACATCTGTTCGCCAATGAACCACAAACCTTCAACAAATAGAGTACATTTCAAATAGCCAGGGTGCTTGGCTGCACTTAAAAGCCTTTCATAATTACTGTATCCTAAAATTAGTAACAGTGAGAAACTCCCTGGGAACTGTTTGTATAAATTCCTTTGCCGTGGCACTCATGTGGAGATCATAGGTCTGTCATACAGCCAGCTGTACAGGTGCTAGACACATTTCCCTATATATGAATAACATAATGTTGTAACATCGTTTTATGTGCGTGATATGTCACTTTGGATAAATGTGGCTGCTAAATGATGTGACAGATAAAAAATAACGGTTTATATATTTGACTTTTAAAAAAAATCACATCTGAGAAATATTCAGATGTGTATCAAAACAAATTAGAGTTTATCCCGAAGGCAAAACAAGCAAGCAGGCACATATAGATGAAACAATAAAAATGTAATCTTACTATATTGAAAAGTTGGCTATCATCATTTGGCCATCAATTTTATCAGCACCCAGGTCTGGAATACTAATTCAGCGAGGACACATAAGTGCATACGCAGCTCTCTTTGAGGGCCTCTTGGTATTTTTCTGACAGCTCCTGTATCTCATTGTCTTGGCCCCCAGAGGCCCACCACAGGCCAGAACTTCACTAATAGTTTTGGCAGCACAGAGTCAGGAAAAACAGTTACAGAGGGTTATTTTGATCCAACACCTCTCCGACCGCAACTATAAATAATATAAATCATATAAATATGCCAAGGTTTGTCTGAAAGAAACAGTGGATCCCTTCGTAGTAAAATTCAACTGCTTTATTTTTATGAAACGTATAGTTCTGCTACAGCGTCATGCTAAAATGCACAATATCGTTACAGCTATGATGCAAAACATATGTTCAGTATATGAAAGCCAAGTGTTAATGTTGCACAAGTTGTCAGGGGCTTCATCTTCCAGCAGAAGATTTACACTTGAAATTTTAATTAAAATATTAAAATACCTTTTTTATTTTAGTTTACATTTTATAAATAAGCGCTTCATGCTGCATTATGAATGCATTCTATTCTTATAATATCAATAATGTATTTGTTTAAAAAATTGAGTGACATTTAAAAAAAAAGAGTAACACCAGCACATTGAGAAAACATTTTCATCAAGTTGACGACACAGGTGCTGCAAATCCTCACAACACATGCAAACTAAGAAATGTGCTGCATATTGCGCTGACCACAACTGAAATGGTTCAAAGGGAATCAAAAACGTGTGGACCCGCTGAGATTTGCATTCGCTGGGATTATCATTTTCACAATAATACAACTAATGCATGAAGACATTTATGCAACAGATCTTACAAGCTAAATATTAGAATGCAAACACTGATCTTTTACTTAATGCAAACATTATGTTATCCAATAATAAAACAAACATGCAGAATTTCATCAGTTTGACAGGTACATTCGTATCAACAGCAGTCAGAACAAAATCAATTTTTGTAAATGTACAGTATTGAAGACATTTCTTTTACTTTGAACAACAATGGAGCTATACTTCACATACTATAAATGTTATCAAAGTGTTTATAAGCGCAGCTTTGTTTTGAGCGGTAACCAAGGAAATACAGTAGGCTTTTTGGCAGAGAGTGAATTTTAATTTTTGGCATAATTTGCGAAAGCAAAAGTCAGACGTGAAACACTTGAAACTTTACAATCAAATTAATAATAATAATAATAAAAAGGAAAAAATGTTCATGCCTCTTGCACTGTGATTAAAATGTGGTGGTAGCCTCTTATTTCAAATTGCACCAGATGTTTTTAAGGCCAGTTCAGCCTGAACAGAGCAGATGAGATTAGAGCACAAAACAGTACACTTTTAACATTTTATATTTCTAATTTTAAATATTCTAAAATAAAAAAAAACAGATGATGCAGCAAGGCGACAAAGTAAAAAAAAAAAACAGCACTTTAAACCTCCTAGGTGTGAGAGATCACTAGGAGCGTCTGGATCAATTTGCAAAGCTTTAATGGAGAATGGTCAACAGGCAAAGTTCGGTACACAGGAAATCAGGTAAATCAGAGACAAGGCAGATATTTGTGGTCGTTAAACAGGCAGATAAAGTCAGGGCAGGCAGCGGTAATCAAAAGTCCAGGACCAGGAAAAAGGATCAGGGCAGGCAGCGAGAATCAAGAGTGGTACAACAATCCGAATCAAACCAGAGAATCAAACAAGAATGAACGCTCAGAATTACTACCAGTGGTGAATAAGACTTCACGTTGAACTAACGTCAGTCTATATTTTATATAGGGCAGATAATGCCGAACACCTGCAGGAGCAAACAATCCAGGTGTGTGGGTAAAAAGGTTCCGGGTGGAACTAAAACTCAGGTGAAGGTTCCCGCTGCTGTGTTCTGGAGAGGGCCACAGAGGTGCGGCTGGTGACAGAAACAACCACCCCCCCCACCCCTGCGAGCGGCTCCTAATGCGAAATATCTGGCGATGCCAAGGTCTTCCACGGGGTCTGGGAGCTGGTTTGTTTGGGTGAGCATGGTGGAAGGTCTCGTGATTGAGGGGTCCAGGATGTTCTCTGCGTTGACCCACAACCTTTCCTCAGGGCCGTAACCCTCCCAGTCAACAAGGTATTGAAGAATTCTGCCTCGGCGCCGGGAGTCCAGAATCTCACAGACCTGGTAGATTCCTTCTTGTTCCGTAACCAGGGTAGGGATGTCTGGAGCCGCGACCTCGTCCTGGTCCCCCTCTCCAGCGGGTTCAGCAGCGGGCTTGAGCAGGGACACATGAAAGGTGGGTGAGATTCTATATTCATTGGGTAAATCTAAACAATTTAATACTGGAGTTATTTGTCTGTTTATTTTAAAAGGACCCACGTACCTGGGATTTAGTTTTCTGCAGGGAAGGCATAATCGGAGGTCTCTGGTGGAGAGCCATAATCATTGCCCAGGTTCATAGGGAGGATTGGAACGTCGTCGACGGTTGGCTTGAACGGTGACTATTTGTGTGGCTCTTTGGAGGTTAGTGTGTGCAGCATCCAAAGTTTGTTCACTGCACTGTAGCCAGGTGTCAACTGAGGGTAAGTTTGAAGGCTCTCCTGACCTGGGGAACAGTGGAGGCTGGACACATTGAAACGGGGTGAGATTTGTGGCAGGTTTTCTAAGGGAATTTTGGGCATACTCCACCCAGATTATGAACTGGCTCCAGTCATTCTGGTTGTTGTGACAATACGTGCGAAGGAAGCGGATGAGTTCCTGGTTCATACGTTCAGCTTGGCCATTTGACTCTGGGTGGTATCCTGAGGTCAGACTCACATTAATATTCAATTGAGTGCAGAAGGCTCTCCAAACTCTGGAGGTGAACTGTGGACCCCGATCGGAGACAATGTCATTAGGTAGGCCGTAATGTCTGAACACTTGCTCCATAATCACATGAGCGGTCTCCCAGGCTGTGGGGAGCTTATGTAAAGGTATAAGACGACAGGCATTTGAAAATCTGTCTATCACGGTAAGTATAGTGGTAAAGTTATTGGATGGGGCAGATAGGTGATAAAATCCACAGCAATGTGGGACCAGGGATGGTGAGGAATAGGGAGAGGCTGGAGCAAACCTGCAGGACACTGTCTGGATGATTTTAAAACTTGGCACGGGTTACAGGCTTTAACAAAATTGGAGACTTCAGTCGACAGGTTGGGCCACAAGAATTTGTTAGTGGGGAGTTCTATTGTGGTGAGAATTCCTGGGTGGCCGGCCTGGGGCTGCCACGGCCATGGCGGGAGTACATAAAATAAGAGGGAGAGAGTATTTAGAGGCAAACTCTTCATCAAAATAATTTCCTGCTGCTCCAGAATCTATGAAGGCTTGTACATTAATTTTTTGGTCCTGATTACAGACAGCGATTTTCATAGCTGAGGACAAGGAGATTGCACTCACCCGGTAGGTGGAGGATCGAGGAGGTCGAATGGGACAGTTGGCCCTGATGTGTCCCTCTGCACCGCAGGACATGCAAAGGTTCTGAGTTCGCCGACGATCACATTCTTCAGCGGTTGAGAGGTGTGAATGAAGGATTTGATCAGTTTTGATAGCGAGGTCCATAAACTGTTCTAGAGTTTTTCCCTCATCACGTCCAGCCAGTTCAGATTGGGGTCCTTGTTTGAGTGACAAGAGCTCATCCTCAGCTGCTTCCCAAGGGGACTTGTTGGACCCAACCGCTCCTTTAGGGGACCTGGCTGGAGCAGGAGCTTCCTTGGAGGAGGAAGCAGGGACTTCACCGGAAAAGCTGCACCCTCAGGGGATGTGGGTGTTTCTTTAAGGAATGAGAAAAAACAGGTGTTCCTTCGTGAGACCCAACTGGAGCAGGTGCTTCCTGATGAGACACAGTGGGAACAGGTAGGTTTACCCCAGGGGAAGTGGAAGGAGCAGGTACTCCTTTTGGGGCCCTGGCTGATGGAGGTGGTCTCTTTGGAGGCTTCAAGGGCAAAGGTGTTAAAATTACATCCCTTGTCAGATACAGCCTCATATTTGTAGGTATCGTTACTTTTCTCCTCAGAGCGTCCCTAGCTGGATAAGGTAGTCCTAGTCATAGCAGGGGCTCCATCAGGGGACATGGCCAGAGCAGGTGCTTCCTTGTAGAATACAGTGGGCACAGTTGCCTTTGGAGGCTTCAAGGGCAAAGGTGTTAAGATTACATCCCTTGTCAGATACAGCTTCATATTTGTAGGTATTGTTACTTTTCTCCTGAATGGCCCTAGCTGGATAAGGTGCAAGAACAGGTGTTCCCTCAGGGGGCGCAGTGAGCATAGGTGCTTCCTCAGGGGTCCTGGCCAGAGCAGAGGCTTCATCAGAGGTCCTGGCTAGAGTAGTTGCTTCCTCTGGGGATGCAGTGAACACAGGTGCTTCCTCAGGGGACATGGCCAGAGCAGGTGCTTCCTCGTGAAATACAGTGGGCACAGGTGCTTCCTCTACTATTCCCCACAACTAGCCTGAAGGGAGTTGCTCACACTCATCCTTTTTAGATAAGAAACATAAAAGATCTTCAACCTCCATTATCGCGCACCACCGTCCTGCAAGGAGGGCTGTAATAAGCTCATTGTGCTCATTATTGGAGATGAAGAGTTCTGTATGCATTGCTGACATACTTTGCTTATTGGATAAGCAATGAAAATTGTAAATGAAATAATAAAATATGTTATCCAAAACAAGGTGTATAATTTTGAACAGTTGTCTTCAACAGTAAACTATCTGTGACAGTCTGCAAGAGAAAGAAAATAAGAAATGAGTTGACTAAACACAAAAAGATCTTAATTCTGGCTGATTAGTTTTTTGTTAAATTTTAAACATTACAAAGTAAGTAAGACTAGTGCGTAATTGCACACTTATAGGTGTCTGTAAAAAGGCCTGGACAAAATGGACAAAATAGAGAGAAGAGTTGTGTTGGTTATTAGAGCTGTATTGATGATAACATATTATTAATAAACTATTTTAAGATGTCTTGTAACTGGGATATCACTTGTGTAGTGTAACATCTGTCAGCAAATATTCAATTCAGACCCGATTGATTTATGGTATTAGTAAACCTCAAACAGACTATGAATGCATATTTATTTTCTCATTAGCCTAAATTAGACAAATATTGATTAAAGAACGATTTTTCAATCTAATATGAAGCGTGTACTCACAATCAATCGGTCACTCGCTACAGATCGCAATCTAGTTTTAACTTGCTTTTTCACTCACCGAATGTTCTAAAGAATGACGTGTCATAATAGGTATTGTCACAGTCAGCTGGAAGTGCCAGCCCAGATCAGGGGATTGCACTTCAGTGCCCAGCGAACTTTCTGTGTTTTATGTCTGTTTTCATTCATGGACTCTCATCAATGAACTCATGTCTCCGTGCACTGTCAACCCCTGTTGTTTTGCCACTCCGTGTTCCTGTTTTCAACGTGCTCAACAGAGTGTTGCGAGTGAGCAGTATGGCAAGCCATTTGTGCCATATAAAGCTCTACTGGTCCTGGTTCCTCCGTCCAAGATACTGTTTCCTGTCTGGTCAGCTCCAGCAACACAGCCAGGGGTGCTGTACCACGCCCAGTTGGTCCTGGTTTTGCAGCTCAAGGGGCTATTCCCCGTCTCAGAAAATCCTGAGGGGTTTGCCAGGGTCCCTGACATCATCACCCAGCGAGAGGGGCTGGATGGTGTACTGTTTGGCCCGGCTACTCTGCCTGAGGCTGTACTACCTCTGGGGATGTCGGTTACAGCCGTAGAATCCCCAGTGGCCTCACTGGTGGCTGCACAGCCCATGGAGGTCCCTGAATCCTAGTTTAGTCAGTCAGGGAGGGCTTCTTCCCTGGCGGCTCAGTATCGAAGGGTGACGTCAGCATTTGTCTGGTCTCGAAGGGTGACGTCAGCATCTGTCTGGTCTCGTAGGGCGTACCCAGTTCCTGTATGGTCTCGAAGGGCGTATCCACTACCTGTCTGATCTCGAAGGGCGCATTCATTCTTTGTCTGGTCTCATAGGGCGTACTCAGTTCCTGTATGGTCTCGGAGGGCGTATTCACGGTCAGTAAGGTGTTCAAGGGCGCAATATCAGCCTGGTGGCCCCAGGAGGGCTTGGTCGCTGTTTGGCCATACCAGAAGGGCTCAGCTGCCAACTGCTCCACCCGGGAGGAGGGTCTCGCTGTCCATTTCGCCCAGATGGGCCGTCCCACCACCTGATCCTCCCTGGAAGGCATTCCCGCCTTCAGCACCACCCAGGAGGACGTCTCCTCCGCCTGCGCTGCCCCGGTGGGCTTCTCCACCACCTGCTCTGCCCAGAGAGACGTCTACGCCACCTGTTCCGCCCCATTGGGCTTCTCCACCGCCTGCACCGCCCAGAGGGATATCTCCGCTGCCTGCTCCACTCTGGTGGGCGTCTCCACCGCCTGCTCTGCCCAGGAGAAGGTCTCTGCTGTCTGCTCCGCCCTGGTGGGCATCTCCACGGTCCACACTGCTCAAGTGGACGTCTCCACCGCCTGCTCCGCCCTGGTGGACGTCTCCGCCACCTGCTCCGCCCAGGAGGAGGTCTCCACCATCTGCTCCGCCCTGGTTGCCACTTCTCAAGAGGACTTCTCTGCCGTCTGACCCACCCTGGTGGGCAGTCCCTCCGGCTCCCAAGTCTGGGCGTCTGGAAGCCGCCCCTTTGGGGGGGGGGTATGTCATGTAGGTATCATGTAGGCTAATAAAACACATTTAATGGGACAAAATTTGTATTGAATGTGATTACAATTTAATTTACAAACGATTTTAATAAGTGATGACGTTGGCGTCTCTGTGTCCTGAAAAGCACACTTCACAGCTCACATTTATGTAGCTTGAACATTTAAACTAACATCGTGAAATGCTTAAACTGTGAAAGTCATGGTGATTTGAGAAGGCTAAATTATTCTGACATTAACTGCTGCCCGCAAAAAAACAAAACAAAAACTAAACAAAAACAATCTGATAGAAGTGCATATTCTCGGAAGAAATCATGCAGGTGCCCCTGGAATATTGGAATGTGAGTAAAGTAGCCTACATAGCCATTTAGTCTAATCAATTAATGTAGCATTCAAATACATAGTTAATATGGGACGTTTTATTGAACCCTACATTAGTTTCAGTTTCATTTTAGCCTAAAATAATTCGTTTTAGCTTTTCATTTACATAGCTATAGCTTCTTGCTTCTCAGGGGCATTTTTGTCCAATTTAATGGAATCTTTCTCCCAAGGCTAAGCCTACCCAAGCCTAGTCTCGTGTAGCCGGACCTTCAGACTGATGGCGTGGAAATATTCCCACAACAACAGAACGGCGTGCAACAAGTCAATCAGCATAGAAAATCCCGATGAGATGCTTGCGGTAAACATCTGTTTGAAGCATATCTCTCCACTTTTTAACACCCACAAGCAATTTTGGAGAACCAAACACAATACCAGCAGCGATGCCAGCATCTGTTGTTTCATGTTTGCCAGCAAACGCGGCTGATATCCCCTTCTCAGTTAGGTACTTCACTTGATAGATAGGAGGGGATGCACAACTAGTAAAATTGGATCGCATACTTTTGAGAATCCAACGTTTAACTGATCTTAATAAATGCTTATTGTCACTCATGTAAACACAACTGTTTTTTTTTCCTGCAATCACACGTCTGTGCATTGTTTGCTGGCAGACCGAAAATAAACACGACACTCACGTCCCCCGGAAATCTGATAAAATTCAACCAATCATTTGATGACTTAGACATTCCTGAAGGGTTTCCAGTTAAGTGTACCATGTGCATCAGACGTTTAGCCAATGTTCCAAGGGCGTGACGTCTGAGGCTGAGACTAACCCAAGCCTTACACACGCTCCACCTATGATCATGGCGACTGTTTGGGGGTGGGAGGGGCAGACAGCATGTAGACTGTTCCGTTGTTTGGGCTGTCTTGTTGAGCGTAGCACTGAAAACATTATATTTTACACACTTTATTCTCTTTATTTTTTTCTTTTCCAAATCTAAAAGTATAAGTCTGAAACGTTTGGTTTGTAATGCGTACCGAACCGAAAGCCTCTTACCGAATGGTTCAATATGAATACGAGTATCGTTACATCCCTAATATATATATAAATATATATATGTATAAAACACCACATTGCAGAGATTTAGAGTAATTTCATTAATAACTTGTCATTAACCCATATTAAATTTAATTTATATCTATGTCTTGTCTGGTGTTTATATATGAATTACAGTAATTCAATATCTGAAACTAATCATCCAAACATAAACATAACATAGCTTTTTTTCCCCACACACGTCTATATACAGTATAAGATATTTGATGAAAGTGCATATTGACTCTCATTGACTTGTCTGATGGCTGTAGAGATCAAAGCTGTCAATACCACATCAAGCTCTGTTGCAGCTAAGCCAATTGATTTGAACTCTCAGCTCTTTACAGCACACACATACTCAAGAGCACAAGCAGAATCATGATTCATGTGTATCTATCCGTCACTGCTCAGGTGCCACTAGAAGCTTTGAAGTTGTTATTGACCTTTTCGACAGCCACATGCAGCTTTTGACAGTTTACTGCATGTTAATTTATTATTTATGTCCTGTAAGTGCCATCTCATCTGCCACTGTGTCGTGGGTTCTACTTTCATTCATATGTACACAGTAGCTCAATTAATTGTGCTTCGGGAATGTATGTTCCAGATTCTGTATAATTTGTTTCAGGTTAAAGTGTCTGCCAAACTTAGATGAAACTCAATTTTGACATTCTGCAACCAGGTATTATCACAAATAACAGTAACTTGGCAAGACCCTCTGTCTGGATGAATGCCCATCATCGGAAGTCGAAGTTTCCAAGTTGTTATTCATCCCAACCACAAACCTCCTTCTCATTTAAATAAGCAACTCAAATATCTCACTCACGGAGAAAGACCCGCAATATCTTTTGTGTCACACTAGACAATTACTTGTTGTTAGCGACCTCTAACTTATTAACTACAATCAAGACCCCTTCTGCAAAACATCTCCCGACCTACCAGAGAAACTACTCAAATTCTAGTGCATGCCTTGGTCTGCTTTCACTTTAACTACTGCAGTTCAGTCCTGGTGTATGCAATCAAACCTCCACGACTCATCCGGAATACTTCTCGAGCTTCTCAACCAAAATCGATTCAACATTTCCAAGTACTCCCACGTCACACCTCCACTTCCTCTACTGTCCTAACGTATGGGGCAGTTAATGGTCAAGCACCCTACTGCATCCAGTCCAAGAAACCATCTGCAGCGACTCAAGTTACTTCAAACCAACAGCCAAACAAGATTTTTAAACAATGTCTCTTTTGTCATGAAGCTTAAATGGTGAAAGCAAACATCTCTGACTTTCATCAAGGAAGAATAAACTCAGGCCTTTCACATATAATTGGTGAAGTAACATGACTTTCTAGTGTTCTGGATATGTTTTAGGATACAGTAAGACATTTTAAATTAATTAAAATTGTTTGGGTGTTTTTTTTTTTTAACAGAACATCATACATTTATTCAGTAAAGATGCATTAAATTGATGAAAAGAGA
>JAUMHP010000060.1:15379126-15398666 GCA_032361065.1 Enteromius trimaculatus
GAGCCCTGCCGGAGATTCATTAGCTCATCCTCAGCCTCCTTGCCATCCACGGGATGATCAAACACCTCCCTGAACTGCTCCAAGAAATGGCAATATGACGGAAAGCACATTTGCTGACCCTCCCAAAGTGCAGTAACCCATTGCAATGCAGGATTCGTAGAAACAATAAACAGTCCTAGGTCATACACGGTAGTCCAAACACGGGAAGAATTGCTCAGAGATATGTCCATGTGAACGATATAACTTCGCACTGAGAAACCGGAAGGAAGCTCCTAAAATAGGCGGAGAAAGTCGTGAAAACGGCGCGAACTGGCCGGGGTACGTGGGCGAAAAGAGTCCGGGGGGGAACTAGTATTCGGGAGAGAGTTCCCGCTGCTGTGGATCGGGAGGAGCCACAGAGGCGCCGTCTGTGACATTATGACATTCAGAATATATGAATATATATACATTTTTTTAAATTAAATTTATTAAAGTTTAAAAAAATTAATGACCATCTACATTTATTCATTTAGCAGACATTAAATGAATGAAAATGTTTATTGAACATATGTTTGAATAAAATATACTTTCTACTTTACAGCCATTTATTCCAAACAATTGTGATAAATGGTAAACAAAATTTCCCTAGCAGCATCATGCACATCTTGCCATTGACCCAAATAAAGTGTCCCCTGCTTGATTCTCACAAACTGTTGACCAAAAAAGTAAAAAACACACAAGCTTTGTTCCCAACAGTAAAGGTTGGAGGTCGTTTACCTCTCAAGCTGAAGAGTTTATGAGAAGCAGTGAGAAGATTGTTTTGGTACACATTAAGTCAGATGTGCCTTTGTAATGCAATCAGAAGACATATAATCATTCCTGCTCCGCATGAGCACTTTTGGGAAAACAGTGAATCAAAGGAAGAGCTCTGGACTATAGAGCAGTTAGGTCACGTCCCTCTTTTCCACACTCTTTTTCTCTCTCTCTTTCTCTCCATGTATAGCGGTGTATTGATTGCTGCATTTAGCTGAGTTTTAGCATGCTTTTAAAATCACTCCAACTCTCAGGCCCTGGAGATGTTTTGCTCTTCTGAACACGTCACACTTGTTCCTACCACATCCGTCTATATTTACAGGCATACCGATTTTTAAGGAAGACTAATAGTGGAAGGAGCATTTTGACTAGAAGGATACTTTTCTCATTGAATCGATTAACTGGAATTGAAGCGGTGTCTGCTTGTTTGCTAAATGTGAGTGATCTAAATTATTTCCTTTTGTTTAAAGGAATATATTTGATTAAATTGCAGCTAAATGGATTTACCTTGTTAAAATGTAGGGCTCTTTGTAGCCTCTTTAATAGCTCTGGGCTGCGTTCTCCGAAACCACTGTAACGCTACATTGTTCTTAAGTTGTACCTTAAGAAGTACCTTATCGTTATACCTTCTATAAGTCATACGTTCGTAAGGTTGGTCTGGAGCGCTCTTAGCTATACCTTATTGCTGCTGACGGTTCATATCGCTAGTGGCCACCAAGAAAAAGCTTTTTTACATCGCAGTTTAACTTCACATAGAAAATGTAAAAAATTTAAAACTTTAAAATTGTACACATAAAATACTTAAGTTGTTATAGTCTACACCCAGCGTATGGAAGTGTTTTCATTAAGAAAGTTTCCATAAACTAATGGTTGTTAGCTTTTTTAAACTATGCGGACCCGCCGGCGGGTTTTTGGTATTTAGATTTTCAAATTGTGCCTTTAATAGCGCAATAGAATAGAATAGAATAACTATTGCATAGATTATGATAGAAATAATTTTTTTCCTGTGCTTGCTGACATGTGTTGGAAACAAATAAAATTGTTTGCAGGGAGCTGAAGCACTCAGAGCCTGAGTTATACAAAAAGGCACCTCTTTTTTTGTCTTTACTATAACACAGACAATATATACAATCACTTTTAAATCATTTCAACAGTGTTTTATGTAATTTCAAAAGGTTTAGGTTTCTAAGGTATAGGTCGGAAAACACACATAGGAAAGGTATAGCTGTAGTTAAGGTCTAAGAGTCAACGTTATCTGAGAATGCAGCCCTGAGCAGGAAGTCAGGACGAGACTATTCGGCTGACAATCAACTAGTTTGTTTGGTTTTTAAGTTGCTAAGGTCATATTAAATACAGCACACTGCTACAGATATATATTTTGTCATTAATTACTCACCCTCGTATCGTTCCAAACCCAGAAGAGTTTTGTTCATCTTCAGAAGACAAATTAGGATAGTTTTGATGGTATTAGAGAGCCATCAGACCCTCCATAGACATCAACACAACTGAAATAATCCCAGATACAGAAATGTGGTAAAAACATCAGTAAAACAGTCCATGTGACTTCAGTGACTTAACTTTTTAACCAAAAATTTAATTCTTTCATCATTTACTCACATCAAGTTGTTACAAACCTACACAAATTTCTGCAAAATACAAAATATTTTTTGAAAAATAGTAACCAATCAATTGCTATTCCCTATTAACAATACTCTTTCATGCTATGGTAGTCTTTTGTGAGCAACATTAAAAAGTAACCTGTACAGCTATGGAACAACTCAAGGGTTAGAAAATTATGACAGAATGTTCAAACTTGACTCTCTGTAGTTACACTGTGTACTCAAAAAAACCCTCAACTTTCAAAAAAAAAAAAAAAAAATGCAGTGTTCCTTTAAGTAAAATCCAATTGCATTCCAAATTTTTGCTAAATTCTTATGCATGTGTTCAAATTCCATGTGGCAAAGATGGTGAATATCCAATGATATGATCTTATCACCAATCAGATGCTGACCGTTTCTTCCCCAAACTTTATTTACAACATCTGTTATAGATGTGTTTTCTTGGATAAAAAAAAACTTTGTTGCATTGTTGCTGGGCAGTGTCTCAGCTAAATTACCTCTAATTACCTGAGCTGGAGCCAGGACATTATCATCACCTCAACAATCAGGACAAATGGTGCTAAAAGAGGAGGAGGATAAAAAAAGAAGAAGAAGAAAAAAATCTGGCTGTAGCTTCAGCTAATGTGGGAAAATGGCCTCTGGAATGTCTCCAAATAGGCTTGGCAGTAAAATATATTGTAAAGACACGGCTTCCTCTTAATGCCTTTGAAGGGGCCTTATGCATTCATTAGACAGTCTGCCATCCCGGGATGATCTGAGCCAAGTGAAAAAAGGAAAGTGGAGCGCAGAATCTGTTATGACGAGGGTAAGGTGACTTAGAACAAAAGCAGATAGATGTTCCGGCATCTGCTTTCAGTCGTCGGCTGTCACTTGCGCACAGAGAGAATCTGCTGTCAGAGCGAGAGCGCAGCAGGACACTAGGACACATACTCTGAGGATCAATGAAAGCATGGCAAAGTGACAACTGATTCTCGGGTTTCTTCAAAACATTCGGAAATGTCAACCAAGTGTCTTTGTGTTTCAACAATATCAGTGTAAATCATTATTCACAGCTAAATGGACAGTCTGACCCAGAGGAAGATTTTAATGCTCAGAAAGTGCTCTTTTATTGCAAAGGACATGTTTAGAATCAACCTTGTCTATTATTTTCACTTAAATACTTACTTTCATGCAAAATAACATTATAATACTAAACTAACACGTAGCTTGTCAGTGATGTATGGCTCTGTTCATAAACTGGCGCTGCATTTAAAAACAGCTGACGAAGATTATTATCGTACATATTTATATGAGGTGTAAAATTCCTGCTGAATCGTACAAATCTGTTCAACCTCACTCATATAATTTTATACAATTTGTCGGGTAGGATTAGGGGCAGGGTTAGGTGGAGATCATTCATACAAATTCATACGAAATTGGCAACTCGTAAAATATGTAGAATTAGAAGATAGCTGCCACGCCCGAGTCGCTGTACAAGATGGCTGCCACAACCGAGCTGCTGCACAAGTTGTCTGTCACACCTGAGCCGCTGTACAAGATGGCTGCCATAAGTCAGCCCAAGTCAGCAGACAAGATGGCCACCATTCCTCAGCCAGAGTCACAACCCAAGATGGCCGCCATTCCCGATCCCCAGCCGCTACACAGAATGGCTACCACCCCGGAGCCACTGCACAAAAGGACTGTCATAATCAAGTTCCAACTTCAGCATCCAGCCTAGCAGACCCACCTATGATGTCGGTAAGAGAAATGGTCCAGAACATACAGTGCACACACCCATCACCCGATACCGCACCTGCTGGTACTGTCACTGCAGAGCCTCGACCCCAACCGGCTCTGGTCGATCATGCCCTAGAGGTTCCGCCACGACTGCGCGATGTTCATAGAGGTCGACTTGGGTTGTAGATTTTACGGAGGTTCTACCTCTAAATCGACCTCTAAATCGGTTTATTCTGGTCACTGAACCTTTTCCATGCTTGACCCCAGAAGCATGTCAGGTCCCAGCCCCGAATCACGGCCTGAAGAGCCATTGCCAGGTCCCGTGTCTGAGATCCCGGCCAAGGAAATCACTGTTGGGTCCAAACCCTGATTGTACCTGTTTGCTCATCCTGACCCTGCCTGTACTACCTTGCTCTAATAAATGCTGTATATGGATCCGCAGGCTCCACTAACCTTGTTATCATCCACAACTGTGGTCCCACATTACATTAATTACAGCACTTGGAATTTACTGAATTGCAATGAACAGCAACAATGTCTGCCCACTTTTTTTCAGTGTCCTTGGTTATAGAGGTATTTCTTCCATTCATTTTCCATATATGGTTTAAAAAATTGTTGAAGAGTTAAACCAACCAGCTATGAGGTAATGATATACCACACACACATACACGTACACACGCACACACACACACACACACATTAAAGTAGTTTGAGAGTGTTAAAATCCTCATTGTCCAAAGTACATCTACTTTAAACACTTTAAAGTTACCATTAAAAATCAATTCTCTAATGGAGAAAAATAATTTTAAATTCCAGAGATTGACTCATTAAGGGCATTCTGGTAAATTAAGTGTTCTTCAACTAAATAGTAATTTCTTAAAAGTTAGGAATTTTAGTCATATAAATGAACCCCATTTATTATAAGTGATGTATCAAACAGAACATCTGTCTATATGTGGGCTGTAGCTGTGAAAATGTGTTTTTTTACATGTGGTGAGATGAGGTGAATGAGTTTTTCTACAGAATTCCAGTCTAAAGCCTGAGCTTATACGTGAGATATGTGGCAAAGGTGCTACATCAAGATGATCTTTAAACAAAGCAGGTTTTGACTGCAAGAACATTCCATCAGCTGCCAAAAGGCAGAGTTGCATATGTTTTGCACGTTGTGGGTCAACTTTCCTTTTCTGACACCTTGAGTGTTTCTGTTTGTCCTTATGCTGTTAACCAATGTCTGCAGCGCATGACATTGCAGGCAATCTTTGAATCAGCAAAGCTTTATGGGCTGTATGAGAAAAAATGACTTTTTTCCACACGCATAGTTTCTTTGAACTTTGCTGCCAGGCAGCCGACACATTTATGAGGTTCTGCTTTTGTTTGGGTAACTTTTTCACCTTTGTTCTAGCTGCTGCCATCCATCTGATATCCTCCTCCAATAACAACATGCTGCAGATTAAAAAAGCTTTTTATCAAAATGTGTTAAGGTGCACATTCTTTTTCAGTTATGAAAAATGTTGTCTATTTATGTCTATTTATTTTTTAGTGATTTTTTATTATCTCATCTGCCACTAATTACCACACAAAACACATCATGTGCAAAAAACATGTTCTTTAGATTATTGAAATGTTCCTCATGCTAAGAAATAAATCACTAAAATGTCCGTTGAGAAGACAAAAGGATCTTCTATTGCATCGCTTTGAAAGACTGGATTTTTCTACTTGGTTTTATGGCATAAACGTACCTTGATGCACTTTAGTGAAACACGTACCAACAAGTGCATATCACTACAGTTTCCAAAAGATGTGAACACCTGTGACACCTTTGATTTCTTTTCACACAAATTTAAAGCATTTTGAATAATAAAGCGCACTTACTTGAAGTCATGTTATGTTATGTTATCTGCATTTCTCAACAAAACTATGGTTTGATAAAGCAGTTTAAATCTGTGTAAAAGAAAGTTGAAATGCCATCAACAAATGCCTTTTTATATCAGTTTTGCATTTATTAACACTTTCCGGTAGGTTTAGGGTTTGATTTGGTTTAGGGCATATTTCTAACACGATAAAGCATTAGCTTTTAGCAACAGTCTGTGGATATTTCAAATTCTGAACCATCGCGATACCTGAAGCAACATAATACAAACACATATGTACTTATATCAACATAATTAAAACCTGTCAGGGTTTGCATATTAAGCCTGTGTTTTAAAACCACTCAGTGAGACCAGTTTGGGATTTTTAAAGGGATAGTTCATTCAAAAATCTAAATCTTGTCCTTAATTACTCACCCTCATGCCATTCCAAATCCATAAGAACTTCGCACACTAATTTTTTACAAAGATATCACACAAATTGAGATATTTTGGATTTGATCCTCCAATAAACAGTAAGGGTCCTTACACATTCAAGGCCCAGAAAATACCAAAAACATTGTCAAAGTATGGTCCATATGACATTGGTTCAGTCAGAACGTTATGAAGCAACAAGAATACTTTTTGGGTGAACCTGCTGTTTGTGGGAGGATCAGATAGCACTCTGATTAAATCCAAAATATCTTAATTTGTGTTCCGAAGATGAATGAAGGTCTTACAGGTTTGGAACAACTTGAGGGTGAGTAATTATTGGCCGAATTTTCATTTTTGAACCATTCCTTTCAAATGCACTTCTTTGGATGCCACCTCTTGGAGCCTTCTTAGTTTAATATTCAGAGGCAGGTATGTCACACAAATGAACTGCATACCATTTGACATCAACAATGGAAAATATGCTAAACATTTTAAAATCTGACTGCCCTTTTTACTCAGCTTATGGTTAGTTAGATTTTATTGCTTGCACTGAACCTTTTTCTTCCCCTGACCAACCTGCAGTTCACCAGTTGAGAGCCTCGGACTCAGAGGTCTCCAGCAAAGTCAGGAGAGAGTTGAATTTGACAAACAGATGTCACCTGCTCAGGTATCCTGTCAGAGCTCTGAAGATTCCAGCACTTCAGTTGTTCCACAGGCATCGGCATTCTCTTCTACCTTCTGTGTCCAGGGATGCTCAGAAAATGCAGGAGCTAAAATTGTATTCCAACGTAATACGTTCCATCAACCGAAACGGGACACTCGCTCGCTGGAACATATCGACCAGCAGGGCTTGTTTTTCCCCCGCAGACATCATCTTTTTTATTACATTCTGTCCCTAATGAGAGCATTGCTCTCTGCTGCTGTGTGCCATTCCTGTCCCACAATTCAATATGGCTGTATGGTTGTTCAGGTCTTAGCGGGGAGACAAATGAAGGAACTTTTCTTCATTTTTCTTCAGCTGAAGCTAAAAAAACTTTCCTCATTTTCATATTCCTTGGGTAACTCCTGCTTCGCAAAAAAAAAAAAAAAAAGTGGCATTACATCTTTTCATTTTAGAATGATGATTAATAATATCTATGGGAGAGATATGATTCTTGGAACATGAATATATTTTTCAAACATTTGTATTTAAAGTTTGAATCGTTTTACTTTAAAATGCATTGAAAAAACAAAAACAAAAAAACTAATAATCAGTGCATTTTTTCACATATTATGTGAATAATAATCATATGGCACTAGTAAAAACTCTATAGAAGAAAACTAATAAAAATGGTAAAAATATTTAAATGAACTAAAAAAATTCAAAATTAAAATGAAGATGGGAAATATAAATGAGAAAAATAATTCAAAATATTAATAAAATCTATTAAAGTATCTCAACTATAATAATATTGTTATAGATTACAAATACATGGAATGACTGTATTAAAAAATATGCAAATTATTAAAACTGAAATAGTGTTTCTACTTAAAAATAAAATAAAATTAATTCAGCTGCACTGGAAGGACCTCAAAGCTTTTAAATTATCTGAAAAAATCATTATGCCCCTATATACACTTGAAGAAGTTTTGTATTTTATGCATGCTCTTTGGACATTTCCCACTCTTAACACATCTCACATATATGCATCTAAGACAAATCTTTGAAGAAAAAAAAAATCAATAGATATGACTTAATATAGCCCTGTAAGCATCTTCAATAAATGTATATTTTAGGTTTGAATTGAAATGCCCCATTGTAAGATAATCTATTGGATATGGAGATTGGACCCTTATGTGTTGTTATTCTGACCTTGGGCATGTCTTTATAAGGTATACATATTTGCTTTCATGATAGGCAATCAAAGCGCTGGCGTGGCGTCTGCCGGAAGACAGGGAGGGAGATGGTCTCGTTGTCTGGGTTTGTGTGCGTTTAAATAGTGAGGGTCAAAGAAAGTTCATAGACAGTTCTGGGTTGGAATTAATACTGTCTGCATGTGCTTCTGCTCCCTGAACGCTTGACATGAATTAGTGTATGAATACCACTGGCCTTTTCCTTGCTGCTGTTTTCTTACACAATCAGGATCAGAGCAGTGTCTGTCATCGCAAATGATGGAAAGGAGGATGTTTTAACAGAAACTTGATTTATAAAAGACAATGGAACGCATAAGGTAAATCTGAGCATGAACATGATAACATGATAACATTTTGATTTGCAAGGCCAGCTTATTAGTTTTTGTTGTCTATATAGTGTTTTATTTCAAGTTTTAGTTTTAGTTATTTTAACACATTCAACAACTCTTAAATAAAAGAGGTTTAAGTTTTTAAAAGTATTTTCAATGTAATTTTTAAAGAGATTTTTAAATAGTTTATTTTTAAATTGTAAAAAAGAAGAGACACGACTAAGCTAGAATTAAAAATGAAAATGAAAATGAACTAAAACTAAAATGTAAAAGTAAAAAAGAATCAAAATATTATTGAAAGCAAATCGCAAAAAACAGCAAAAGGGTTTTGTTGGTTGTTGCTATATGGTTAAACCATCCCACCTGCAAATCTCTGTAATATTATGGGTTTTTCTTATTAAACTTATTTTCTTCTTTCAGAAATAGGATCTGTTGAAATCCCTAACTTTAGGAATGAGCTACATCAAGAAAGACCAATAAAAGCTTGAATGATTTACAGTTTGGATGCATTTTAAGTTGAGATTTGCCCAACAGACTGTATGATACAATAAAGCAGCCAAGGACAACAAACAAAACAATGTGAATGGAACAAATGGAACAGAATTGCCTGGTAAATTATTGCTGTCTAGAGAAGCACTAAGTCATGTGTTGAAATATTCATTTGTTCAGATTTGGTTCACAAAACCCAAGCTCTTACAGAAACAAAAAACAGCAAGTATAGAAATGATCTGATGACCAAAACCTTTCTATAAATGCATGCTATTCTATATCTAATGGCTGGAGTGTGAAGCTGTACAGTGGGCATAAACCTTTCTACAGCACAATGAGCTGTACTCACTTTAGCGCTGCAGGTCTTGTCAGGTGAGGCTTCTAAACTGGGATCTAGTGCCCATTTTGGCTGCTCAGAAAACAGCCTGCCTGCCTGCCTCCAAAGCATTGCCCCAGGTCTCCCCAGCACATGTATTTTGCATTATGCATAGTCTACATTGCATCAATAATTCAGAAAGTACATCCAGATTTCCTCAAGCCTTAGGGACCAGAGCTCCTGCTTCCATACATGTCTGAACATCCAAGGCTGAACCTTGATCATACCTTCGCAGTGTGTGTGTGTGTTTTATACGCTGTCTGTCAACATGTATGTGTCAGTGTGTCACAGTCTGTGACGGTTTGGCTCAAAACACATTGAGAAGGGCCTTCTTTGAGTCCGAATATGCGCACCACACTCCTAAACAGAACAAATAGCAGTATGCCAAATAAGAAGGACGTCACGATGAACAGCATAGGATGACATACTAGTTCTGATTCGGAAGCGTGCAAACAGTGGACACTTTGCTATCCCATAATGCTATGGCATTTTTTGTATAATTCATTAACTTATCTGAAATGCAATTCATAATATATCTGTTCATGATGGGTATATTCTTCTCTTTTTTTAAAATTAAAATTCATTCTGAAATTTTTGGGGGGCTTAATGTACAAAATGTCAGGGTTGTACAACTGGCTTGCATTTAATTATTTAGATAATATTATTTATTAATTTAAATATTTTTATTAGAAGTAGTGTTGAAAAAATAACCAAATAAGCAGTGAAGCATATGTTATAAATATTTGAAAAAAGTTTGCTTTTCCAAATTAACGTTATGTGGTGCGACCAATGTGTAGAAAAAAAGACAGCTTACATCAAAGTCAATGTCTATGAGGCTCTACTGATATAAGATATTTGGATTTTTTTTTTGACAAGGCAAAGTTAGTATGGCCAAAAAAAGTCAAATAGTTTAGCTTGTAAAATGTCAAACAGTGTGACTCCTAAAAAAATATACGTTATATATACATTAATTATTTTTGTGAAAAATACTGCACACCTGCATACTAAATTATGTAATTCAACAGATGAAAAGTATGTTTTTCATCACATTTACTATGTTTTATAAGAGAGCACAGGAATCAGAAAGTGTGGTTATTGTATTAGAAAACAAAAACTATTAAAAATGCCAAAAATAAAGGCTTAAAATAAATCTGAAAACCTGAAATTGGACAGCATTGGAAAGCATTAAATAATTTAAAAAGCTGAAAATATAAAGATACAAAGTAAAAAAAAAAGGTCAAAGTCAGCATCATTGTCAATAAGTCTCTTCACATATCAGTCAGTAGGTCCATTTATTACAATGCAAAACCAGTTTAGCTTGTAAAAAGCGTATTGTTATGTATGAATGAATAATTTATGATATTTGTGAAAAATACAGCACACCTGCATACTAGATGTATTTTGGAAGCAGTTTCATAAACTTTTAATTAGATTCACAAAGTAGAAAATCAGAGAGTAAAACTGCATTATAAATCATAAGCAATTAGAAATTTCTTACAGATAACTGAAATAAGGCTGAAGCATACTACAATAACTGAAACTAATAAAAAAAAAAACAAAGCAACATAACAAAACTGCTACAACTTCAATTAAAAGAAAACGGAAATTATAAAAATAAAAGTTAATTCTAATTACTGAAATAGTAAACACTGCAATCAGACACAGCCAATTAACCACAGTATCTATCAGCAAAAGCTCACGAAACGGATGAGGAATCAAGTGAATGTCATCTTGCGGTTTATCATTCTAAGGTGTCGCGCTCGACTTTGCCTTGCTGTGAGCCACGCATTTTAATAATCAGCAATGCCATAATCAAAGCTCCAATCTGGATACAGGCCTACATAAATCAGATCTTCCCCCAATTAGCGGAACAAATAAAACAGAAGAAAACAGCTCGGTGCGATGAGATAATATGCGAGTCCATTATAACGGCGAAGACAAACAAAAACCTCGCCATCCGCAAGAGTGCACAGGCTCCAGAACGCTAATGCACTTCTGCAAACAGATAAACCAATTAAACAGAGCGGCAGACATAACAGGCTACAAAACCAACGCTTTTCTGACACCGAGGCAGGTGTAGCAGCGGAGCCATGCGGGTGGGATTAGCCATGCAGGCCGAGATGCTCTGTTCTGTTTGACCGCTGCTCAAGGGACGAGACCTGATTATCAATGAGCATAGCGCTACTCCTCCCCTGCCCTGCAGGCCTGCTCCTGTGCTCAGCGCCGCGTGTCAGAGCTTGTTAGGGCAGCCGGAGCCCAGAGAGCAGAGCGGGACGGGTCTGGAGAGCAAGGGGGGGGAGGGGGGGCAGTGGGTTTCAATCACAGTCAGTTCCTTGAGCAACCCCCCCCCACCTCTCCCACGTGTGCGTTTACCAGCGCTGATTTTTGGGCTGCCCTGGAGCTGAGCTCTAATTGACAGGTTAATGGAGGGAGGAAACGCTCTGGCGGGAAAAAAACGAATCATTAGTAGGTTTGTGCAGTAACTGTGCAATGCGGCAGGCCTTGGCAGTTGGCACCTGGGTTAGTGCAGAGTTAGTCTTGAAAAATACCATGTGGAGGGGG
This sequence comes from Enteromius trimaculatus, assembly GCA_032361065.1. Lineage (NCBI taxonomy): Eukaryota > Metazoa > Chordata > Actinopteri > Cypriniformes > Cyprinidae > Enteromius > Enteromius trimaculatus. The sequence continues at coordinate 15,391,185 of JAUMHP010000060.1, forward strand.
GTCGGGAGGGGGTTGCTGCCTCCGCTGACAGGGTTTATGGAGTATCAGACAACAGCGCCGGCAGGAAAATTCAGGCAGGTTTGGCACATGAGCACTCGGATACACTCAGGGATACACAAACACACTCGCGTTAAAACTTCAGGAAAAGTTGGGTGGGAATTGCTAACACTAACAGAAAATGTAAGAGTTTTAGACATACAGTGTAATAAATCCATAGGGTTCTTTGAGGTACTTTGGAGTTGAGTATAAATACTACAGTGCATAGTATAGTAGAAGTATTCAGTACCATAGTAAATACAAAAGAAGATCTTTTGATGAATGTTGCTGACCAAAAAGTTTACACTACATATTCATATTTTTTCCATTTGAAAGTTACTGGCTATTGTCAGCTGTTTTTGTGTGTGTGTCCATCAGCAATGACATCTTAATTAAATTAAATTAAAATGAAATGAAAACTATGTTACAACACACACACACACAATTACAAATGCATAAAAATATAAAATACTTTTTTCTTTAAGTTGATGTTATAAATCTAATGGGTTTAAAATCCAAAATAAATAATTACCAGATAATAATTTTATCCTATGTTTTCAAGCAACTATTTCCTCCACATAAAGTGTAAATGGGTCTTGCATTTCAGAAAAGGATCCCTTTAAAAGGGCCATTAAAAAGGTTTGGTAAAGTTTTAATTTATAACTTATAACTTGACTTTCTAAAAAGGCAGAGACACTCCATTTGAAAGTGTCGTTACGTTATCATTGTGATACTACTAGGTTTTTGTTAATATGCTGAAAAAGATATTTTCTGCTTCCATAATAAAGTAGTCATTTTCAATAAAATTATAGCAGTTTTGCTGTTTTTGTCATTTTATTAGTTTTTGTGTATTTTAAATATGTCTGTAAATTTAATTTTATGTTTTAGTTATTTTAGTACATTTACCAAGTGAAACAAAATAAAAATGAAAAATATTCTTATGCCTTGGAAAGTACAAATATGCTTTTATTTTTATTTCACTTCCACTGTGTCCTAACTACACGCGATACGCGACCACAATGCAACAGAATCAGTACATAATATCACAGCTAATCACAAGAGTCTTGGGGCAGGCTCTCTCTGGAAGTTCACAGCACATGCGATAAAATATTTATAATCAAATTCATATATATTAAAGCTTTTTAACATCTTTACAAGCACATAGTGAGTGACTGATAACATATATGTCAATGAATACACTCATTGTTTCGCAGTGAGTTCAAGGTTTTAATGGACATCTTTGCTTTAATTTATTTTTAAGATTTGTGGTTAATGTGTTGCTCCTTTCAGAATGGCTATAAGGTCACAAAAAGGAAATTTAAACTTACTGTAAACTTACCCTTTTACTGTAAATAGAAATAAAAAGAAACCGTTTCTAAATGCCAAATTTCGCCATCCTAGCTTGTTAGAAGAAAAACTCAGATTAACATGGTAACAACATCTTTTATTGCATGTTGTGGCGTCGTATTACTTTTGGTTAGGTCACTGTAACATTTTTACAGTTTTAGTTACTGTATCTCAAATAGGCCTGATCTGAATACCGCCATTCTAAATATGAGCTCACAAATGAAGTAAAAACAAACAAAATTGAAAAGAATCAACACAATCTCAGGACCAATTTGTACCAATTCATATGAATTGGCAACTCGAAAAATACATACAATTTGGGAAAAATCGTATGAATGCATATGAGTGAGATCGTATGAATTTGTACGAATAAGCTCAAATTTGCCACCTCGAATGGCAAAATATACGAATACTTTAGAATTGGTTGAATTTTGTATGGTTTGTCTAAACCCCATTGATGGGTAGGTTTAGGAAATTCATTCATATTCATATGGATTTGCAACTTGTAAAATACATATGATTTGGCAAAAATCATATGAATTTACACGAGTGAGAGCGTATGAATTTGTTCGAATTAGCCACCTTGTAAAATATGAATTTAAATTGGACTGGGATGAAAGAACAGCTATTTTGTTTCTAGTTTTATCATTTAGACTTGTCAGCACATGTGGAGAATCTAAGAAAATGCGAGGCCTTTCTATTTAAGTCAGCTCTGAGTTTAAGACACTGAACACTTGCACAACAAATAGAACATCTTTCAAGACATGCTTCAAGACACCGCCTCAAGCACTTCAAACTAAACAACAACCGAAGGGAGAAAAAGGCGGCAGAGATGGATAACTAGCAAGGTAAGCATGAGCAAGGCAGGTGGACTTTAGAAACTTCCTCAAGTTTAGTTCTAGCGGCACATTGGTTTCTTTTGGAGAGGGTAATGCAGCAAAGAGAATGGTCGATGGCGTGCTCGGCGAGTGTGAAGACATGAAAAGCAGTAGGAGGAATACTGCATTCCAATAATGACACACACGGCTGCCTCCACCTCACGCAATCAATGGCTGTTGAGCGCTCCGCTGCTCCCCAGAGCCGTCCGATGGCTTCCATTGTGGAGGAGAGAGTGGAGAGGTGACAGGGGCCATGAGGAGCGCTGGGATCAGGCCTCACACCTGCCCCACAGGCCGCAGATGCTGGGAGGGCCTTTATCGCTTCAGGATCTGCTTTATTTAAACAAAATCGGGACTCTTTGTTAATGCATCCTAATGAGGGGTGAGAGTGGGTGTAATTGGAGCCTCTGGATTGTCCCGCTGAGGTAAAGTTATCTGTGTGTGTGTGTGTGTGTGTGAGTGATAAATTCGAAAAGATTTCTTTACACCATCCAAATGAGTTTCTGCATGAAAAGGGAACTGTGATTGACAGTGGTGCTTTAATGCTCTTGAAGGGAGAAATATTAGCATTACGTACATACAGTTTTAGCCAAACGAGTCATACAGAAGATACAGAATACGCTGCATTAGCAACGGTTGCTAAAGTAATTACCGCATGTTGAAAAGTGTTATGCCTATTTCAGCATTTTAACTTGTGGAAATTAGTTGAGTCAATGGCTCTTTTTTAAAATCTAGACAACTTCTATAACATCCTACAGTCGGTGAGTGATTTGGAGCACTATGTATAGACAGAAGTTTACAAATAGCTCATATCCTCACTTGTGACAGTGTCAAACTAAAATCCTTTACTCTCTCTCACAAAATTCTGAAACACAAAAGAAGATATTTTGAAAAATATCTGTGTTAAAAACAGTTGAACAGTAAAAGGCAACATAGTCCAATACTTTTTAGACCTCAGTGCTCTTCAATTAATGCATAACACATTACACAGGTTTGGATAGACGTGTTTTTTTGTTTATTTTTTTTTATAACTTTAACAGTAACATAACCATAACATTAATAGAACATTTGTTCTAAGTTATCTAGTCTTTAATAACCTTCTCAAAACATTAGCATGTTTGTTAATTTGTTCATGAAAATTTGTATACTGTAAGTTTTAAATTCATTTATTTATTTAATTAATTCATTTATTTTAAAAGGTACTACTTATTACAGTCCAAATTATGTTTAGGGCAAATGCTATAATATTAGCAATGTAATAAAATGGAAAATTCCCTAAAGAAGCAAGGGAAACATTTTTAATTGTTCACAGAACATAATGCCAGAAATAATGTTAGTGTTACAGACACGTCAGACTCTCCCATCACCCAATCACAATAGAAATAGAATAGAAATATATAGAGCGACGAAGGTTACAACGCGTGCCCTGGGTTGTGCGATGTCCACTATGGTGGTCCAGCAGCTCCATCTGTGGCATGAATGATGCAGACAAGATTAGGTTCTTGAATGCTCCCGTGTTGCAGACCAGCCTCTTCAGTGGAGTCATTTGCGCAGCATCTCCGCCACCAAGAAGCAGACTGAGGCCTCCGTCATATCCTGCAGTGGCGGCCAGCTGCACCCGAGCCTGCTGGCACAGCCTCAGCCTGCTCGTCGCCGAGGGTGGCCCCCTGCTGTCAACCCCTGCTCCTCTGCCACCAGTGCAGCAGCCTTCTCACTGGCCGCTCCCGCCCAGCCTGTCCATGCCCCTGTAGGCAGAAGGGCAGGAGACCCCAGGTCGGGCGATCCAGAGATAGAAGGTACTGTTCTTCTGGAGTGAGCGAGCTCACCACTCCCTCTCCCAGTGGGTCTGTACCGCTGCGAAGACCTACTTATACTTGCGCTGCGATTGGGTTCAGCTGATCCTAATCAGCGTATGCCAATGAAATTTATTGGCGTGTTTATATAGATAGTTTGGACATCTCCAGGCGAGATTCCTATTCGTCGGTCACTGACGAGACATCCTTCTTCAGGGAACGAGAGTTACAATACGTAACCATCCAAGGCATCTTTGCAAAAAATGATTTAGCGCTTAAAATATTTTTGCGATATAGCTGATTGAAATGCTAATTATCGATAAAACTTTGTAAAAACATTTCTGTTTAACTTTAGCGCATAAACTCTATATAGATACTTCAAATGTCACAAAAAATTTTTGGAAACACCTTTTGTTGAGAAAATGGGCTTTTACGCAAAGAAATATAGAGTCACTTGACAGAATTAGCCTATTGGCAGCTTCCGTGTTTGTGGTGTTGCTCATATCAAAGCACCTTAGCCTAGTTCAAAAGCGCATTAAATCATATTCATATTATTGCATCTAAACTTTTATATATGGTAAAAAGATGAGTTACCTCTCAAACCTAAATATCTTAATTTGATGTTTCTTTTTAATACTTTGAAAGTTAAAATTTATTAGGCTTAATTTTGTCCAGGATATCGTAGTTGTCGAGTTAGTAGTTTAATTAATAAATAGGGCAGCAGGTGCAACCACTCAACAGGTATTGCTGAGGAGCTGAGAGCCAGGTCCCTGGGCCCCCAGCGATGGGTTGTGGCAAGGGCACATAACGTCTCCGTTCCCTCCATCAGGAAACAAGGTTTACATACGTAACCGAGACTGTCAGTCACTACGAGTTATGTTGTGACGACACACTGGGGTCCGTATGGAAAGCACCACAACCTGAACCCCGTCACAACCAACAGCAGGGGTGTGACGGCTAGACAGCAGAGATGGGCCAAGGGAAGACACCAGTTTACTAAGGGAAACTTTACCATCACATGAGATTACCCGCAGGGAACCAGGCATGTGGACACCTAGCCCAGTAGAGGGGCTGACCAACCGGGCAAGCTGACACCTGGTACTGGGCCTGGCATCACACTGCTCTGCCAAATCTGACTGTCGATGGTGCTGGAGGATGCTCGACCAGTGTCCAAAATACAGACACGACTGGGAGAGTAAAAGCGCTCACATTCCCGTGTGAAGGGGAATGTGGCGGCAAGCAGGACACTGGCCATAGTCACCTAACTGTTTTGCAACAGAGAGGAAGACACTGGCACAACCCGAAGGTTTTAATACCGTGCGAAGGTATTCGGTGTAGCCCAGACCGCAGCTTGACAGATGTCTGCCAGAGAGGCTCCGGAGGACGCTACACCGCTATTGAAATGAGCTTTCACGCCCAGGGGACACGGCTCATCTTGGGCCTGGTACGCCAAGACAATGGCATCCACTATCCAGTGGGCCAACCTCTGCTTGGAGACAGCCTTCCCTTTCTGCTAACCTTCGTAACAGTCAAAGAGCTGCTCAGAGCTTCTGAAGCTCTGTCTTCACATACAAGCGCAACACTCTGACGGGACACAGCCACACCAAGGCTGGGTCTGCCTCCTCCGAGGGCAGTGCTTGCAGGTTCACCAACTGATCCCTGAAGGGCGTGGTGGGAACCTTGTATCCACGGCCAGGGTCTCAGGACAACGTGAGAGTAGGCTGGCCCGAACACAAGGCTATCTTAGCTTACAGATAATGCTTGGAGGTCCCTGACCCTCTTGGTCAGGAGCACTGTCTTAAGAGACAGATATTTAAGCTTGACTGAATCCAGCGGCTGAAGGCCCGCCAGCACAACGGAGAGGTCCCAGGAGGGTATCAGGGGTGACTTAGGGGGGGTTTAACCTCCTGGTGCCCCTCAGGAACCTCACAGCAATATCATCCTTTCCTAGGGACCGGCCATTCACTGCATCACACTTTCAAAGTGGAGGGTGACAGCCTGCACTCCAACTTCTCTTGCAGGAGGAAAGCACTACTCCAGTCGTGCATGATCGGGAGTCTTCTGCACAGGCAGAACACCAGCTAGCGAACAGACTCCACTTCAGGGCATAAGCTCACTTTGTAGAGAGGGCTCTGGCCTGAGTGATAGTGTCTACCACCGCCAGTGGTAGAGCACTTAGGTATGCGCCAGGGAGGGGCTGTCACAAGGAGCATGATTTCCGAAAACCAGGTCTGGGTGGACCACAACCAGCAGGACCGGTTTCTTGTCATCCCTGACCTTGCACAGTGTCTGTGTGAGAAGGCTCACTGGGGGGGCTCTTGCACTGGCGTTGGCTCCAGAGGAGGAGATGGCGGGCGAGCTGAGACATGCGACGTGATTGTACACCCCCCTGGTGGTTGATGTACGCCACACACACAGCGACTCAGCCTGTATTGGAAGCATCTGTCGTGACGACAGTATGCCGAGACACTTGGCCCAAGGGCACACCGGCCGGTAGGAATGCAACGTCTGTCTAGGGACTGAAGGTGTGGCAACATGCAGGAGTGATTACCACTCGGAATGCCATATGCAGCGACAGCGGCTGTGGATGCCATGTGATGCGGAAGTACATGTCCTTCAGGTCAACCGCTGCAAACCAATCTTGGGGCTGAACGCATTTGGTAATGCATTTCTGTATTAACATTCTGAATGGAAGGTTCCGATTCAGAACTTGCAGGTCCAAGATTGGCCATAGACCATCAGCTCCATCTCGGCTCGATTGCATCCTTTGCCAGGAGGACAGCAATCTCCACGCGCAGGACAGGGGCATCTCGGGCTGCCACTGAAGTCTCGAGAACGCCACTGAACCTATGAATCCGATAGTTCCACTTGTGACGAGATAGGAGGCGTGGGAACTATCGGAGTCACCAGTTTGCCAGGCAGCTGGGTTGGGCGGAAGGCGTCCCATTCTGACTCATTTCAGTGCCACTGTCCGTGTCCCCGGAGGGACTGGCCAGAAGTACGGAGGGAGGCGTTGCGTCCCCTCGCTGTGACTTCCTGGCCACTGGCAATGTGAGGTGTCGTAGGTGACAGTGAGACAGCACTGGACTGTGCACCATCACAGACTTCCGGGTGAGTAGGGTACGCTGGCGCGCTTTGGCTGCCGCTCCTCTCTCCGTTGTGATGCGGTGTGCTTTCTTCATGTTTGGCGGGAGATTGCTTTTCTTGGTGTTGGCATGGCTACTTTCTATCGGCTTTGTGGACTCACAGATAGGCTTATTGGGAGCTGATGCGGACGAAGCTTTAATGAACATGGCCTTACAGTATACTTCTCGCCAGCTATTATCCCTGAAGCGGAATTATTATCTGTCGGGGGACACCTATGACTACTGTGACAGGGTTGGAATACTGCGGCCCAAGCGGTATATTCATCGGGGCACAGGACGAAG
>JAUMHP010000060.1:15404889-15427113 GCA_032361065.1 Enteromius trimaculatus
AGCAGCTGGGGCTCTCCCCAGAGCCCCGAGGCTGCCTGCCCGTTGCATGTGGCGCCCCAGCCCACACTGGATGCATCTGTCGTGACGACAGTATGCCGAGACGCCTGTCCCAGGGGCACTCCGGCCTGCAGGAACACGTCTCTCCAGGGGCTGAGTGTGCGGCGACACTTCGAGGTAATAACCACACGGAGTTTGCTGCGGCGCCATGCCCATCTCGGGACCCAGGAGTTCAGCCAGTGTTGTAGTGGTCTCATATGTAACAATCCGAGCGACGTTACCGTCGCTGCGGAAGCCATATGCCCCAGGAGCCTCTGAAACCGCTTCAGTGGCACTACTTTCCTGCCCTTGAGGGAACTCAGGCAGGCCAGCACTGACTGGACGCGCTCCTCTGTGAGGCGCGCTGTCATGCTCACCGAGTGTAACTCCACACCGAGAAAAGGGACTCTCCACCAGAGGCGGAAGACTCAGCGCGTGGAACGGCTGACAACACACTCAACTCTCGCCGGAGGACACAGCCAGGGACAATTCCTCGCAATGAGAACATTTCCCTACCACGAACGCCTCTTCAGTGTGCTGGAGCCCCAGACACTGAAGGCAGTGCTCGTGGTCGTCATTAGATGAAAGATAGTGACCACAACCAGAAGGACACGGTCAGAAAGGCATCTTTTATCCCAAAAAAGATGACTACCAGCCGCGTCAAAGACTGCTTACCTTGTGAGATGCTCAAGGAAATTACTGAATTAACAGCAACGTCGTTGAAGTGCACCGTAACGCCACAAAAACAGCCTCCGCTTGAAAGTATCCCAATACTTGCAGCACTTGCGTTCAGTTTAGAGAACCGCACCTGGGCAGCTCTCGGCTCCGAAGCAAAATCTAATTAGTGGTTGCAGCTGTAGCCCACTTATACCCAGCATGGCCGGGAGGTGGCTTGGCATGCAAATTCCACTAGCCAGTCAGAAGAAATTCTGATTGGCGTTTTCTCAATACCAGAGCGAATCAGGGCTCCCAATTCTATGACCCAGTCTGTCGTCACGACATAACGTCGTAGTGACCGACAGACAAGGGAACAGAAGAGCACGTAGTGGCTTGAAGATCAAGTCCATAGAATCGGACAAAAGTGTGGGGTGTTGACCACCCAGCAGAATCACAAATATCGGCCATGGAGACCGCTGCAAGCAGGACCTTCCAAGCCGCCACACAGCGTGTCGAGTGCGCTCTGACTCCTAGCCTTGGTGGGAGATCAGAGGACTCATATGATATATTGATGGCATCCACTATCCAAAGGCTTAAAGTCTGCTTGGTCGCTGAAAACCCCTTCTTGAGAGGACTGAAGCATATGAGCAACTGCTCGGACTTTCTCCACAGGGCAGCTCTGTGGACATATGCGTGCAGTGCTTGCATTCAACACACACAGTGTAGCTTCTGCTGACCAGGCTCCCTGAGGGGAGGTGGATTGAAGGCCTGTAGTAGTACTGGCTGAAGTGTGACCGTAGGTACCTTGGGACTGTAACCCGCTCGCCGGTACAGGAAGGCTTTGGCCATGCCAGGCGCAAAGTAGAGATGAGAAGGGGCCACTGAGAGGGCCTGGAGGTCACCTACTCTCGTCCGAGAACACAACGCTAGCAGTAGTGTGGTCTTTATCGTTAACAGACAATATGAACTCTTCTCTATGGGCTCAAATGGTGGCCCACAGAGGGCCTCTAACACAACAGCCAGGTCCCAGGTTGGTACCTGGGACCGTACTGGTGGCCTTAACCTCAGCGCACCGCGGAGGAAGCGTATGACCAGGGGTTCTTTACCAACTGTATGTCCACCAAGAGAGGAGTGGTACTGTAGGCCGATATAGCCGCCACGTAAACCTTCAGGGTGGAGTGAGTGACCCCAGTAGAGAATCCGGCCTGCAAAAATTCTAGAACTGTACCGACTGGGTAGTTAACTGGATCTTGCTGGCGTTCTCTACACCACGAAGTGAATAACTTCCAAACTTGGGTACTTTTCTTGCTTTTTTTTTTTTTGCAGCAGCACACTTAACATCCTATTTACACACACACACACGTTTGTTATTGTGAAATATGGGGACATTCCATGGCCATAATGGTTTAAAAAATAAAAAAATCATGTCCTCCAAAGTCGCCTTCTGCTTGTCATTATACAAATTTGCGACCTCATATGTCACAAAAATGCACACACACACACACGTACACACACACACACACACAAACAAACAGTATTATATATTTGATCTCATGTACATCTATGAATTAATAAGGATATTATTGATTACATACATTACAATACACTCTCAGAAATAAAGGTACAATAGCTGTTACCGGTACGGTACATTTTCAAAAAATAAACTTTTGTAACTATTAGTTTAAAAGATGTACACTTTAAGTATTAATATGTACCTTTAGGTAACAAAATGGACCATTTAGGTACAAACACATAACTTTTAAATATGACAGCTTTTGTACCTTTATTTCTGAGAGTGCATATAAGTAAAGATATTGTCACACATTTTTTAATATATGAAAAGAGGTAATTTTTTAAAGCATTATGAATATAGTAAAACAATATATTATTTAGTAAATTTATATACACAATAAAAAATTATTAATTTATATGAAAATATACTTTGTGTAGTACAGGATGCCCAATCACTGGCTTTTAACTCTTCTACAAAGTTCAGCTACAACTCTAATCAAACACACCTGCTTTTAATTTTCAAAGATCCTGAGAACCTTAATTAGTTGCTTCATGTGTGTTTGATTAGAGTTGGAGCTAAACTTTGCAGGACAGTTGATCGCCAGGAGCAGAATTGGGCACCCCTGGTGTAGAAGATGACCTGCTGCATTTGCCAAAAACCTTTGTAGTATACAACACTTAATTCTCCAACACTTCAGACATTTTCAAAGAAAATATGACAAAAAATAACTGTTTATAAGATGATAACTGGACCACACTCTATGAATTAGCAATGTGCTCAGGCCATGCAAAACATTTATTGCTGCATAATGCGTTCTACTTGGCTTGCTATTTAAAAAAAACAAAAACATTATTCATTAAATGCAGTTCCAAACATAGTGATTATATGCAAGCTTTGCATTTTTAAGTACAACATGACATAAATATTGGATTATTTCTACATTAGGTTCCATATTACGACCCCTGTACACCATATTAACTTCAGTAACCTAAGAAAAATAGTCCACTGAGAAAGAACATTGCTCGCTTCATCTTAAAAGAAAACTTTTGCCTGACAAAGTAATCAAACTACTGTTTCAACAACCGTACTGCTGCTTCATCAAGCCTAACCCAAGAAAAACCAACCTCGCTCCTCTGGATCACTTGATCACACCCCTTTATCTTCATGGTTTTCACCTTCTGTCTTTAATTTTTTCTCTAAACATTAAATATCCCCTTTTCCCACTGTAACAATGAGTTATTACAACACCTCTGGGAGAGCTCTCTGCACGCTTTAATATAAACACTTTCGCAGCTGGAGAGAAGAGAAAGGGGTCAAAGGAAAAAAACTTGGATGAAAAGATAACATCTACAGAAGAACGTCGTTCCACTCCCTTCCCGAAGCAGAAGGAGAGTCAGGGTGGAAGCTGGGGTCCGATGGGAGACCCGTGGTGAGAACGGCAGTAAATGCAACATGAGGTTCCTGTGGTGGAGGCCCAGCAAAGCTAATGGACGAAACAGGCTGGCAAGAATTGCAGTGGTGGTCCCGACAAGAGTCATCCCTTCTGAGCGAGCTTAGCTTTCACCTTCCCTGCAGACCCCTCAATAATTTCGAACAAAAGACCTCTCTTGAGGTATTATAAAAGCAAGAAAGCTCATTCCCAGATTACAAATGCGGTTAAGGATGATTGAATATGGTGTGTTCCAGTGAGTTTGAAGTATTTCTTTCCTACTGCTGCTTTCCCTGTGAAACTAATCGTGAAAAGGGTAAGTGAGTCTCTGACTGCTTACCAGGTTGCTTGTTTGAAGAGCTGGGTCAAACGGTGCAGCGCTCTAAAGCATCAACTGTATTCCAAAGAACGCAACTGACCTTGCTTTCAAAGCTGAGGACAGATGTGTCAAGAAAATCTGGCTTAAAAGTGAGACCGGATGAATTGAAAGACCTTGACTATGATCTTTGGAAACGTGGAGACCTCCAACTTAGAGCGTCATATGAGAATGAAGTCATGGCGCCCTGTCAGGAGAAAAAAGCCACAAGAGTTGGTCTGATTTACTGGAACAGATCCTGCTACACGGGTTTAAGTGACATCTTTTATACAAGTCTTTGTACTTCTTGAGGTGGTTTTAAATTGCAATTGCAGTGGAACTCAAAGCCAAAAAAGAATTATTCATGGAGTAGTACACTGCTGAATGACGTTCAAATCATAACTTTTTATGAACATTTATCTGAATCCCACACAAATAGATAATTTCTAATAGGAGCCGCATATTGATCAAACGAGGCAAGATTTCTTCTCCATCTCAGCCCAGCGCTTTAATTCAACCATCAGTTATTCTCAACAATCTGGCTTGGGACATTTGGGCACTCAGCATGGAGTTGGGCTTGGATGTCCAATCTCAACAAAAACGGGGCTGTGTGGGGTAAGAAATTAGGCCCAAAGGAAATGGCTTCACTCAGCACCTGGGCACCACAGGCGTGCCGGCCCACACGGTGTTGGCCGATCAAAGCTCAGCCGTCACTTGAGACATAATAAAAATAACTAAACGATGCCCTCAATGAATGGGGGAGGGGGAAGTGTGGAGGTGTTCGGTTAGAGCTGAATTAAGGGGGCTGGGTGGAGTTGGTGAGGGGCGAAAGCACAAGAGAATCTTTTTCCCAGCAGTTTGGAGCTACTGTGACCTGTTGTGGAAGGTGATAGCATGAAGGAATGTGCCACAGAACCTTGCGGTCAGGGCTCAAGGGTGCGGGAGTACGACTCTGGGGACCCTCATGCTCAGACGGCCAGACGTAGGGTCAAGGTTGGGTTTCTGACCCAGACATGATGGGGGATAGGATGGAGAAACTGAATTTTGCTTATTGAATTGACAAAATTATTAAATAAAATGTGTAATGTAATATAAAATGTTTGCAAAAAGTTACATAAAAAATATATATATATATATATTTATACACATACACATATATTTGTAAAGTTACAAAATTTAGACCATTATACTGTTCATTAATTAATTTTTATTTAAAGATCACATTTTAAAAAATCCCATGGTTGACCAAAGTGCTGTTCAAATTAAAACAATCACATACAAATATATATTACTAAACATAATAAGCTCTCACAGAGGAAACCATTTCATACATTAAGAACCCGTACTAAGGAGGTGTGTCTTGACTTTAGATTTAAAAGAGGACAATAAGAGACAGTTCAAATTGAGACTGACAGGTTTTTCCAAAGTTTGGGACCTGCTATTGCAAAAACTCGATCTCAATGATGCTTTAACCTTGATCTACAGACAGACAGCATTCCAAGGCTGCCAGATCTAAGTGAACTGGAAGGAATGTGATAATGTATAATCAGTAAGTAATCAGAAAGATATATTGGTGTTAGTCTGTGTAGAGCTTTAAAAACAAAGACTAAAATTTTTTATTCTATTCTGTTCGTTTAACTGGTAGCCAATGCAGAGAGAATGGGAAAAAAATGGGAGAGATGTGTTCAAATTTTTCTGGCTGCAGCATTTTGTACCAGCTGAAGTCATCCAGTCTAAGATTGAATTGCTTCATAGTGAAGTGAACCGCAGTAATTGAGGCGTGAAAAAATAAATGAATTAATAACTAATTTAAAGTTTTTTAACGAAAGGGCAGGTTTGACTTTAGCAAGATGTTGTAAATGATAAAAGCAGGATTTGACAACAACATTAATTTGTTTTACAAACTTAAGACCTAAATCAAATAACACACCTAAATTTTTTGCTGAGGTCTAGACGCCAAAATCATAGGAATCAATTAGGCCAAACAGTAAAACTTCGGTTTCGTTCTCATTAAGGGCTAAAATCGTGTGAGAGCCAGGTTTTCACTTCATGAAAACAAGCTAACAGAACACCTATGGAGCTGGAATCATTATGTTTAAAAGGGATGTATAGTTGGGTGTCATCAGCATATAAGTGAAATGATGCTCAATATTTAGAAAAGATGGAACTCAATGGCAGCAAATATAGAGAGAAAAATGTTGGAGCCAGAATAGTTTCATGTGGAACGCCACAAGAAAGACATGCAGGAACTGGAACCAGTTCAAGATGATACCCTGAAAAACTAAAAGGTTTTCCTGTCTGGAGAAGTACAGAGTGATCAACAATATCAAATGCTGAGCTGAGATCTAGGAGGACCAGAACTACAGCAGTACCATTGTCAGTAGCCAGCAAAATGTCATTAGTAACCTTCAGTAAAGCAGATTCAGTACTGTGGAATTTAGTGGAATTTGGAGATTAGAGATTGGTCTAAAATTGCCAATATCAAGATTTGGTTTCTTCAAAAGTGGAGTTACAGAAGCATGATTCAGGCAGCCAGGGACCATGGCAGTACTCAAAGACATATTAATGAGAAGCGTAAGATCTGGGCCAATAGTATCAGCAATTTACTTCAAAAAGTGTGATGGAATACTATCATATGGACAAAAAGTTGGGTTTCAGGTGAGCAATAATATCTTTACAGGTCTGAAGGGAAATGAGACTAAATGTGCTCGAAATAGGAGAGCCCCCAGTTTTTACAGGTGAAGAATGCAAATAATAAAATCTCAATAAAAAAGGTCAAAAAGTTTTCACATACAAGATCAGACATAACAGGGAAAGTGTGGGTTTAAAACAGCATCAATAGTAGTATATAAAACTTTTGGCCTATGATGGTTTTTGGAAATGGTGTCAGACAAAAACTTAAATTTTGCAGACTTAACAGATTTTACCGATTTTACAATACAGAAAGAGACTCCTTTAAAATGTCATAAGACACCTGCACATTGTCCTTATGCCATTTGCATTCCGCTTGTCTGCAGATTCTTCGGAGTGAGCGAATAGAATAGGCTTTTTGATAGAAGGCTTACTCCTTAAGGGAGCAATGTCATTAACGATATTAAAACAAGTGTTGTTAAAAAGATTAAGATAGGTATTAACATGAGATCTTACTGCAGACGAGTGTGCAGATGAGTGTTCAGTTTAGACATTTGATCTAGAGACATTTGATCTAGAGACCTGCACTCCCGCAGAATTGATGGGTGAATACGGGTGCGGGCGGAAAGGTCCTCATAGTTACATGTTAGCGCTCTTGTCTACTGCACAAATGCAACAAGAACGACAAAATAAAGTAAAAACAATTTACAGGCACAAGTTCGGAAGCTAATTCTTTCGTGGTTCATAGACCCACACCGAGGCACAATGTCTGAAGACTGGAGACACTAATGGGCAGCCATGGCGACAAACAAGGTGGGAGGAGGCTTCCGAGGGCAACTGCAGTGCAACTCGTGACAGCTGAAGGAAAAATAGGCTGTCGCACGTTCTGTAGCAGTATTAGGCCAAATGCTTTTCTGTTCGAACACTTCAGAAATCAATGTTTATTATTATTTCGTTTCATTGCGAAATTATTAGCCTATTTCTAACTGTATTTCTATGTTCTGAAAAGCTCCTTGTTCATATCCATGTTTATTATTCCATTTAATTAAACACAAATAAAATGAAACATACTTGTTTATTTTCCATTTCAAAAGGAAGCAATTAAAACAAATAATAGAGTAGCGGGAAGAAGTGGTGAAAATCCAAACCACCTCCATGACCCAAAGATCGCAAGAAGTTAAAAAATGAGCAGTTAGGCGGAATGAGCTTGGAGAAAGGACTTAAATCCCCCTCTTTGGTCCATGTTTCCGTCATAAACAGCAAATCCAGCCTCAGTGAGATTAAAAAGTCATGAAAAATGATCGTCTTATTTACCAAAGACCGCACGTTTAGTAGTGCCGTTGTAAAAGGGACTGGATCACCATCTCGCCATCTTGTTTAAAAGCCAAAAACTCAATATAATAATAAAATATAATATTAAAACATGTTTTTTTTACTTTTAAACCCTGTAGAATGTCTTGCCCGTAGAGTTTCTGTAAATGTGATTTCTGTTTGTTGTTGGATGAATCGAAATGATTTTCTGTAACAGATGCTGTCCATAGAGCTTAACTTGTTTTGAACCCATAGCATTCCTTTCATATAACTTATTAAATGATAGTTTTGGGGGGGAATTTGATGATGTTTTAGTTAAAGAAGCTGTTGAAAAGTTTACAAGAAATCATTAAAGGATTTCATTATGTTAGATGTGTTCATTTAAGTGTCAAAACATCTGAGAAAGATGGGAAACAAAATGTTTGATGATGCAATTATTTTAATTACTTTCAGAGCAGCAATTTACAGCCAAGTAAGAGACTAGCATATTTTTTTTTTCCTGCCAACAACACAGTTTACAAAGTACATAACAGTCATATTCAAATGAAGTCTCAAAGACAGTTTGTGATTAGTGGGCCATGTTCAGTTCACATCAGATTTATGATTGTATACGCTCTGTATTGTGAGATAAAGACATTAAGAATTAATCATTCACAGATGTGTGCCTCATAATTTGCAGAGAAACACTGAAATATTATTCATCAGATGCAGAGGTATGTATCGCTCTGTATTAAAATCTCATTTTCTGTCTTCTAACGCTTCCATCACCAAATTAGGAATTCTCATTTTAAACCTGTTTAATGAAATGTTTTTAATAAAAAATTATTTAAATAGTATTAGTAATAATAACTAATTGTAATTAATATGCAGATTTGCTGCTTAACAAAATGTATCATTATTATTATCAGTGCTGAAAACGGTGATGCTGAATATTCCTGTAAAAACAGTGATAAATGGTTTTCCTTAACGAATAGAAAATTCAAAAGAAAAGTGTTTATTTAAAACTGAAATGTTCTAAATTGTAAAAAGAAATTACCTTTACCACCACGTCGGATCAATTTAATCCATTGTTGTTAAATAAAAGTATTAAAAATAAATATTTCTGATCTTTTGAAAATTGAGTTATAAATATAAATATATAATAAAAATATTGTCATTATAATCTCAGTATCATAAGTTTGCTTTAATAAAATAAGCATTCAAGCTGACGATCAAGTTCTCCAACAAAGAGCATCTTATGCAATAGAGACAAGACCATGTCACAAATTTGATTAAAGACAAAGTAAAATTACAAAAGACAGAAATATTTCTGTCACAACGTTTTTTTGCTTCAAATTTTTTTAATTCCCATACGGTATAAAATCTTAAAATAAAAGTTCCAAAAGAGTTTTGCAGCGATGCCATTCTTAGTTCTCTAAAGCTACAGTAAACAGTTTTTTAAAAAAAACTTTTTTTTTTCTTAGTGTGAAGAACACTTTTGTGCAATAGAAAGGCTCAATGAACAATGGTTTCAAAATACTGTTTTTTCAGCCTGGTCCCATAAAATATGTACCTCTGTGCACTTTTTGTGCAACACCTTTTTATGTACCTCAATGCACGTTTTGCAGCAGTTTCAAAGAGAAACGTCCACTGAGTGGCGCTAAAACACAGATTCAGTACGTGGCCCTGGCACATTTGTGTTTCGTTGACATAGGTAAGTATTGCTGTGTTTTTATATGTGTGATGCTATCATTGAAAAGCGTCAGCTTTCAAATCTCCCCAATGTTGGGGAAAGTTACTTTTAAAGGTGATGCATTACAATATTGTGTTACTCCCTAAAAAAAGTAACTAATTACGTTACTTAGTTACTTTTTACCTCTCCTTGCATCACTACCTTACTGTGGTGGAGGGGTTTGAGTGCCTGAATGATCCTAGAAGCTATGTTGTTGGAAGCTATATGTCCCTGGTAGGATCTCCCAAGGCAAAAAGGTCCTAGGTGACAGGCCAGACAAAGAGAGGTCCAAAACCCCATATGGAGAGGAAAACTTCTAGAATTGTGGAGCCAGGACTGGGGTTGGGCCCACCACCTGCAGGAGGGACCATAAGGGGCCGGTGCTTTGTGAGCTGGGTGGTGGACGAAGGCGGGGACCTCAACAACCAATTCTCGGATACAAAATATGACTCTTTGAATCTGTCTCTTGGAATGTCACCTCGCTGGGGGGGAAAGAGATGGATTTTGTGAGAGAAGGATGGAACGGGAGATCGACAGACGGATCGGTGCAGCTTCTGCAAGGCGAAGCTCTCGATTTAGCGGGTGACTGACGTTCCAACTCTCATCTATGGTCATGAGCTTTGGGTTATGACCGAAAGAACGAGATCCTGGATACAGGCGGCCGAAATGAGTTTCCTCCGCAGGGTGGCTGGGCGCTCCCTTAGAGATAGGGTGAAGAGTTCGGCCACTTGGGAGGAGCTCAGAGTAGATCCGCTGCTCCTCCACATCGAGAGAGGCCGGCTGGCCTGGGAACGCCTCAGTGTTCCCCCGGAAGAGCTGGAGGAAGTGTCTGTGGAGAGGGAAGTTTGGGCGTCCCTGTTTATACTGCTGCCCCCGCGACCCGGTCCCGGATAAGTGGAAGATGGATGGATGGAGTTACTTTTTATGAAAAGTTATGCGCTATTATTACTTTTGCGTTACTTTTTAAATATGGGCAGAGCTTAAGGTCTGTTTTATAATATTAAAAAGTTCTATTTATAGCAAATGTAAAAGCACACCAAAAAATGTCATGAATAAACCTGAAAGTAAATTCACATCTGTAAAGTAGAATACAGAAGAAAGTTCAATAAAGACACAATTAAGGACAATAGTTAGTTGTCCTGTTTGTCATGTTTGATTGTAAGTATGGTTGAATTGGATCATCAAAGGTCAGCAGCAAAGACATTGGTTAATAAAATGAGATTAGATACGTTTGTGCAATTTAATTATTGCAGGTTCGAGTCATATTTTTGAGAGTGAGATGAATTAATGCACATTAACATTTAGTCTGGAACTACAGTGTATTCACACACCGCACGTGAAGTTAGGAGACTTTTCAGTCAATGAATAAAAAAAACAAAGTAACTAGCGTTACTTTTTTGAAAAAGCAACTTAGTTACATTACTCTAAAGTTAAAAAGTAATGCGTTACTTTACTAGTTACTTGGTAAAAGTAATATTATTAGTTAACTCGTGTTACTTGTAATGTGTTACCCCCAACACTAAATCTCCCAGAATATTAATATTGTTTTGAAGTCATAACATTATATTCTATTAATAAAGGTGTGAGAGATTTACTGCTCATTTCTTTTGGAAACTACGTGGTAATCACGGTATTATATTATAATATTCAGTCACAAAAGCAAAAGGTTTTTAATATGATATAAACCACCAACCTTACACACACACACACACCGAAAATAGCTTGGAAAATAAAAATGTACAAAACCAAATCTTCCTAGCAACCGCTGCAAAGCCAAAATGAAAAACCCAACAACAAATGTGCCCATATAAATATTAATCCCCTGTTAAATATTAATTTTGTAGTGAAATTTGCATTTTTCTTTGATCACATTTGCTTGACTTTCCTTTCTGGTATCTGAGCCTCTTGCCTTGTGCAGCTAAAGGTAATGAAAAATGTATGTGGTGTGTCTCTCTGCAGCAGCCTGGCCCACTGCCCTTCTTTACTGAAGGATGACAGGGCTACAGCACAGACTTGGACATCGCCACTGCTTCACCCGCACCGCTGACACTCAGCTAGGGTGGCAGGCTCAGCGATTTCTCCTTAAGCCCTGCGTGTGTCTGTAGGTGGGTTGGCGAATGCACTTATACTGTATGTGCAGTGAGCGGTGCAGTATAGAGCTGTCTCCACAAGCTTTTTAGTCATGTCAGGATTAACTGGAGATCTGCTCAGTGCTGAGCTGTTACGATTGAGATCCAGAATACTGGAGTAATTTCTCCCTCTGGACTGTGCCACAAACCTGTCAAACCCACAAAACCTATTCTCCAGTCATCTGACTATAAAAATGAACAAACCAGTGACTAGGGAATGCTTATTTTGTTCTGGATAATATGCATGTCTGTCAGTCAGTGGGATTTTTTTTTTTCTCTCTTTTTGTTTTTCCTGTGTCAACTCAGATGGTCAATCAAAACTAAAACTTTAGTCATTATTTAAAGCAGTTAAACTGCCATACTCTTAAAAAAGCAGTCAGCCATGCAAGCGACTTCATGTCAATAGATCTACATTGATAAACAGAAAAGAACAGAAACTAGCTCAGCTATGGAGACCATTAGGTTCTGCTGTAAAACAGTTTTAAAGGACTGTCATTGTTATTTAACTCAAGTCAGTTCAGTGTTGATTCAGTTCAGATAGGACTGCACAATAAATCATATTTTAATAGTGATCATGGTTTCTGATTCCCTCAGTTTACTAAGGACAATCATCTGCCTGCTGGTTATTTATTCTAAAAATCATTTTAATTAGGCATTTTTTATCTTTCATTTATAAAAACCTCCACTAGCTTTTATGGTTGCGGTTGCCAGATGTCAAGAGCTTAAATGCTTAAATTAGTTTTTAAATTTTTTTAAATTTTTTAAATCAATACATTTTCTACCCACTGGTTTACTTAATCTTCCCAACCTGGCAACCATGTGCACTCACTGAAGACAAACATGTGCATTGGGGTTTAGCAATCTTTATATATTAATTTTTTTCTTTCACGTGGCTTGTTTAAAACCTTTCCTACAAATTTTGCCTAAAATTGGTTGGAGTGAATAACCAGCGCTCTCTCCACCTTCAGTACCACGACTGAGATGCCTTGAAGTACCCCAAACTGCTCCCCAGGCGCCAGAGCAATGGCTGCCCAATGGTGTGTGTTCACTACTGTGTGTGTGCACGTTGGATGGGTTAAATACAGAGCACAAATTCCAAGTATGGGTCACCATACCTGGCCACAAGTCATTTCACTTCACTAAAACGCGTAAAAAAGGCATACCCAAAATAAATTGCATGCTGTTCTTAAACCATTTGGAGTATATGCATGTATTTGGTCTCTTTTGAAAGGAGATACTCTGTGGTTTGTTCCTCAGTTCCTCCTCAGGTCCTCAGCATCACTGTATGTCATACTGGTATTGAGTAATAGAACTTTGAACACACTAAAAAAGAAAAGAGATGCCCAATTACAGTAGTGCTTTCTTTTTCTGCAGGAGAAGTTGGAGCGCAGGCTGTCCCCTTTTAAAGTGTATGTTGCAGCCATCGCAGCATATCACAATGCAGTGGTGGGTACATCTCTCGGGAAACACCAACTGATCGTGAGGTTCCTCAGAGGTGCGAGACGGGTTAACCCCCCAAGACCGCACCTTGTACCCTCTTGGGACCTAGCCGCCGTTCTCCGTGGCCTGCGGCAGGCCCCATTCGAGCCACTCGCATCAGTCGAGATAAAATATCTGTCGAAGCTCAAGACAGCGCTCCTGACTACGCTGGGGTCCATCAAGATGGTAGGGGCCCTAAAAACCTTCTCTGTTGACGAACCGTGCCTAGAGTTCAGTCCAGCTGATTATAATGTTATGCTGAGACCCCAGCTCGGCTATGTGCCCAAGGTTCCTATCTCGCCCTTCAAGTTGTGAACCTGCAAGCTCTGCCCCAGGAGAAGGCAGACCCGGCCTTAGCTCTGTTCCGTACGCTCCTTGCGCCTTTACGTAGACCAGCACTTGGAGCTTGGAGGGAACGCTGTCCCCAAACAGAGGTTGGCCCATTGGGTGGTAGATGCCATCTCCCTGGCTTGACTGTACCAAGGAGAGTCGTGCCCCTTAGGTGAAAAAAAAAACAGAGCCCAGTCCACAAAAGTAGTGCTGCCTCAGCCTATAAGCTGGCTCACAGCGCCTCTCTAGCAGATACTTGTAGGGCTGCAGGCTGGGCGACACCCAACACCTTTGCAAGGTGTCTTCAACTAGACATCAGGTGAGATATATAAAATATATATGATATATATAAATATATAAAAAATATATAAAATAGGAGTGACTCGACTGAACGGGAACGTTTAGGTTACGAATGTAACCCTTGTTCCCTGAAGGAGGAAACAGAGATGTTGCCACAACCCTTGGCTGCACTGATGCCAGGATGCAATAAGTGCACGCCAATGTTTATTGGCCTTTTCTTAGACTCATAGGCGATTGGTCTCTCATGCGAGTTCCCATCTTTAATGTCTTCGTTCCCTCCTCCGGGGAACCAGGGTTACCTTCATAACCTAGACGTTTTTATTTCCCATTGCTTATGTTCTGTACACATACATAAAACTATCAATTTTGCCGCTGAAAAGTGTATAAGATTGAGACAGTTTGCATTTGCAGTGCTAACCAGGCCCAGCAATTTGTGACAACTTGTTGCACTACACCAACTTCATTACAATCTTCCTCAAATTTGCTATGCTGCCCTCCTCCTTCCGGACAACATTAAGACTGTGAGTGACAGGCCTGCTTCTCTGTGCTGTAAACCTCAATACCTCTAAGAGTGTTCAAAGACACAAGCTCTCGCTCAGAGAGAGAGGGAGGTGTTTGAATTTGATTTCCTTTGCCACCCCTGAACCCACACTAAAGCTGCACTAGCATTCATCTCTCAGTCAGAGAGGATTACGATGCCCCGCTGCTGCGCTCTCCTCCCAACATAAATTGGATATTTAGCGTTTAACGTCAAGGTTAAACGACCTCGTCTTCCGAGACGTGCTGTCTCAGAAGTGGGATACCTCATTGATTTGAGCCCTTTTACTGCATTTCTAAGAACACTTTATCTGTGCACGTTTAGCATCAGATATGATCCATGAGCTCCATTTTAAAGATGTGGCAATCTGTTAAGTCTGCGCCGCTGAAACGATTGACTGCTGATAAGGAGATCACATTTAAAACTTCGAGAAAAGAAGCATGCCTGATACATCGACAAGCAAGAATCATCAAGAAGAAATGAAAAGAAAAAAAAAAACACTTTCTTTTTGTAATCTAATCCTGTAATTTGGTATGGTGACCAATTAGCCTGTTCAGGTATAAATCACTCCTGTACTTCTGATCTTTAATTCAGTCACAAGTCAGTGGCCAAGTCTATTTTAGGACAATTATTTTATTACATTTTATTAATTTTCCTAATTACTGATTGAATTCATAGAATATGTGGGCCACTTTCATAAATTGTCACATTTGTAGAAATTTTTTTTTCTACATTTTATAGAATGAAATATTATAACGTTGAACGTTGATGGATTTTGAATGTAATTGCATTTATCAGTAAATATGATTTACCACGTCTCACTATTTATGAGATGACAAGAAATAAACAGTGCTATGTTTTCTCCTTAAAATCAGCATGATTTCCCCCCCCCCTCTCCATAACAGAGTTAAACTATCAAACTCATATGTGCAAACACAAAACATTTCTAACAAATTATTTGTTTTATATATATATATATATATGTATATACCGATACAGATAAATAAAAATCAGTTTAAATACCCGTACTGATACATACAGTATTATTACCAATAAAAAGGTAATCATTTCATGTTACACAGCTAATAACGCATAAATGCTC
Source organism: Enteromius trimaculatus (assembly GCA_032361065.1). Lineage (NCBI taxonomy): Eukaryota > Metazoa > Chordata > Actinopteri > Cypriniformes > Cyprinidae > Enteromius > Enteromius trimaculatus. Next base: position 15,420,411 of record JAUMHP010000060.1, read on the forward strand.
AATTTTACTATTATATACTAGCCTACATTATTGTAAATACTTTAATAAAGAAAAAAAAAGAAATTGCATTAAAACTATTATCACAGACACAGAACAACTTACTCCAGCACTCCCGCTTGGCAGTCTTCATGTTCAGTTTCTCTTTAAATTACTGATAACCTAAATCTTAAAACAGGTGGAAACAATTAAATATCCAATTTATCAAATAATGTGATGAAGTTGAGTATCAGTAGTAAATCAGAGGGCACACGTATTCTGAGAATGACCCATATTTTCAATCTTAACGATTCTCTCAGCAGTTACAGTATAAAACAATGATCCATTTTTTTCTTCTAACTTAAGCTTCATCAGATATGCAAGAAAATGATTTATGTGCACATAACCGGCAAATTATTTAATTGGTTATAATGTTGATGCATGCAGGGACAAGGACAATTTGACTGAAATTGACCTAATGTCCAGCAATTAAAATAGATGTAGAGTGTGTGAAGGTGTTCATGGACTGTGTGTGTGTAGAAGAAACCGGACCCGCTGTTAAAAGAACACTATAAACGCCAATTGTCATTCCTCTGGCACACGCTGATATTTCATTCTGACATTCAAACTCTAAAAGTTTTTTTTTTTCTGTGCCTAAAAAATTGAATAATTTTGAATGCTGAATAAAAGCACAAAGAATGCATCTCAAAACTCCCTAGATGGTGTTTAATCACGACTTCAAAGTGTAATTGACCTTTTCATCTTCCCCTGTAGAGCAGGAATAATAACTAGGGAAGACAGGTCTGAAGACTAATTGCTTTTCTTTAAAGTCCGGGCTTGTCCTTGCTTAGAGCGGCTCTGTACAGCTGTGGGTCATTATTGCAGTGCAGGGTTCGACTCTAGTATTTAAAACACAGCGTCGCTCTATGGGCAAGATGGGTACCCTTCTTCTTCCTCCATCTAAAGGTGTAAAGCATGCATTATTACGTTTTTGTTAGATTTCTTTAAGCTAATGATTTATTTCCTGACATAACAAAAGTTGTTTTTTTCAAGATCTCACTATTGCTCTGAAAAAAAACAAAAAACAAAAAAAAAACACAATTCTGTAGTTTTGTACAGTAGTGCTCCTTCCGCATTAACTATAAATACATAAAACACATATTTCTTATTTTCCTAAGAAAATGACACAGTATGGCAATACCATGATTTTTCTGACATGAATATGTAAATATCATTGTAATTATGGTAAACATTTCCAACCATATTGATTATATCAAAATGCATAGCATTTTCATCTAAACCCATTCAATTTACTACTCATTCTTGTATAATGGGTAAGATTTGCCATTGAAATGTCATTGAAATCTTTCTGCAATTCAATTATACGCATTAACATTTAAAAGTCATATTTATGTAAATATGCAAAGCAAAGATACATTAAATGAATCAAACTGACAACTTGAATTTCATAAACAAATAAATGCTGCTCTTTTGAAATTCTATTTATCAAAGCATGCTAGAAAAAATAACTTATTTCTGCAAATATATTAAGCAAATCGAATTGTTTTTTTTTTGCTAATAATAATAATAATAATAAATGTTTAAAGTTTTAGTGGATGAAGACTATAAAGTTGCAAAACTACTATTAACTCATGTCATTGCGTTTACAATTCAAGTGTAACAGCTTCCATATTGTCAACCTGAAATAATGCATGAACACAAACATAACACTCTTTTATAAAATCGTTTAGGACACAGAAAGGACACAGTTCACTTTTAAGCACTATTACTCATACATAAAAGCCTGAACCCATTCCAGTCAAATCAAAGCGTATGATGAACTGATCAGCGGTACTGCAGTGTGATTGGTTGAGATAAGACTCAAGCTCATGTGAGTGTTTGCTGCTAATCCTGAGTCATTTCTGCACCAGGTCCTTTTTATTCCATAATCCTCCAGCCTTACATCTGTTTAAACCTTCTCTCAATGACACACACAAACAGCAACAGATCACTTTAGGAGGAAAATGTAGCAGCCGGACTGGTTTCTATATCAATGAGATTGCCCTTCACCGAGGCTTCCTATCACCTCCGCTCTTCAATGTCTCTTTACATTCAGTTCATCTCTACATCACCCCGAGGCAGCCACGAGCAGGAGGGAGTGTTTATCTCCAGAGCTTTGCATCCGTCTGTGTAACATGATGGACATAAATGACTTCCACTGATGACCACCCGCCCCCTTTTGTTTGTGGGACGGGGCTGCTGGGGATTTCAGTTCCGCTCACCTGAACACCTGCACAGGCGGCGTGTGTTAAGGGCGTCGTCTTTTCGCACCTTTTCAGAATTCACAATCAGGGCTGTGACTTCTTGAAGTGACAGAAGATCCAGTGAGTTTTTGAGGAGACGAAATAATAAAAAAATATAAAAGGCAGTTTTTCTTTCTGAGGTAGTCTCTGGCTGGCAATTATCTTCTCTCATCCTTCTGTATTCAGTCTTTAGATTTTAGCAGACTGGACATTTGACTGTAAATGTTTCTTTTTGTTTTTCTTAGAAGGAAGTAACACATACATGTTTCAAAAGGCAAGAGCATGCATTTAGCATAGCAGTTTTTTTTTTCTTTTTCAAATCAAAACAGACCCATTTTTAGGTTGCAACCCATCAGTACAGCAGCTCCGCTTTAGATCACAGGAGACAAACGTCAAAACACTTGATATAAAAAGCGACTCTCTCTTGAGCCTGTAATGCATTATTAAGTCAACTTCCTGCTCATGGGGGAGTTTGTTGCATTGGGGGAAAGAGAGAAGATGAGGGGGAAGGTCACAGTGTATCACTTTGCATGTTTCAGCAAAGACGTACCCCATCAAACTTGACCTCTTGACCCCTGTTTGTTATAAAAAAAACACTTAAGTATCACTCTGCTATGCAAACTACGCAGAACAATTACAGGAAGAAAAAAATAAATAAAAACACAGAGCGAGTGCAATTACATCCACAAATTGGATTCTAAAGGGGGAAAATATGGGGCTGGCTAATGGACCATTTCTAGCAGCTGGAGAAAATGCACTGAGACAGAATATAAGAGAGAGAGAAAAAGACAGGAAGAGAGAGAGTCATCAGAGTTCTGCTGAACAAGAGAAAGAATTCAGACATGAGGCAGAACAAAAGCTCATGCATGTTTCATCATTCCACATTAGCAATTAGTGAGATTACAGCGCTGCGGCTCAGGCCGCAGGCCCATTAGTAGACTCGGTTTGTGGTGGACCAGGCCACAGAGTCGCACAGAAAAACATTGCCTTAAAAAGAGTGAGCAAATGCAGCTGCGACCACGAGGATTAAGTTTTAGCCTGGTTCCGGGTGTTAATGAGCCGCTAAATGACTGAAGCATTTTCAGATATAGAAATCATGCACAACATATGTATTTTATAAATCTAGTTTATGAGCCTGTTCATGAGCTGTCAACTGTTTATTAGGAATAGAGGGGTAATTTGGTCTTTCTTTCTTTCGTCCATATTTAGGTCTTTTTATCAGATTATTTTTAAATAATATTTTAAGAAAATACATGCATAGTTAAAAATAAAAAGCATATATTAATATAATAAATATTAATTAATGTAACATATAATTTGATGTTTATTTGTAACGATAGGGAGGCGAGGAGGCATTCGGATTCATACGCAACATTTTAATGGTGGGTCGAAGAACAAACAGACAGGGTCACTCACCGGCAAACAGAGACAACGTAGGCAAAGGCAAGCGAATGGTCAGGAAGGCAGTAAGTCGGCAACTGGTAATCCAAAACAGAGAAGCAAATGAAAACAAAGAACACAAGGCAAGCTCGGAGAAAAGAATATTAAGCAAAGAAACTGGGCGGAGACAACAATGAAACACCATAACAACAAACGAGCAGGGTGGAGATATGCATTCGTGGGAATGAGTCCGGGCATGAAAACAGAGATAAACATACACAGAGTTTGTTGGGCGCTGGAGTGCCATTCAGTGGCCTGAGCTGGCACATCCAGCTGATCATGACAATTACATATAAAATATTTATTAAATATTAAAATAATTCTATCTATCTTTAGTTAGAACTTCACCCTTGGAGTATGACACTGATTTATAATAAATTGTCAAATTATATCAAATATCTGTATTATTCATTATAACCTAGGCCAGTTGTATAACTCAATCTGAATTCACAGTCAACAGGTATATCACACAATTATAAATATAAAAACATAAGCCACTCTTTAATTCACTGAATAATTCAAATATATTTCTTTGACTGGGAATTTGTAATTTAAGTTGTCATTTTTAAATTATTCAGCCAAATTAGACTCTATATACATTATGGTCATAAATTTACACAGAATATTTGATTTATTATTTCCCATTATCATTTAAAAAATATATTACCCAATATACTGTATCAGACCTGTCTTATACAATTCGAAATATTCCATAGTTTTTAAAAAATATATAGATGACAGATGAATGTAAAAAACAAAAACATGATAACTGTGATAACTTCTTACGATTTTCAATTTTGTACATAATTAAAGACAGCTAAATATGAATTGGGTTGTTACTTAGATTGTTGTCTTATTAGATCTCAGTATGCTGTCCATTCATGTAAAGCAACATCTAGATTTGCATTTAATAAGCAAAAAACACAAACCAAATTAGAGCATCTTTATTACGGTCCACCATCCGACAGTGTTTGTGTACTGGGGAGGTCTCTACAAAAGAACCAAAATATCACTATGCAGATTACTCGCTTTACTCACACCAGACGACCAGCAGTTTTGGTAAAGAAAACCTAATTATCACAAAATTGGTTTTAGTCCTTTGTGTTAGCGGAGGCTGATAAAGTTCCATCAGTGTGTGGTTTTCAGAGGTGACCTTGGTTAATTACAGCTCTTAAGAAGTGTGGATGGGGCCTGCGGTTCAGCTTTCAGGGACACAAAATCTTCCGCGAGTCCTGTCCGAGCCACCCGCAGCCTACAATGGTGACCCAGTGGTATGATATAATTATGTGTCCCGTGACTTTGATAGCATGGCCAGCTTGCCCTTTTCAAAAAACATAACATAATACTTTCCAAATATAATCAGATGGAAAAGGTAATTGGATTATTGCAAAAGAGGAACAGGCAATTAGGGCATCTCTGGAGGACATTTCATGTTTTTCGCCCCAGTCGGTGCTTTGTGATTGAGGGTCGTGATCTTCAGCGTGTCGTGTTTACGGAGCGTTCACTGCCTCCCATGGGCGCACAAAGGAAGCTTTATATGCATGTTTTTTTTTTTTTGCACGTGTGCTTTTCAGTTGTCCTTTCCTGAGATATTTTTGCATTACATATAACCATTAACGTGTCACGTAAAAAGAGCTATTCTTCGTAACAAACCCTGAAACCGATATCGGGTTGTTGGGTATTTCCCTGCGGATGCTCATAAATGCTCTTCGTGCATCTCTAAACTGAGCTCATTAACCAGTAAGCCGATGAGAAACCTCCGTGCCTGGAGTTGCGCTCCCTCCGAGAACGTCCATTAGAATGGAAATCAGCTTATTTCCCGGCCCACTTATATCTGCAGGTTTTTGTGTATTACTGTGGACTTTGACTTGGGCCTGATTGTTATGCAGAATTTTTTTTATGCCATTTTTATTTGTGGAAATATCTAATCTAAACATGTTTTTACAATGGGCCACCGCCATTATGCATTCATTTGCTGGTCAGCATACGAAGAGTTAATTTGCAAAACAGTTTTTAACAGTTTTTAGAAAAAAAACTTTTATTGTGCTTTTTCAATTAATCTCAATCAAACTACAGTACACTACTACACTACAGCTATTTAAAACAACAACAACTAAAAATACAACCAAATGACACAATAAAACGTGATTTTTAACCATAATAATAGTAATTGGATTAACTTATCTGTTATTCCGCTCAAAACAATCAAAGAATGATCTGACAATTCAAGCAGAAAGCCATGACTCTTTAGCGCCTGTGAAACACTGCACATATTGCAATACTTTAATAAAAGATTTTATTTGGTGCACTTATACAATAAAACAGATGTGTATAAAGGTTTATATAGGGCCGGGTCATTAGACTGAATATGTTTGCAGCGTGGAACTGATTATTCACAGTGCTAGATGTACTGTTGAAAACTTACAGGTTTTCTGCATATCTCAATTTAAAAGAATCATAGTCAGGCATTACCAAACAGATGTCTACTTATCGACTATATGAACCGCTATGGATCTGTTTGGGTCAAACCTGCAGTTGGTTGTCTAATTAAGAGCTTGACTAGGGTTCATTAACAATGATTAATTCCTCTACCTGCTGAACATTGATTGTATTGGTGAATGACGGATGAATTTATGTTACATCAGCTAACTATTACCAATTGAAAACCTCAGAGAGAAAGGTGCAGAGCGGCACTAATAAATAAGCAGATTAAAGAAGAAAAGAGAATTGGGTAACACTATATAATAGCTTTCATTAATTAGCCATTAACATAATGCTTAAGAGATCAGCAGGCCATTAAGATTCAAATATGAATGCATTAAAATTACAAATCAAGTTTCCTAACATTTCTAGCCATCTGAATTAGGCTTGTCGAATCGATTAATCACATCCAAAATAATAAACACACACACACACACACACACACGTATTAAATATAATATATATTTTATACATATATAATATAAATATCAATATTTAAATAT
>JAUMHP010000060.1:15439032-15461600 GCA_032361065.1 Enteromius trimaculatus
AAAAAAAAAAAAAAAAGATTTGTTCTGGACCCACAAAAAGAATACATTTTAAAAAAAAAAAAAAAAAAAAAAAGGATTCAAAGTTGTAAAAAAAATGAATGTAAAACAAAACAACGACAAAAAAACGTAAAAAAAAATCAAAATCTGATTGTTTTTTCTTTTCAATTTCTAATGGTTTCTGAGTGAAATCTGAGTAAATACTACACTATTTTTTCCAGCGATACATGCATGCATGCAAAAAAAAAAAATTTCATACACACAATGAAACTTATTCACAATGGACCAGAACATTATTTTTTGTCTGCAGTGTGCACAATAAGCTTTTGCACGTGCAATATCTATATGCAAATTCAAGTGTTTAAAAAAATTTCTTGAAAACCTCTGCACATTTTCTGTTCTCTTGACATGTGAATGAGAAAAAGTCTTCTATTGTGTGACAAAGATCTTGCCTTCACTTTATGGGCTCCCAAATTTTCAAATAAGGTAAATAAAACATACTCAACATCATTTGAAATAATATCTTACACAACTGATTGTTTCCAATTAAATGCATCTTGTTTTGCAAAGGTTTTAATATCTTCACAGGAAAACAAGTCAAAAATAACAACTAAGAAAACGATCTTTTTGCAGTCCAAGACAGATAAGCTCATTTCAAATTAAGCACCAGTGAAAAAAGGCAAATTTTAGCTGTATTTAGTTTTTTTGATTTTTTTTTTTAAATCTAAGCAACATTCTTGTTTTTTGTTTCTTTTTTGTATGACAAAACAGGATAATAATAGAAAACTCTACACGTTTGCCTGTCACTCCCCTCCCACGACTCTAAAAGCCTGAAATGTTCCATGGTTGCATTGCATCTCCTACCAAAGCCAGTATTTTCCTCACTCCCCCTATTAAAAAAAGTTTAAGTAGTGTCTTTGGCAGATTCACAGATAGAATTGTCTTCTCTCAATGATTAATGGAACTAGTTTTTCTAGGCATTCTGTAAGGGACTGTGACTGCTCTGTACATTTGTTCGAACATCAGCATACGCGCACCAACAAGCACAAACACACACGAGCATGGAGACTCGCACGCTCTCACAAACGTGAAAATTGAGCTCAGATGACAGTGAAGGCTCAGGTAGGTGGTTAACGCAGACAAACAGAGCGATTCAGATGAATCTGTCTCCTGACACGCGGATGATGGTGGGATGTTGGCAGAAAAGAAGATTGCTCTTAAAAAAGCTGGTCAATTCACATGTCTTTTCTAGGTCGATGCAGGAATGCCCAAATTTGGGCAGGGCATAATTGTCATTGCAAATGAGGGCAGGTTAGCGGCTGTCCTGCAGGGTTGCAGGCTGGTTAAAAATCCATATCAAAGTCTGTTGGCTGGATTTCAGAGCTGAAGGGGTGGGGCGTGTCATTGTGATGCATGATGGGGCAGGGCAGGTCAGTGGGCGTGGTCATTCTCAGAGGGTGATAATGCTATGAGGGACACAGGAGCAGAAGCAGCGGAAGCATGAGCCACAGACTGGGTGTTAATGCCCAACCACCGCTGGAGTCATCTGTCAGGAACGGCTCTGGAGACTCGTACAGAGAGTCATCTGACAAAAAAGAAAGAAAGAAAGAAAAAAAGAAAAGATTGTATATTAATAATCCTAATCTATATTTTTAGCCTCTTCCTGTCTGCTCCACATTAGTTATAGTAACAAAACATCACTTAGAAAATTTAGGAAACAACAACAAAGGATTATTTACTGATGCAGTGACAGATCATATGATTTGGAAACTTGCAGGACTAATATATGTCTGTGTGTGTGTGTGTTTGTATATATAGTTCAAAGTAGTTTCAGGTCAATTTATTCACTGTTCTATACTTGATGCACACTAACCAACACACAACAACAATCACAAACAGCTTCCACATTACAGGAATAATTTACATCATACATTTTCAATTTTTTCTATTGTTTTTTTTTTTTATTATTGTAAATTGGTTATGATGTATGATCAGTATATATATATATATATATATATATATACATAATATACACAGAACACACATATGTAATGCAAACCAAAACTTTTATTTTGACAGCACTATATATATACACATATGAAAGTGTTCTGTGTGTATATATATATAGTTTAGATTTTAAATATAGTTTATACTTCTAAAATTAGAAGATATATAATTTAAAAAAAAATATATATATATACATATATATATATATATATATTACATTATATATCTTTTTATTTTCATCTTTCTAATTTAACACAAAATATAATTATAATATGTTTTTTAATATTTTATTTTTAGTAACAGAACAGTTTCATCGCACCTTAAACAATCTATTTTCTCTCAGATTTGCACATCTTCGTCTTGTCTATATGAAAAATAGGACAGAGCTTCAGTGTAGAGGCTCTGCATTTTTTACTCCCTCATTGCCGCCTCCTCTAGCCCCTGGCCCATCCTTGTGCTTTTTCCCAGCCTGCCTTTCATTGAGCTTTTGTCTCAGGTCCAACAATTCCTTTCCCTGATCCCTACAGACATTAAAATGGGGTCTGGGGCTTAGATTAACCCTTGTGTCCACAACAAGACTAAGATTCCACCCCGTCAGAGAGCAGAAAAATAAACAAAGACATGGAGGGGTCACGGTGGATGATAAAGCTTTTCACTGACAGGCATCTGTTGTTCTTTTTGCTACTCGCCATCCTGAATATGCACATAAATACTTCATGAAAACACCCCGAAGCCCACACCCCAGTGAAACAATATCCAGGCTTTTGCAACAACTTTCTACAATTCTGAAGCTTGACTTCTGTAAATTGGAATTTGAACAATCAACTAAACTTCAGTCAGTTTTTGCCTCTCTTGAGATCTAATCGCTGTGAAAGGCAGTGTACATTATCTCTGAGAAGCTGGATGGAGTCACGAGTGCTGTTGTAAACAGATAAATGATAGAGCGAGAGGTGAATCGTTATTTCAATTTGCATGTGATTGTCTGAACTGCTCTCTGGAACACTTCTGTTTGCTAACAATTACATCACGCTAATGGGCTGTCATATGAGCTGAGGTTTCTCCTCCAAACTTGTACGACCCCTAAATGATGACTCTGGAAAATAGGGGTGAGAACGGTGAGGAATTTAACGATTCTAACTGTGATTCAGATTCAGTGATGATGAAGATTCCACAATGATGCAGGAACTTCAAACTAGACATTGTTAGATTCTACATAATAGAAATGGACATAAATTGCATTTATGTTGATTTTATTTGCTTTTGACAAAGTTTACTTTAAAGGGACAGCTCACCCCAAAAGGGAGGTTCTGTCATCATTTACTCACCCTCATGTCATGTTAAACACAAAAGAAGACATTTTGATAAATGTGGTTAATCAAGCTGTTTTCTGGTGCACATTGACCTCCATAGCATAAAAACAGAAACACTACAGAAGTCAACAGGGACCCTCGGCTGTTTTGTTATAAAAATTTTTTTTTTAAATATCTTCTTTTAAGTTCAGCAGAAGTTGATACAAGATTAGAAAAACATGAAGGTACAACACAGTCTCACGACCAATTCGTACATGATCTTACAAAATTGTGCTAATTCGTACAAATTCGTATGACCTCACTTGTACAATTTTGTACGATTTGTCTAAACCTCTGTGACGGGTAGGTTTAGGAGCAGGGTTAGGTGAAGGTCAGTCCTACAAATTAATATGAACTGGAAACTCATAAAATAAGTACAATTTAGCAAAGAGTTTCCATGAGACTTCTTGGAAGGGTTCAATGACATAATTTCCTGTTTATTTTTCAAATGCTAATAATCTCCTTCAATCTCATATTTTTTTTTCTAAAAAGTAATACAAGACGCAAAGTACCTGTACCTGTACTTAGTTAGGTAAGATAGACCAGTTTAGACTTTCTACTATAAATAACTTTAAGTACTACTATAAGTATAAGTAATTAGAATAGTAGACTGTGTGCCTTATACTGTATATGCTAAGACTTTATTTTGACAGTCTCCAACAGACAGTGTACTGACTATGAGTAACTTTGCAAGTACGTGTCAAATTATTCTACTAGCCCTTATCCTAAAACAGTCTATAGATAATGAGAGTTACGTAGTTTCAACGTTATCTAAAATAAGAACAATTCCTGACAGCACTATTGAGATAAAGTGTAAAAATGTTTGTTGATATTGATATCTGATATTCTTTGTAATATCAGAACATGTTAAGTCATCCACCCCCAAATATAACTACTGCATCTCTACTGCATGAGAACCGGTTCTCAGTTTTCAACCATACTGGGACAACTTGCATACAGCTATTTAAAAAAAATATCAATGTCCACTCAAAAGCTTTTTTTTTTCAAACAAGTGTAGGGTAAATGCTATGAGAGCATTAAAAAATTCACTTTACACCTTTTCACGTCCACCTGCAGCATAACCATACTTCTTGGTGGAGAGCAGGTGAGACACATGCAAAGGCTGTATATTAAATCCCGGCTTAGCAAACATATTTTCTGGACGTGTGTCTGACATGTCATGAGGGAGAAACATTTCAGCAGTGTTACCCATAGCTGGCACGTCTACCTGTGATGAGGGGTTAAACAAACCAAGGCCTCTGTTTAACTGCAGGGTATCCTGGTGTCGGTGGCTCGTGTGTGGGAACCCCTGCAGGTCTCTTAGCGTCCGGACCTGCTTAGCTTGATTAGTTGCAGGTCAACGTTTTTGATTGTTATCTGGCCTATGTGAGATGAATAGCTTCCTACAGAGAGCGCCCCTGAGGGGCAACCCTATCTCTCCACCGTTTCTGGTATCATGAATGATCGGCCCCATAAAACCTTCAGCCCCATAAAACAAGCTGTCTCAGTCATTAGTGGAGGTCTAGAGCGATGGGAACGAAGTTCCTAAAGATAAATTACACCAAGCTAAGCATTTCACCCATCGCTGGAGTTAATACAGGTGTCCCTAGAATTCCCAGGGTTGACCTGCTGAGTTAAATCAAGCTGGACACGAGGACTGGGATGTGAGATTCCTGGTACTGATTTGCAAGTATGACCATAAATAAAACCAATAGACAGAGAGCAGACACTGGGATATACTTACTCGTAGGCTTGACGTACACCTTCAGCTTCAAACACGGCTTCCCACCGAGGTTGGGGTGTGGTGAGGCTGTGGAGAAAATGACAATTATTGTTAATATTCATTAAAGAGCCATAAATCTATGATTTGACATGATATATTTAGAAATAGCTTTAAAGTATAACATCTAAATGGCTGACCAATGTAGAAACAACCCTGTGTATACAAAAGTTTAGGGTGAGATTTTTTAAATACATTTGTTCATTATTAAGTTTTCTACATTGATAATAATAATAAAATATTTGTTCCAAATAAGAAATATTAAAATAGAAAACATATTTTAAACTGCCACAATATTTCACACAGTTGTATTTTTCCATAAATGAGCAACACTTCTTTTAAAACTAAATAAATAAAACAAATAATAATAATAATCTTACCAACCAGAAAGTTTTAGTGCGTATATAGGTTATTTGGGTTAGCATGACCCAGCTAATCCCTCCTGGTAGATTTTTACTTTTTATTTCAGAAACCGCACTGTTGTGCTTTATAGCACTGCAAAATAGAAAGAGTCAAGACAAAGGCCATGTGTTGCTTTGATGGTAAACACACGTGAGGTTCAGTCTCGTTGGTGAGGCCATGTCTGCTGACACCATGGCAACCAAGAGCTGTTGTACTCTCTGAACCAGACACAACATCTGCCTGGAGAGCAATGAACAAATTTCCATTACTCTGCCATGTGAGTCACTCACTCGTTCTCTCTCATCCTCACACACACACACACACACACACACACGCTCACTACACATGGCTAAGAGAAAGCACTTTGAGTCAGTTCTCCATTGAAAGTGTAACTTCATTCTGGCACTCGTTTTCCCTTATCTCCTTCAAAAGCACACAAATGGATTTTTGGCTAATTTTTTAAGATCGCAAATGGAAAACAAATCACGATTTTTGCCATGAAACAGTTTTCTGTCTGCTCTTCAGATACATAAAAATTCCTTTAGCAATTACCACAAATCACTCAGCGGCTCAGCTAATGGAGAGCTGATGTGTGGTGCACAAAAGCTTCTTTTGGGTGAATTCTGCTCTAACAGGTGTTCTTAAGTGTGTGGACGTAAAATTGGCACATGGTGTTCTCATGCAGTCAAAAAATAAGAATCTAAGCTTACATTTTAGTTTAGCAGGACACCAAAAATCACTTTGTTATTCAGACAGTTCCTTTCTGCATTTTATAAAATAATTAAAGTACTAAAAACGAGCATTGCACTACTTTTATTTTAATATACACATGTGCTGTACATTAATATGGTAACTATACAGTATTAGTCAGTAGTAAAAAGACCGAAAACGTTTCTTAAATATTATATCTAAACTATGTAAAATTGTGTGTAAAACACATCAACGCTGACAGGTGTCTGTCAACTGGAATGGACCTAAGACCGAACATTTTAACATTTCAAAAAATACATATTTCACCATTTTAGGGGAAATAATCAAACTTTATAAACACCCCAAAAATGAAATTATGCTATGATCGATATGCACATACTGTATGACGAAAAGTGACAACAATTTTAGATTGATTTTAGATTTTTGAGATGTTTGTATGGACAGAGGGCTATCTGAGTGTACTGAGTGTGTGTGTTGGGAGTCTCTGAAATTCCCATTTGCTGCATTCAAGCACACAGGCCTGTGAGAATGTCACAGTTGCCATTCACTCAGTCACCCTCTCCGGTGGGTCGAGGCGGGGTCGACCCAAAGGTGATGGACATCCTCTATTGTTGTGGGATAGCCAAACTAAGCCTCGGTCACCCCCCCGGTAACCCTGTGGCAGAGCCCTTTGCCTCATAACCCCAGGGGCCATGACAGCAACAATATTGATAGTAGCCAAACACTTCTCTGGAGGAGGAGCCGGCCTCATCTGATGAATAGCCAGACTAAGTACTTCTCAGCCCAGGCCGCTGTCTGGAACAATAGGTGCACAATAGCGGGTCTCGCACCAAGCGACAGGGCGGACTGCATTAAAAACAGCTCAGGACAGGCATAAGAAACACCCGGCCTCGAGTGCAAACTTTGAACCCTGGGTTCTTTCTTTCCTTTCTTTTTTCTATGATTGACCCTTTTCTGTGTCTCCGTTTTCCCCTCGCAACTGTGATGACAACGTCCCATGGATGGAAGGAAGGTCTGGGACGCCCCGCTGGTTTGGCGACATTTCTGTGACGCCCACCACCTCAATTTCCTGGACAACCATGATATTTAAAGCTATACCCACTCGAGACACCCTGTGCCTGCTTTGGGTCAAGCGAGCAGCATATTTACGAATGACTTTAAAATGAATGCAATGGTTTACTCAAAAAGGAAAATCTGTCCCTGTTTACTCACCCAAACTATTTTCATCTTCTTCAGTGAGCTGCTCTTGTGTAACTAACTGAAGCTCTGCTATCAAGCTTTAAAAATAACCAAAAGTACCATAAAAGTAGACTCTTATGTTACTCTATATGCTATATTCAACGCGTCCTAAAGCCACACAATAACTTTGTCTAAAAGGAAAATACAAACATTACTGTCTGACAAAGCTACCAAATCTCATGTCTACTTTCAGCACATTTAAACTTGCATTAATGCGATCGATGGCAATTTCAAACCTGGGTTGATGATTCTTGATGTTTCATATTTGAATGTGAATGAGAGCTATCCTTTATGGTTATTTTTGTTGTCTCATTTAGAGCTCGACGTGTCCATTCTCCATTCCCCTTCACTGTATGCAAACGAGCAGAACGAACATTCTTCTGCGGTAATTTTCTGGTTTTATGTCAAAAGAAAGAAAGTCAAAAAGGTTTGGACAACACAATATCATGGCAATTTTAAAGTATACTCCAATTTGGCAAACTGATGACAAACGTGTATCTCATTCATACCTTTTTGTATAATCTGCCTATTCCCAACAAAGGGTTTAGAAGTGTGCAAAGGGTCCCAAGTGAAAAATAAAGTGTATTTGAACATACATTTATTTCATGCTAAGTATGCTAAAATACATTTACCCAGCAAATACCCTGCAGCTTTACTTTTATACTAAACTGTTATACTTTGCTAAATTGGAACAACTAACTTTGTACTTGATGCTTTTTAACTGTGTAGAAGTCCAACTAAAGATATACTGAAACATATTTGATTATGTGAAAAAAATAGGAAGTATACTTTGGATACACTTTAAATACCTTGCAAGACTGATATTATTAAAAGATCATGTAATTCTCATCAATAGTGACATTGAATTGAATTTTTGGCTCAATAATGAAATGTGCAAAATGCGCACATTTTTATTTTTAAGTGAGCTAACTCTTAAAGACCATGAGATTTTGATAATTTTGGATCAGTGAAAAGTAATACTGCTCCTGTAAGCATAGAAAACCTTCAAGCCTATTCCGTATTTCTGGTCTCTAAATCTTTGGCTGTTAGATACAACAGATGGCCATGAACCATTAGAAATGACTCTTCAACGATTATTAGGACAAATGTGCTTTTAGCTTTCAAAAGAGCAATTTGTGTGACTATGCTTTCAGGATCAGGTGTCCCGGCACACAATGGGAGGTTTATAGTCATGAGCCGAGCTACAGGTTGGGTCCCCCCGAGCCCCAAACCTCTGAACTTCCGAGCTCTGAGGGCACAGGACCAGTTCTAAGGCAGCCCGGGACACGCCAAGCATGGCGAGTGGTAAAAATCATGCTGTTCTACTTAATGAGCTGCATTCATTTAGGATAAAAAGCTGCATTCTTTTATCACACGAAAACTTTGCTCTCAAAGTCCCTTCTCTCTTCTGAAAGTTGGAATAAACACACACACACACACACATACAGAAAAAAAGCATAAGTGAGAATAAAAAAGAGGGGAAAAAAACAAAAAAGAGGAGAAATTGCCTCATTAATGCATCCTGCGTGCTGCCCTGAGCCTTTTCCTTTTGCCTGTGCCCAGCGGGAGCCCTTTTTATCAGGCCAAAGGACACCTTTCACAAGGCCATTAGTGAAACAGGGACAGATGCACCCCGGCAAATTCCCCCCTGTCATGCAAGTGAGAGCGAAAGAACAGGATAAAGCAAAACCCCACTCGATTCGTCCGGCCGGGCGAAGGTCTGACCTTGAGGCGGTGGGCGGGCCGGCTCTGGAGGACGAGGTGTCAGGCCTGTCATCCGGGCACCATCCCGAGCCAAAAACTCCCCCTCCAGGTTAATGGCTTTTAGCTGTTGTTATCTGAAAAATGGTAATGGCTGGCACCCCAGAAGCTGTGGATGCAATTACCCCCATCAGGATCCTTTTGTTAAATATGATTTGACCAATCAGCATAATTTGGAGAGTTACGCATGATGGCCTTGGTAACTGGTTTTGCACCGATCTCACTCAGAGCGGCAAAATGCACGGCTAATAGTGCACATGCCATTCAACAAATTGACATTTTGATCAGACGGAGACACCAGGACACTGCCAAACCCTGCTCCCAAAGGACTTCACTAGAACTGGACTTTCCTCTGATTAATATAGACATTCAATTCGCTATAATAAATGTATCAAGCTCCAACTGCTCCAAACAGGAATTTAACGAAGGCAATAGAGCGCAGCAGATATTTAAATGACAGTAATAATTGATTTTTAGTGGCTAGTACTGAAAAACAGTGGTCTACCTGGCCAACATGTTCTCACTCGCAGCTCATCGCATATTACTGCTTGGTCAGGACCATTTGGCATCACATTTTGATGCACATGGTACCCCTTTAGCATTATTTGTTGACATGCACGTGCAGATACAACTGCCGTCATAATGTATTAAAAAAGTATTAATATTCCAAGTCTTCTGAGGCAAAATATAAATAAAAAAATATGCCAGAAGCCTTATGTCAGTCTTGATTGTTAAATACTATTTGCATGCCGATCATCAAAACCTTTTAATCAAAGTGGTAGTTTACCAAAAAAATTACTATTCTGTTTCACTCCAAATCTGTATGTCTTTTTTTGGAACACAAAAGGAGTACATTCAATGAGTTGCATAACAAGACCGTTTTATATATATATATATATATATATATATATATACATAAAAATACAATTATTATGGTGCTAATAATATACTAATTGTAATTGTACTGTATACAGCATGCACATTCTTCTAAATTTCTCTTTTTTATGTTCTACTGAAGAAAGTATGTCATATAAGTAGTGCACTTTAATTGTGCAGAAGTAGCACTGAAGCCCAATTAAAGATATACTGAAGTATATTTGATTGTAAGTATAATTAAGTACACTTATATCTTGCATTTGAAGGCAGATATTATTTAAATATCATAAAATCCTCATCAACAGTGACCTTAACACACATTTTAGGCTTAATATGGTATAAAGAAATGTGCATTCTGCACAAGTAGTATTTCCAAAAGTTTTTGTTGACCCTGGTAAAACACTACATTTACAAACAATACCCTGCTCAATATACAGCACTGTGCGCCACAGATTTATTTCATGTATATTCAAGATGTGCAACGTGTAATTTTCAGTTCTCTAAACCATATCTTTATAGCATTAACCAAAGATTGACTGGCATGTATTTTATTTGTGCATTCAGCCATATGTCTCTAGAGACCAAATAACAGGTTTCAGCAGACACCGTGTGGCACATGTTATTGATCAGATGTTGTGAAGTCTGCGTGTCCTTATCGAGTCTTGCTTTACCCAGTTCCTGTAACCCAAGAACCACCCGGTCAATGAATGATTGCACCCTGGGGCCATACTGACACCTGGTAACAGGAAAACGCAGACGAGGGGTTCGAAGTTGAAGAATTAGAGTAAAAAGGGAGGAGGTTACTCACAGATGTAGTAGTATTCGTGGCCTGGGCGGAACTCGAAGCCCAGAGAGAAGGGTGTGAACAGCTGGAACTTCTCTGAGAACTTGAGGGGCCCGTTCGGACTCATCGGGCGGTTGCATTCCCAGCGCTTGAAGCCTTTCATGTGGTGGTTGCAGGTGGTGTAGCCATCATAGTTGACCATGAAAAGGATGTAGCGTTCCATGCGCTCCTGAGGAAGATGGTCCTCGTAGTGCGGACAGTAGATGTCCAGGTAGTCGTTGATAGCCACCTCCACTGTGTACTCACCATGCAAGAATCTGAGGAAATAAAGAGAAACAACTTAGTTGAGATCTACAAAACGGCCTAAGTTCTTACAATGACAGGCCGAAGATTGAGAATGCAACATCTTTTAACACAAAACTCGAAAGAGAAATTGCTAGCAGCTCCTGTCACTCATAGTGCAGATATTTTCCATGTTGTATGTGACAGGATGGGATTGGTTGAGGGGGACTTGGCGCTAAGGGCCAAACTGACTGGAATGACCAAGTGGAAGTGGATGAGCAGAGATTGACAGGGGTTCAGAGAGAGAAAGTCACTTCATTAAGGGTTTTCACATGGTCTGGCTTCAGCCCAGCTCTTCTGAAATGAGTTTGCTGGCTGGGGCAATTTAGACACAAATTGAGCACCTGCAGGAAGGTACGACTCGAGACGCAGAAACTGCAGTTACTTCTGTGGAACTGTGACTTCATGTGCAGTAGAATGCAGAGGGACTAAAAAGTATTCGGACACTCAAAGGGATAGTTCACCGGAAAATTAATATTCTGTCCATTTACTCACTAAATGGTCAGTTTATTTACCCTTAAGCCACATGTGTGACCGTCTTTTATTTTCTTTCTGATATTGAAGACTTTTTATTTACTGATACTGATATGAAGCCTTGCAGTTGACAAGGAAACAGAATGCATTGTAGACACAGACACTGCAAAACACATGAACACGTGAACGTGTGTGTGAATTTGAGTTCTTCAGATCCTCTTTTTCTGTCCACAGTGTGAAGATTACATGAATAAGATCTAACGGCTCCAGCCGAGAGACTTTAATGGTCTGTCACCAGTGAGGTTGACACACCTGCTCCATCCTCCATCTTCCAAACCATCAAAGCAGCCCCCTTCACCACAGAACATAAGACAGCAAACTCAAATCAAGTGTTCACACTATGAGAAGCCATATCAGGGTGCTTCATCCAATTTAAGAGAATATCAAAGTGAAACAAAGACGAGATGAAATCAAAAGAAACACACAGGGTCAACAAAAGCCTACACACAAAAGGTCTGTGCTAAAACCTGCCTACATTCATACTGGAATGGAATCTCATAAAAGACTGATTTGAAACGTGAACAACAATTCATACTTTATAAAAAAAATACAGACGATGCTAGAATGAAACAATATATTAAAAAGCATGTCATGTAGTTTAACCATAAGTGTAAAAAGTAATAAAATATTTCCATTACATCTATTGTTTTCAAAAAATTACAGCATGAAAAAGAATTTTTCAAGAAGCATAAATTATTTATTCATGAATATACACGTTTTAGGGCAGTCGCACCACATGACATTTTACAACCTGAATTAACCTGGCACTGTCATTAAAGGTTAAAATATCTGTATTTTCTAATTGATCCTGACACATATGCAAGCCAACTCTGATATAAGTTCCAATTTGTTTTTCCTGCTAATTCTGTTAGTTGCACCACATTACTTGGATCTTGTTAAAATGAGTGCACTGTAAAAAGATAATAAATGATTAAATCATAATGCTGACTTTTGAACCAATGCTGATGCTGACATAAAATGTGAACCAGTCTCATTTTAATAGGATTTATACTTAGCTAATTGTACATGTGATTTTCAACTTACAAAAACACATATTTTTGTGTGTGAACTTGAGTTAAAACCTTTATATTTTTCTGTCCACAGTGTGAAGGCTTCAGCTGAGAGGCAAGAACATCTGACACAGCTGCTAAAACATTACTTTTCTATGAATCAATAAAAGATTATACCACCTGACTTTTCATTCAGAATTTTATTTACTTTTTAACTTGTTTCTCACTAAACTCATCACTGTATTTGTATATATATAAAAAAGTGCTGGCTTTTGAATTTGGCTTAAAAGAAGATTTCTCAGCATGCAGCATAAAATTGCCAACCTTTTAGAAAAGTCTTTGCATTTGGACCACATCTATGAACTGGAGGCAGGTTTTTGGAATGAAACCAAAGAATTTTACAAGCCATAAAAGACCCCTTAATCACATGATAACAATGAAAACTCAAAAGATGCTTCACTTTGCCGACTGTGAGTGTTGTCTACATGAATCAGAACATCACACGGCTCTGTTTTCTTGGAGGTCTTTGAGGGGAGAGAGGGCAGGGCTGGGGCCAGGGGGTGAGGGGGCAGTAGGCGGGGGGTTTGGAGTGAGATTTGGCATCAGATGACAGCTAATCTAGGTCTGGAATTACTGTCAAAGGGCCAAGCCAGGCCAAACACCAGCTGTAGCAGCACAAGCTAAAGCTGAAGCTCCTCCAGACATCTCCTTGCCTTATCACCGAGGCCCAGAGAACACCCCCCTTCAAACTGCATGACTTTATCCCTCTCTCCAATTTTTTTGTGTCACTTTCTTCTTTGGCCATCAGCGATACTTAAAACCCCCATGCTTATATGATCAACGTCCTGGGCTGCGTTTCCCAAAAGTTGATAGTAGCTTCATTGATTTCAATGGGTCTACGATGTACTTAAGCTTACAATGCTTTTGGGAAATGCAGCCCTGGAGTACATCACTGGTGTTGTCTAAGTTCGCCTTGTATCCAACAAACTCAATAAAACATCTTGAAAAAAACAACCCATGTTCATCTTATACCGCCTCAGCAAAGAGCACTTCTATATTTCTCTCCCTGGAAGGGGAAAACACTTCGTTCTCCACGGAGATGCGCATACTCTGTCTTATTTTCTTGTTATGTGCTTTTGTGTCATTTTGCCTCTAATCACGGCTTTCCAGTAAACGATATTGAGAGCCGAGCGAAGAGTAATGGGAGCAGAACTCCGCCATAGGACCCTCCTGATGTTTACGGAGCTCTAAATTTAATCACCCTGCCATAAAAACACGTGTTAGCGGTCCTTTAATGCAAAGTGCGTTATCATTACTACACATTCCGCGGGTCAGGCATATCTCTTTCAGATTCATACGGTGCATTACGCCTTAACAAATCAATATCAATGCCCCGTCCCCCCTTTCACTCCCATATGTCATTAAATTCGGAGTCGGCCAAATGATCCGACACACTGAGGCAACACGTCATTCCCTTTGATTCAAAAGTATCTCGGTATAAAAAATGACCTTACAGCCGGCGGCTGGTGGGTACAGGGTGGTGGAGGTGGGGGGAGATGACAGATGGAAATATCAATAAGTGAGCCCAGAATGTTTAGAGAGAGCTAATGCATGCAGTTAGGTGAGCTCGCTTCATCAATCACACTGTAGTCACTGGTCCACTTCCTCCTCGAGTCCTTAGAGCACAGTCCCGATCAGACCTCCCTGAACTCTTCCACCGCCGCTACATCAACAACTGATCTCATATCAGCCCTAAATGAGCTGTATAGCCTCCCTTTCACAGTGGGATATTTTCATCATGTCTACAATCCAGTTAGAACCCCAAAAGCTTTTAGAGCCTAATGCCAAAAAGAACCTATTTAGGTTTACAAATAACTTTTTCTTTTACTCTTTTCTCCTAAGCAAGAAAAATCACACAGGAGATATAGTCATTTTAGAACACTATGCAGCAGCTGATGTAGTAGGAAAATTGTAGTATTATGGTAAAGCAAAGAACCACTGAACCGTGCAGTATAACCATGTAATAAACTTCTGATGTACTTTGTTTTGTTAAATATGTCCTTGATTGCTTCTAAAATTCCTAATTAAAAATAAATTGTGATGTGTGCCTTTGGTGGAAAAACCTGTGCTACGTTTCTTTCTCTTCCCATCTGGAGGAATGTATGTGTGCAGAAATCCATCTCTGGATTCTTCAGCCGCTATCATCCCCACGGGACTTCAATTAATCAGACCAAACCACTCTTGTTTGGCGTGTTTAGAAGGAGGGTGACTCTCTGGGTGAACTTTCCTGGCGGTGCGGTCAAAGAAGGGTTTGAAGTACCGTGATTTACAGCAGCGTCTGGCCAACAGAGAGCCTCAGATCCAGATTTCAGAACTTCCTTTAGCAAATGTTTGCATGTAGAAGAGTCTGTATTCCAGGCCCATAGCAGGAAGCATCTTTAATGGAAGAGGTTAAAACCAAGCAAACAGATCAGATACAGTACGACAGAATCCATGATTTATCGTGGTATTTTTAGGCCCCTGGCTGGTACAAAGTCATTTTGACTTCTAGAGTATTAAACGCATCTCTCTCATGCAATGTTGTGAATTTCAGAATTTGACTAATCAAGTGGAAAAGTTGGACAATTGGACAGCCCAACTATCTGGAAATAGAGAGAAATTAGATAATGTTCTTCCTCTACAGAACGTCATACACCCTAAGCCAAGTGATTCATTATATTTTGCACCAGATTTTGCCACAGAGCAGATGCTAAAGCTTGCCAAGCTCTGCCAGGTCAAATAAAAATGATGAGTTTGTGAAGGTTTTGTGAATTTGGCCCATGTTTAAAAGTTCTTGTTGTTGTTGTTTTTTTTGTCCTGAACCTTTAGTTGAGCTGCAGCCAAAGCTAATATGTGCGTTTATTCTGTAATTAACCAATGACCTGGCCATAATAGTTTAAGGCAAACAGAGCCAGCTAATAACCTGGCACAAGCCTCACACACTTCAGGGGTAATTTTGCCTCAAACGCATCACCACCTCAGGCATGCCGCAGGGCTATGTGCTGGGCCCGCCTGAGTTTTGATTATGATGGCAGGTTAGTTCTGGTGTCATGGGTTTAGCGGCACATTTCGTACCATGTTTATACCAAACAGGGGAAGAGGGCAGGCGTTTACTGTAGCATGTGAGTGTGTTTGTGTGCATGTGTTTGAGAATGGTCCTTTGTGACGACGGCTCTGGGTCTGGCAGCCATTTCCCCATGCTCAGCTTGGGCTTGGTCTGCGGACCACTTCTCCCCATGTGGAACATGTTTATTGTTCTTTGTGTCAGGCAGACACCGAGACCTCCAT
This sequence comes from Enteromius trimaculatus, assembly GCA_032361065.1. NCBI lineage: Eukaryota > Metazoa > Chordata > Actinopteri > Cypriniformes > Cyprinidae > Enteromius > Enteromius trimaculatus. Next base: position 15,455,152 of record JAUMHP010000060.1, read on the forward strand.
GGCCCCCTCCTCCCTCCACATCTCCCCGCAATCTCTCCTGTTATTCCAACTCTGCTTGAGCAATTTTTCTATCACAGCATTTATGCAAACGTTATCCCAGCTGACGTTCAGCCAGGGCTAAAAAACGCTGTCAAGTGGGGGTTGGTTGAGAAAACCAAAAAAAGAAGAAGAATAGAACAGAAGACCCAGGGGACAAAACACATGTGCCCTGTGTGAGAGGAAAAGTAATAGTTGTTTTGTGCTCCTTCTTTAACCCTTCTTTAACACAAATGTCTAGTTACACATTCAGGTGAGCAGGTTCGTGTGTAATTTTTCAGGTTCTGTGTGCATTTTGGGAAGATCCATGTAGACATTCACCACCTCTTCATGCGGCATCCTTATTTATTCTGGACCGCTGTTAGATAAAAGCACCCGTCCTCGCTGCAACACTACGCCCCTCTGTTTAATTACATTTTTATGCCTCAGCCTGCTTTGTAAGACCTTTCAGCCACTAAAAGATGGTGGGAGAAAATAGAAGTGACCAGCGCAGTCCAGCAAATGAAAGGACAGCAAACAAATCTGTGTTCTATCCTCAAAAGCATGCTCAGAGAGCAGCTGCGCTGGGATGCTGTCGGTCATTGTACCGTGGCTCTAATGGGCTGCTAATGGAGGATGTTTACACACACGGTGGCTTCACTACCTCACTTTAGCTACCTTGCGTTTATGCATATTAATTTTTTTACGCAAATTTTCTATAGGGCTTTTTCCCCGTAATCAACCCTAACAGGACAGGGGCAATGGAAAATGATGGAAACTGGGGTCACCTGTGGACATGTCGGTTTATGATTCACATTTAGTTAACAAGTGTTCAGTTGTACAGTTTCATTTTTTTGCACCTTCAATAACAATGATAACATAACACATGATAACAACACAAATCTAATTTTGTTCATTTTAATTCAAGTGCATTTTCAAAATATGCCTAATATCCAAAAATACTAACTAAATCACACACACACACAAAAATACAAACTATTTATTATTTATACAGGATTTCTTTTTTTAGGTATTTTTCAATACTAAAACTTCAGATTTTGAATCCCAGTGTGGTCTCAGACACTTGCACGCAACTGTATTTCCGTTTTGGTTTTTTTCCCCCTGTAAATGATCTTTTCTCTAACTTTACGATAAATACTATTATTAGAAGCTGAGGATGTCTGCCATTTATTTTAAATATGCGGGTTTGGATCTCTTCGTCACCGTGAGCTCTGACGGCGAGTGTAATGAGGCTTCTGGGATTTAATGGCTCAGCTAAAAAACTTCTCTCTCGTACCTGCAGATGCCTGTTGAGAGCCACTCTGCATCCAGTCTTTATCCCTCACCATCTCCCCCAAAAAGCACACACTGCCTAAACCAATACACACCTTCAACAACACGCACAATGCTTAAAACAACACAAAACCACCCACGACACACACACTATCTCACCCAAAATACAAGCTCCTCTGAATAAAGAAACTATTTATTTCCTTCTAAATCCCATGAAACAACAATCCATCTGGAAGGTTATGGAAAGGAAAAAGTAGCTAACATGTTTGTGGCGAGTAACAGCAGTAGTTTTATGGGTGGTTATGGCAGACAAGAGAGATTAACAAGGATTTCTCAAGCACACACTCCTAGAAAACAAGAGGAAACTGAAAACGCACCTTAATCACACAATACCAGCACACTTCATCCTAACCTTTTAAAATGATTATTATTACAAACCCAATCCCTATGAGATAATATTTGCTTATATAAAAGGTTATGTATATACACAAACATATCTCACTGTATACAGTAATTAAACACATAACATATACATAGAATTTTAACATATAAATAACAATAAAATATAATACATAATCTCAGCTGTGTGTAAAAATAAAAAGTGTGGGGCCATGATTCAGTCAAACATCTCTGGGGTTATCGGCTGTCTAATCAGCCTGCCTGGCTTCTGACTTTGCCTACTAATTTGAGCAATCATAATTTTGATGGACAGCGCCGGCTCTCCTGATTAATCACATACTTGTTTTTGTTCACAAAACAAATTATATTTGCAAAATAAAAAAAGAAATCAATTTTTGTCACAGAAATATTATGCAGCAATTGCTTTTAGCATTGTTAACAATAAGAAAGATTTCTTTAGCAGCAAATCAGCCTATTAGAATAATTATCAGCATGATTTCTGAAAGATCATGCAACACTATTTCATATACAACTGTATAATTGTAATAGCATTTCACAATATAATTGTTTTAGCAGTATTTGTGAAGAATTAGCTGTCTAATCTCTTAAGCATAAGATACTTCTTTCTATGTATTCTGAAAACATTGATAACGCAGTGCAACATTAACCTTTTTTACTGTACCTCAGCCATATGTAATCACTTTCAGGTGGTGTGAAGTGTGTATTTCATGGCATGGTACCAGATTACTGCGATTAAAGGGAATGAAATCCACTCTCTGTGCGTGTTGCGTCCTCTAGGGGGCTGCTGGGACCCGCGCTGTGTGATTGTGAGCGCTTTTCTTCACAGTGTGATAACATGCTGCTTTTCTCATCATGGGGTGAGTAAACACCTGTCTTAGAAAATACGGCATCGCAAACAAACAAACAACAGGCTCGTGCGCTGACGTGTGTACACATGCATGTAAAACTAAACACGCATACAAGCCTGTAAACGTCTTTCTCGTCTCACACACACACACTAATGCCCTCCACCTAATTGTCACTCCCATAACAAACACACAAAAGAGCTGCTCTCGGGTTTCTGCCTCTCGGCGTAAAAGGGACTGGGTTTGTCAGAGGGCATCAAACAGAAAATGATGGTAATGCCATGCACTCTAAAGCTAAGTGTATCACCCGTCCCACTCTCCCTGACCTGCCCTCTTTGTCTTTTTTAACACCATTAGCAAAGTGCAGTGTAATAGCGTTATGAGCCCACCCCAGTCCGCAGGAGAAGGATTGGGTGACGGACTCTCATCCACTCGGCCGCTCTCATCTTGTCCGGCCTCTTTTAAAAGGGCTTGATGTATTCTTTTCTTTCTCGCCATGAGTACCGCCATTTCCTCAGCACCGTCCCACTCTGTCAAACATCTTGCGCTGGATTCTTCCCCTTAAAAGCACTAACCACTGTTCTTTAAACCACTCTGTGCTTTTCTTGAGGTTTTTAAAAAGATCCTCAATGTGACGCGCTAACCCAGAATGAACCTGTGGCTAACTATTTTCAGTGAGAAAAGGGCATAGAGTGTAATATGCGGCTTCTTTGCTTAAAAACCCCCCTTAAAAACCGTTCTCCATTCCAAATTAATTGTGCATTCTGACATAACATTATATATATTTTGCAAGGCTTACATTTTCTCCTCTCTCTGTTTCGTGTGACTTCTCAGCTCAGGATAGCTGCTGGTGATTAGCATGTTAGCGTCATTGTGGCAAATGTTAGCTGTCCTTGAGCTGTAGAGTACACAGTCATATAGTATTTCCTGCTCAGGTGACTGAGATGAGACTGAGATGAGCCACTGAGATGAACAGAAAAGCTAATTGTTAGCTTTCATTAGGTATTATAGATCTCTTTGACCCAAACATTGTCAGTGATTCACAGGTGGATTTATTTCTGATTGATATTCTAGTTTTACCGATAACCTAAAATAAAGTTGTCATAATGACAACTTAAAATTAGTGCTGGGTAACCAAAACATAATTTTCTTTAATTGGTTAACTGTAAGATTAAAACAACTAGATTTTATCCCATTTGTAATTTTACTGTTTTTCTCAGGTAAAAATGTAATGCACAAAAAGTAGAAGTACATTCCTAGAAGTCCCTGCATGACACCACATTAAGATGCCGTTTTATAAAATGATTTAGTTTCTATTGGTGCTTTCAAATGATTAACTGTCATTAACTGCATCCAAAAAAAAATTTTTCTTTACATAATTTACGTGTGTATACTGTGAATAATAATAATGTATATATTAATACAAACATTTATATTTAATAAAAATATGTTATGTTTCTAAATTAAATATAGCTATAAATAAAATGAAATATAAACATATTTCCAAAATATATACTGTATGTGTGTGTATATGCACGCATTATGTAAACCAAACACTTTGATTTTGGATGCCGTTAATAGCGATTAATCATTTGACAGCACTAGATTCTACTTTTGTTATCTGTTTTTTTTGCTTCATTTTCTGTTATTTAGTTAATGTTATTGAATCATTTTAGTTTAAATTTTGAGGTTTTGGTAGTTCTGATATATATATATACATGTGCACTCTCAGAAATAAAGGCACAAAACTGTTACTGGGGCGGTACCTTATCAAAAGGTACATGTTTGTACCTAAAGGGTCCATTTTGGCACCTTTAAGATACATATTAGTACTTAAAGTGTACATATTTCCTTTTGAAAAGGTACCAGCCCATTGACAGCTTTGGTACCTTTATTTCTGAGAGTGTATTAACTTTGTCACTTCTGTCATTTATACTTATATTTTAAATATACAGTTATAAGTGTGCCAAGCCTTTAAGCAAAGAAGCCGCATATTACACTCTATGGCCTTTTCTCACTGAAAATAGTTAGTTTTTTTCCCCTGGACATTTAACAGAGGGCTTTTAAACATACAGAGGAAATAATGGTCTGAAGACTCTGGATGCACGTGAGCATGGCGAGCTGGGAGGTGCAGTGAAATCCACCCAAAACATTCAAGCAACATTCTTTCATACCGATTACAGAGGGATAATTTCTAAGATAACCATCAGAACTTGCCGAGTCATCAAGACCCGTGTGTTTTCCCCCCTCACTTTAACCTGCGGCAGGTAGGCTATGCCCCCCCAAAAACCCAACGGCCGAGAATGTTCGGGAGTGCGCGCGATGGGACAGCTCCCGAGCTCAGGTGGAGGTCCGCCAGCTCCGCCTGCAACCTGAGCCTTGTAATGACAAGGGCCGAGACAAAGCAGGCACTGTAGTCACCATCCTGCTCCCAGGCAAGACTCCCAGATGTGAGATAAAAGATACAAGCACAGAGACAAAGTTATCTGCGGCCTGCATCGGCCAGCGGGGAAACGGGAAACCCAAGCCTATTGAGGCGACTGGATCAGTGTGTCTGAAACGCCCACAGGAGTAGAAGACGGTGGCAGTGTGGTGCACCCCCCTGGGCGGAGAGGGCCAAAACACAAGTAACCCAAGCCCCAACTACCGCCCATTTCCCAGGATCCCCTTCCTCCGCACCCCCACCGCCATCCCAACAGGGTCTGCTTAGGTTTTCTTTCCCAAACACCATTCTGCAGCGATGACATGACAGACTTGGCTAGGAGATACGTCTGTTGTCACCAGACTCGTCCTCTTCTTCTTGCCCTTTCATGTAGTAGTCATGCATTAGCTGTGTTTTTCTTTGTGAAAGGTGACAGAGTGAGAATGGATCCCCGTGGATTCCCCTCGGTTTCTGTTTCAGTCAGATCACAGGGCGCAACCTTTTCACGAAAAGTAATGAAGCGAGATCAGAGGTCTATCACGTCAGAAAAAAAAAAAAAAAATGGAAAATGCATAGAAAGAATATGTAAACTATCTAAAAAAATCATCCTAATGCTTCTATCTGAGCCAGGGAAAATAGGGCCTCTCTCTTTCAAGGGCTATTTTATATTTCTTACAGAGCGTTGAGGCAGCCAACGCTGATGAAAAGGGCGAGTGCTTAGCCGACAGAGGTAATGCATTTTTCATGACCTTGTACATGACACGTCTACATTTACATTTATGTTCTTAGCAGATGCTTTCTTATGAAACTGGCTTACAATAAAGTGCACAAATCATGTTAATGGCTATTCCTGGGATCAGATGAGAACGCCCGCCGCATGCTAAGCTACGCCTTACAGCAAAAATGGAACATAATACAACATAATCATTTCAAATGACTTTGATTACAAACAATATCGTATTACTGCTAAAATAACGGCTGAGATATTTTACGCATGGGTCAATGGCATATAAATGTTTCCATGAAAAAAAGGGGGGGTTGCTATTTTAAAATTCACATGCCAAGTGCTTAGAACTGTGCTCTTTGTATTCATGCATCATGTGGTTTCGAAATGCTTTCAAACCTTTTCAAAAAAGACTTAAATTTCTTGATTCAAAGTAACTTAAGCAATATGTTCCAAATAATTTTTCACACCCCAAAATACATGAGTGCACAAAGCATTTGAATATTCAATTTCAAGGTAAATAGTGATTTTTTAAAACATTTTATTCATTTATAAATCACATCATGTTACATTTTACCACCTAATTTAACTTTTTATAAAAATGTCAAATTATCTGACAATTTATGAGCATAGTGTTCTGATTTTGACACAGTCATAAAGGTCTACAGGAGTCCTTTCTATGATATTACAGCTTTTCTTTTTTTTCCTGCATTTTTTAATTTTACCCGTT
>JAUMHP010000060.1:15463980-15478530 GCA_032361065.1 Enteromius trimaculatus
TTTTTCTCAGAGAAATATTAAAATAGGATCATAGAGGTGGTGTATTTAAGTCATTGTATGAATAAATTGCATTATTTTATTCATTTATTGATGTATTTATACACAGGAGCTGATATTGCTACAGAATGCTTAGATGCACAGCAGTAAATAAAATGAGCAATTTTTTTTTTTTTTTCAAAGTACTCTGCTGTAAATTAATACTGAAGATGTGTCTTTAGAATTCATTGAAACGCAGCAGTGGAATACATTTTCCATTTATCCAGAGTTTGTTCCACCAGTGAGAACCAAGTATGGTGGTTTTGGACCAGCTCAAGGAGGATCTCTTCATGTGGAGGGAAAGAAGGATTAGAAACCTAAAGTGTCTGGGATAGTGAGGATGGATTTATGAAAGACTGAAAGTACAGTATAGCTGGCCTGGCAACTTGCAATAGTTTTGACCAGGAAGAACATCTTGAATTCCACCAAATATTGCCAGCCAGCATACAGTAGACACATGAGGAGCAGCACAAGAAAAACCCCAGATATTAAAAACAAACCCCAGCACCAGTGTTTAAGATGATTCTGGAGTAGTGTTGCAATGCAAAAGGAGGCAATTAATTCCGGGACGGCATTGTTGATTTTAACAGGTTAGAGTGTTTTTTACATCAGTTATTTGGTGAGCGTATTCCATCACCTGCTCATTGACGTTTGTGGTTCCTGGCTCAACACCAGCGGGATTACAGGGCTGATGTGAAGCCAACTTTTCCAGTCCAGACCACCAAAAGCAGGAAAAGGGTTAGTTTACTCAAAAATGAAAATACTGTCATCATTTATTCACACTCAAGTTGCTGTATGAGTTTCTCAATTTCTGTTTTGAAGGATGTGGGTAACCAAACAGTTTCTGCTCCCTATTGATTTTCATACTACACTATGGAAGATGATGGGGACCAAAAACTGTTGGTTACCCATGTTCTTCAATGTAAATGATGGGATAATTTCCATTTTTGGTTAAACTATGTCTTTAAGACCTTTCCTGTTAGCAGAACGCTACTATCAAGCACCTCTACATGCATGCTCTGACCTCTCTTGTTTGCCGGTGTAATACTGCTCTCTAAAGGGTTTGGAATCAAAGGTGTACCAGGATCAAAGTGAAACTCTCTGGCCATTTTGAGCAGGCGGTATAGTGAAATGACACTAATAGAGAAGGTGGGGGTGAATGTTCCCAATTCACAGTCTACAGGGATCGGCACTGATAACGAAAACGATTATTCAAATTATTCTAATTAAAGAATCCTGTTAGTGAAAATACAATGATAAAACTAATACTAATAATGCTTTATTAATAATGTATGAATGCTTCTGTAAAAACGTATTTAAAAAGGATGGTGATTATTTCAAACAACCACATCATAGTTGGTTTGACACCAATGGAGGTCCCAATTTATATTAAGTGGCCGCAATACCTATGTACTTACATAGTAACTAGATGTGTATGCAGTGTGTAACCACAGTGTAAGTAGTATCTGAAGCTGTAATATTTCTCTAACTGAATACATTTAACATACCTCAGAATGGTGTGTGTAAGTAAAAATGTGTAACAGGACATTGGTAACAACACTTTATTTCACTTCAATAGGTACTCGTGTAACAGGACATATATAACTACCTTTCGTAATGACAATATGTATAAGAGTAATTGGAACAATTTGATCCAAAGGGTGGAGATTTAGGGTGGAAATGAGATCCGGGGGGTGGAAACAGATAGGTTTAGTGATATGCGAAGTGGAAGGAGTTGCATCTAAAGTTGGTGTAATACCAGTGTACTTACAAGCTAACTCCTTAGGGAGTGTAATATTCTGGACACCAACCACAATTTATATGTAAAGCCTAACTTACTGGTTGCTGCTGTGTAACTACATGGTAAGCACATTTGTATTTACACATAGCCTTTAGTGGGTTGTTACATATGTGTAGCTATTAGAGAGGCCAATATTACGTACCAATGTGTGCTTACACTGTTACATCTAGTTACTATGTAAGTACACAGAAATTAGAAAAGCTTAATATAAAGTGGGAGTAAAAAGTATGTAAAGAAGTGTCTAATACTTAATATTTTGGAATTAAGAATTATCCATCGCTTTAAAAATGTTTTCCACTAGATTTTTGAAGACTTTCTTTATCATGGACACTCAAATGTAATTGACCTATCCATTAACTGTGAACTGCATTAAGAGCATTCCACATTACATTACCTTTAAGTACATTTCATCTAAAATCAAACCTTTTCACCCTTCCGAACTCCTCAGGGCTCGATATGCAGCAGCTGTCAGCTGTTACTGGTTAAGCTGAGGGTTGGATGTCAGGGAAATAAACACAGCCAGATCAGCTCCAGTGTAACAGACTACAGCTCAGTGCCACATGCTACATGAAACCCAACCATGAAGTCGCACAATGTCTACATCTAGTCCAACCTTTCTGAACTCCTCCTGAACCCTTCTGGGCGGAGCACCAACATGCTACAACAATGCGCTCCATAGCTTGAACATGATACCACATGATACTGATGCTGACACACCTTTGGCATGCCGACAGCTATTGTTTATGAGAACAAAATGAGTGTTTAGAAAAAAAAAAAGGAAGAACTGAGATATGTGCTGATGGTGGAAGCCTAAAGCTAAACACAAGCTGGGGAAGTGGGGACAAATCTCTTTCTCAGAAGCTCTCGTCCAAGCTGGGGGAACTGTATCCATCAGCGAGCCAGACGGCAACCGGGCTGATGGATCGATGGGGGCCGTGACCTCCAGCTCCGCAGCCTGTGAAGCCGGTTGAGAGAGTGACAATCGAGATTTACCCATCGATTTGGGCTGACAGAAGTAAGGAGCACGTGGAAGAATTAAAGGAAGGAAGCGAATCACTGTTAGTCCAGTCTCCTTTGTGAATTTCAGCTTCTGTGTTAATCATAGTAAGGTGATCCCAGTGGCGTCTGGGGTCAGGACACAGAGGAACATCATTTCCCTGCTGCGTGGTTATTAGGGAGCAGTTATAACTCCCAGAGCTCCACCATCTTCCCGCGGCATCAACAACAGACAACAAATTAACGAGGGCTGAGGTCCTTCTGCCGCTTGACAGCAAGACTCGAATGAAACCGTTTATCCAACCTAGGGGTGTGCTTGAATTTGTCCACATCCCAAAGGGAAGTGCTAATCACAGTCAGGGAGAAGCGTCGTCCTTCTCAAGCAGAGGGTCACCCCACACTGCAGCATTTAACACCTTCGCCATTCTGCGTGAATAACACGCTGTCAAAAAATGGCAGTTCTTTTTGCATGAAGCTCAGTGATCTCTCAGGCTGGCCCTTGTTTGGCTGGAACCCTGTAATCGTAAAAGGTTGGGACTGGCTGTCCGCAACACAGAGCTGCAGCGGGACTGAAATGTGCGCTAATTGAGCCAACAGCATCCAAACCCTCCATCTGTCCATTTTCTCATCTCTAAGGAAACGTCATTCTGAGCTCACTGCAAGCTGCTCTTGGCCATGAAAATACCCGCTAATAATGGAGAGGTACAACAGTCCATCAACACAAAGAAACTCAACGCTGTGCTTGTTGAATACGGCTGACAAATACCGACATGTTTTTTTTTATTGCATCCACTAAAAATCAACACAACTATTTGAAGAATCCCCACCTCTTAAGGCTCTGTTTATTTTGGAGCAATGACAAACAATAGTTGTCCATGATGAATAAAAGAAAAATCCTTTTTAAAATCAAATTCTTAGTTAGTATTATATTTATTTATTATTATAGTTATTTAGTTATTTATATTTATGTTGTATTACAAAACAAAATGTACATCTTATTTTAATCACGGTTTATCATGGTTTTTCTGGTCACACTAGATTACATAAACCTGAATTAATCTTGACTTTCCATAAACAGTCAAATTATCAGATATTTTAAGAGACCCTAACCTTGACCCACAGTCCTTTTTATGATGTGTATGCCCCACATGACTTTTTTTTTAAAAAAATGTTTTTAAAATATTAATAGACATTTGTACTGTTTTTTTTTTCAAGAAATAAATATAATAAAACATTATGCCTATTATTAATATTTAGAAATATTGATTAAAAAATATCCCTATTTAAGTTTTTCAAGTATATTTAAAATATTAATAAATATAGACAAAATATGAGCATTGTGTCAATACATATGCTTTTTGGCTTGATGTGCAACAACATGATCTATTGCACCAAAACTCTGAGCAGTGAACTGGAAAGGGAAATCCCCGAGAACTGGGCAACATCACGCTCTGTCCAGGTTCACACCTCTTTCCGGCATCCTGCAAAACCGTGTCTTTGACTCTCAGCGGTCATTAAGCCAACTGTAGGGCTAATTGAGCATGGTGTTGTGTGTCATCAGTGCATGGAGAGAGCCTGCTGCCCACCGTGTGCTTTCCAAGAATATGTCTCAATCTGCCCACTACAACGAGACAATTTTAGCACCACAACAAATACCAGTGCAGTGCGAAAACATATCTTTAGAACAGCAGTTCCAGCATAAATTAGCAGAAACTGTGCACTTATGATCTCTTCTCTTTTAAGCAAGAAGGTACCTGAAATCTGATTTAGCAACCAATCCAGGCTGATTGGAAAAACATGTCTGTAGCAACATTTCAGCAAGACTATATTGCACTGCACTTTCCTTTTTTTTTTTTTTTCTTCACAAAACAGATAAACATCAATTGTCCGGTAAGTGGTACTTAAAGTTCTATTGCATTTGAAAAAAGCACAATAAACTCTGCCCTAAACCTAATTGAGTGTTAACAGAAGCAAACATGAGTAACACTGCCATTTTGCCTTGCTTCTACAAGTCTTTGAGCTCTTTTATTGTGACTTGTACCTGAACGTAATAAGTGTGTTTGACGTCTAAATGTTTGACTTCATTTTTAATTCATATTGGATTCGAAAAGAATCAGTAAGCAGAATCAGAATCGGAACTGATATAATTCAAACGATACACAACTCTACGTACAGAGCTGTCTATACGTAGGGTTGTATCGCAAACATAAAATTTGATTAGTTTATAATGGACTAAGGGAAGGTGTTTGGGCTCATAGCTATTTTGAGCAAGGAATCAGACAAAGATAAGTCTATATTATTTAATAATCTGCCACTGTAATCATTGTTTGTATAAATAATAATAAAAGCTATTTAGTGTTGGTGTTGGACTGTTATTGAAATTAATCATTTCAGTTGGAAATTGTGATTTATTGCATTAGGAGGCCAAAATAAAACAAGTTAATCATAACATGTACTACAGTAAAAGCGATAAGTAATTTCATGTTTGGGTGATCTATCCTTTTAAGAATGCAAAGGAGATTTAAAAGTGCTATTACTTTCCAGGCAACTGTATGAAAGTGTCTGAACGGTTAAATCACAGATAGAGACTAAACATATGGTGTCTAAAAGATCTCTAGTCATAAGTTTGCTCTGTGTCTGGCACACACACACACACGCCACAAAGGCTGTTCTGGTGGGTGCGCAGCAAATAAATATGCCCTCACGCAGGAAGACACTCATTTCTGAAACAAGGACGCCTTTTTCCTTCCCTGCATGAATCGCGACCCCTCAGAAGGATCTGGAAATAGGTATCTGCTCGGGGGAAACGGCAGAACCCTAATATTATCTCCCACATTATTCCCCACAGTCAGACAATGAGGGAGGAAACGCAGGGAAGGAGAAAGCGGATAAAACATTATTTCGCGGACTCTTTAGCATTGAGAAAATCAGTTTGAGTTGAGGGGAGGTCCGATCACACCGTGCTACGCCACTCAAGGACAAACACCTGCCGCCACAGGGCCCTTTAAACCCTTCTGTCCACGGTTTTATTGGAGGGCGCTGAGAGAGGCCATGACATGAGCATCTAATGATGAATCAGTGCTGTTCTCAAACAGGTACAGTTGGGGGGTTTCTGACCTCAGCAATGTCTTTCAGCAGTTCCCTGTTTGTAGATGTGCTGCGCAGGTGCAGGAAGTCGTGACGTGGCTCAAACCTTCATGACAAGGTTTCTGCTGAGCAAATATTTAGCATTATTCATAAAATGGGCCACAGTGAACAGCTGGAAAACAGAGCACAGCTCGTGTGGGTAATGCTTGTGCCTCAATCTTATTATGTCTTTTAAAGAAGTGTTTGGGTTTGAGTACCCTAAAAGTAATTTAGCGTGTGAGTGAACTGTCAAAATGAATTCAAATGACAAATCACTAACAGTTTCAGGACTTCGTATGTTTGAACTGTTTGAATAATCAGAATAATTCATTCATAAATCTGATGTGATTGCTGCTTCTGATTCTAAACAACTGACAGAAAACACATGAAATGAAATATCACCAAGCAATATGATAATACATATTATCAGTTTAGTATATCATTGGGGCATTTAGTATATCTTGTGACAACAAATATTATAGTGTGAACAAATCATTATTTTGATTATTTTGAGATCTTTCTGGTGAATCAAAGAGCAACCATGGATTGTTGATGAATTCCCAAACAAATGTATCTTTTGAAGTTCTTTTCAGTAAATTAAAAACATACAGTGCAACCAATGTAGAAGGATTCCCAAACACATGACTATAATAAAATTAGTTATTTTTAGTGAATCAAAAACAACAAACAATAATGTATTAGGATAGAATTTTTTATGAAAAAGCATTTTTTTGCTAATCAAAAGCATAAAAATAAAAAATTACAGTACAAATTAATCTTATCAATCAGTTATATTAGTGAATCGGAAACATACAGTACAGCAAAACCAGTTTAGTTCGATTACAGTAGAAACAAATCTTATGAATCAGTTGTTTTTAGCGAATTGGAAACATATAGCAAAACCAGGTTAGTCTGATTATAGTAGAAATGACTCATAAATTAGTTTTTGTTAGCGAATCAGAAACATACAGCGTGACCAGTTTAGTATGTTTATGGTACAACTGACTTTACGAATTGGTTCGTTTTAATCAAATGCATACAGTACAAAAAGTGTTCTTTTTAAAGATATGAATAAAAATCATTTAAAGATATTAGAACTGGAATGGTTAAAAAAAAATTCCACATAGAAATTGTTGCATTCATGAGCTCAAGTCAAATATGAAAGTTTTTCATGAAAGAGAATTTAATACGATTCATCCAGATGTGGTGACAGCATACAGACGCTGTGTGCGTTGCTGCTGTTTGGCAGGAAAGGTAATGAGGCAGGGATGAAAGCAGCAGAAAGACCGATTACAGATAAGCATTGTATTGATTTTTTATTGACCAAATAAAGTTATGGAGGCGGTGCAGGGCAGGCTGGCTAGATTATTAAATTAGCCCCAGCTGTCAAGGATGGATGTGACTGGGGACTGCTTAAGTTCTGAATCTATTGCAAAAAGGTCAAAAGACCTGTAAAAGTGTCTTCTCTATTTTATAATAACAAGGCTCTGATGAAGGAGGCAATAACCACTTCTGACCTTTGACCTCCGTTCTTATTTATAAAGTGGGGGGGGTATAACAGCTTTGAGCAAGTGCGTAAAACAAGCCACTCCAGTAGGAGGGAAAGATGGAGGTCAAAGGGATCACACATGGCCACCAGTTTGCTTTGTTAATGAATCTTTCAATGGACATGATTTTTTTTCGATAAACAGTTTGAACTGAGACTAAACATATTGTTCTTGTATCAGAATTAATCGATTTGAGATTTTCACCCAAAAAGGTAAATTCTGTCATCAATTATTTACCCTCCTGCCATTCCAAACCTGAAATTTGTATTATTATTACTATTTATTTATTTTTCGAAAGAACAGATTCTTCTAAACACATAGTGCACCCATAGCAATTGTCCTGTTTGTTCCTTAGGTCAAATGAAGCGAGCGTCACATGACATCTCATTACGACAGCCGTCCTTCTCCTGCCGCTATCCACTCTCTCCCATTTCCTGCTAGTTACACATGCCCCTCTCTCTTTCTTTCTTCGTCTCTTGAGGACACATCTTTTTTCCAGCACTGCCCTCCTCTATTTGCATCTTCTCCTTCAAAACCCTATCTCTTGTCCTCTCTCTCTCTCTCTCTCTCTCTCTCTTTTTCTCTCATCAGTATCCGGAGGGAAAGAGCAGAAGTCTTTGATCTGGTCTTGCTTTTTTCAGAGGTTGAGGAGTCCTGAAATGGGAAGTGCTCTTCAATTAGCTCGGGTTAAATATTTCAGAGGCTACACAGCTATTTTTTTTTTTTCGTCTTCCCCCCACCTCCCCCAGATTTAGAGAGGCTCCTATTAGACGCTACATAGTACTCAACCTGTATTTAGCCTGGAACGCAAACCTCCTCGCATTTCTGCTTTAGGCTCCATGAAAAATGCACTGCATTTGAGGGGAAAAACAATCGGGCTTTGAAAAAGGAAAAGGCAGAGGGTTAAGGAAACCGTTTTTTTAGTGTGACCATTTCAGTCCTGGATGCATAGCTTCCAAAGCTGCACGTCTAGTTATGTTATGATTGCTAATCTAGTTTAGTAGCATAAAAACCATTCAAAAAGCAAACGGAGCTATAAAAACATGACATGGAAATCCTGAGTTATTCAAAGAGACAACAGCCTGGCTGGATACATTATATTCGTGTCCAACTAGATTACCAAGCGAGTGTTGTGACGAGGAACTTCGAGACACGAAACAAAAACATTTCCACATTTGATGCTCAGCTCATGAGCCGCAGCTGGAGCCAAACTCCTTTGACCTTCCTGTCAGTTATGGACAAAAACCTGATGAGATGCAGGCCAAAGGTCAGAGGGGTCAGAGTGGGCTAGCCTCTCCTCACAGTTCAGCCCTCGCCACCCATCTGACCGGGATTTGCGATGACAAAGTGCCAATCACTTATTGAAGATCCGTCTATGCCTATTTTGTCCCGCTTTAAAACACAAGAAATCTATTAAAACATGCAGCCGGAATTAAATAAGATATTCTAAATGTTGTAAATGGCCACAAGCCCGTAAGCAGAATGTAATGAAACTCCATCTGTGGTTTTTCTGCATCTACAATAAATGCTCTTGGCGCTCGGGTCCCCAATGAGATGTGCGTTAATACCACGCCATTCACACATTTTCTCCGCTCACCTCCCGCCCGACGCATTACATGCAGAACCATCACATCTTTCCAGCGCGAAACCACCATGCAATAAAATACAATATGCATGAAGCCAAATAAAGAGTGATTTTCTTCTTAGGTGCCTCTGCACTTCCTAATGAAATCCTGGGGAATTACGGATAAGCACCACAACTGAATTATTAAATTTTCACAAACTGTTGCTCACTTATTAATTTTTTTAATAATTCCATTTGAAGTGTGTTAATGAGGTTGGTGAGCCTTGGCCTTTTTTTTCCAGGCGGAATAGAAAAGGAAGGTGAAAATAATGTAATACCAAATTAGCCAATAAATTGGGAGATTGGCCTGTGTTTAAATTCAGAGGGGAAAAATACTTAAAAAGCGTCAGATTCAAATTCATAAAGCAATTCAAATATACACTGTATTCTCAGCACCGCAACAATTATATAAATATTTATTAATTTATATCATTTATATTTTACTTGTGTACTACGTATCTGGGCTAATTCTGTATTATATATATATATATATATATATATATATACTTATTTGTTTGTTTGTATATATTCTTTTCTTTTACTTTTATTTAGCAAGGATGCATTAAACTGATCAAAAAATGACAATAAAAATGTATTATGTTACAAATTATTATTATATTAATATTAATAATATTATTATATTAATATTATTATTATTAAGTTATTTGGCAGCACAACTATTAACAAAATTGTTAACATTACGAAATGTTTCATGAGCAGCATATTAGAATGATTTCTTACGGATTACATGACACTGAAGACTGGAGTAATGAAGCTTTGCCATCGCAAGAATAAATTACAATTACATCTATTATTCGCTATTTCAGATTTTACTGTAATTTTCAATATATTCATTTTAAAAATCTCCAAAAAAATACATTCAGTGGGTACGGAAAGTATTCAGACCCCCTTACATTTTTCACTTTGTTATACAGTAGTCAACATTCAAAGTGGATCCAAACCTTTCATCAAAGTTGTCCTGAAATCAAAAACAATACCTATTTTTGTCTTAGGACATCTTTGATGAAAGGTTTTAATCCACCTTGAATGTTGACCACTGTATTGCAGCCATTTGCTAAAATCATTCAAGTAATTTTTTTTTCCTCGTAAATTAAACCCCATATTAACAGAAAAACACATAATTGTTGACATTTTTGCAGATTTATTAAAAAAGAAAAACTGAAATATCATGCTGTGACACTATATTTAACATATATTTCTTCTGATCATCCTTGAGATGCTTCTACACCTTCATTTGAGTCCAGCTGTGTTTGATTATACTGATTGGACTTGATTAGGAAAGCCACACACCTCTCTAAGACCTTACAGCTCACAATGCGTGTCAGAGCAAGAATGTCAAAGGAACTGCCTGAAGAGCTCAGAGACCGAATTGTGTCAAGACACAGATCTGACCAAGGTTACAAAAACAATTCTGCTGCACTTAAGGTTCCTAAGAGAAATGGAAGAATTTGGAACCACCAGAACCCTTCCTAGAGCTGTCCGTCTGGCCAAACTGAGCTATCTGGAGAGAAGAGCCTTGGTGTGAGAGGTAAAGAAGAACCCAAAGATCACTGTGGCTGAGCTCCAGAGATGCAGTCGGGAGATGGGAGAAAGTTGTAGAAAGTTAACCATCACTGCAGCCCTCCACCAGTTTATGGTAGAGTAGACCAATGGAAGCCTCTACTCCCATAAAAGGACTTAAAACCCATAAAGGACTCCAAGATGGTGAGAAATAAGATTCTCTGGTCTGATGAGACCAAGATAGAACTTGCCATTAATTCTAAGCGGTAAGTGTGGAGAAAACCAGGCACATCTCATCTACTGTACAATACAGTCCCAACAGTGAAGCATTGTGGTGGTAGCATCATGCCGCGGGGGTGTTTTTCAGCTGCAGGGACTGGACGACTGGTTGTAATCGAGGGAAAGATGAATACAGAGTACAGAGTTATCCTGGACCAAAAGCTTCTCCAGAGTGCTCAGGACCTCAGACTTGGCCGAAGGTTTACCTTCCAACAAGACAATGACTCTAAGCACACAGTTAAAATAACGAAGGAGTGGCTTCACAACAACTCCGTGACTGTTCTTGAATGGCCCAGCCAGAGCTCTGACTTAAACCCCAATTAAGCAGGAGAGACCTAAAAATGGCTGTCCACCAACGTTTACCATCCAACCTGACAGAACTGGAGAGGATCTGCAAGGAGGAATGGCAGAGGATCCCCAAATCCAAAAAAAAAAAAAACTTGTTGCATCTTTCCCAAAAAGACTCATGGCTGTATTCCATCAAAAGTGAGCTTCTACTAAATACGGAGCAAGGGGTCTGAATACTTAGGACCATGTGACTGTTCAGATCTTTCAAAAATGTCAACAATTCTGTGTTTTTCTGTCAATATGGGGTGCTGTGTGTACATTAATGAGGGAAAAAAAAGAACTTAAATGATTTTAGCAAAAAGCTGCAATAAAACAAGGAGTGAAAATTTAAGGGGGTCTGAATACTTTCCGTACCCACTGCACATTGTTATGTATATGCTGTATATTTAATGGCTAGAAAAATAATTGCTATTTACAGATATACATCAAAAGTTAGTTGGACACTTATACTTGGACGTAATAATCATTATCATAAAGCTATTTTCAGCAAAAAGGTCCAACAATGAGAAAGAGAGAGAGAGTGCTCCCAATCCTTCAGTAATAAACAGATCAGAAAATGAAGTAAAGTGATTTATCAATATGAGAGAGAGGGAGAGGGATTTCTAAAGGAGTGAATCAGGGGGCGGCCGCAGAGTGCAGCAATGCTGACCAATTGAGCAGGTTTGATCCTGTTCAAGTGCTGCTCTTGGTTAATGGCTGTATTGATTGGTCTCAGCGCTGCTCTAATGAGTTGCTGTTTCTGAAGGAGCCGTTGGCCTGAATTGAGTAGCCGTTCCACTTATCTGATGTAAAGCTCCACCCAAACCTTGTATTCACATCAGAAGCCAGTGTAAATAACTGGCACACTCAGACATATACACATTCTTGAGTGACTTTAAAAACACTTACAAAGCAAACAAGTATACATGGCCCACACAATCGTTATTTGCTTTTTTAAAATTAATTAATAATTCTTTTATGTTTAATTCATTGCAATTTTTATTTCATAAATATTGTTTTGTCTTTAATAAATTATATTAATATATTTAGGTAGCATAAATATACACAATGGATACAGTAAGTTAAGTCAGTTTTTAATAATTATTCGCTTTTTTTTTTCGTTTCATTCATTATTTTTTCATCTGTAATTAAAAAAGAAACTCTTAGTATTCAAATGAATTAACACTAACACAGATTACTAACACAGATTTTAGGTTAGATCATTTTTTGATCAATTATTGTGCTAATTATTACTAATTTATTTCATTATGATTTTAGCAATACTTTTCCAACTTGAATTAATGATATGAGTGTATTTAAGCAGCAAAAACATAAATATACACAATACACTGGGTTAGATAGTAATTAATAACGATTAATTATTAAATTATTAATTAATATTATTATTTATTTTAATTCAATATTATTTAGTGCTATCAAGTTATTATTCTAGATTAGATTAATAGCTTGGTGGATTAATAACATTTAAAATAAATGATTTTGTCTATATAACGTCAATATTTCTTCATCTTGAATAATAAATTGTGAATATATATACTGTATAACCAGCATACATTTTGGTTTCATTAGTAAGTTGCTTTGTTATTAACTGGTGCTTTATTTTAAGAGCTTCGAACAAATTAAATATATATTTAGAAACAACATTTCTCTTGGAAAAGCGCACACTAGGTTTGCGAACAAAACATATGTTGTTGCACTTGTACAAACATATAAAAAACACATTAAATATGTAATACTACAGCACTTGCTGTCATTAATCACAAGGCTGATGAAAAGTGCTGTCCTGTGCAGAAAATAATGTTGTTTATTGTAGCTAAGTGCACAGAAAGTCTAAAAGGGAGAGATCATGATGAAACACACTTTATGCAAATATGCAGTGACTCAATGTGGCAGCTAGATTTAGTCTGCAATTCTCCTAAAGCCATCCATCCAGTCAAATATGAACGCCTACTACCAACAGTACAGCGACTCGACGACCTCCAGTGATCTAACTGCTGTCAGTGTGAACGCCCTTTAATGTCTCTTTTCCAAAAACAGGGAATTTGGAATGCAAATTCCTGCCAAAAAATCCACACATAACCATGCTCAACACCACCCACCCAAAAAAAACAGATCAGAAAATCTCAAAAGCGAAAACAAGAATCTTTCCGAATTATATCAAACATGGCAACGGCTCGCCTGACAAATAAACAGCTCTGTGGCTCTGGAGCAGGTTAAACTCTCCCAAAGCTACTAATACGTTCCAGCTCTGGCTGTTTATTGGTAGTGAGAATGAAGACTTTTTAACGACGTGCCACATCAGCGATCGCAAGCAAACGGCCCGCTCTTCTGGAGGTTCCTGGAAATCAGAGGATCCTGTCTGTGGCACAGCATATGACAGTAACGGTGGGAGGAGCCATTACAACTGGACTGGATATATACACAAGCATGTGTACAGTTTAATAGCCTTAATTAGAAAAGGAGGCAACTAATGCTGCAATTCCTCAAACACCCCTCTTAAATTACGGGGTAGACGAAGTGATCTGCTCCTAATAATCACTGCTGTCTTTTTAAGCCAAATACACATTTAAACACTCAAGAATCTCCCTGTGATGAACAGGAGGCTCAGGAAAGTTGCAACACAGGCTGGGTTGTAAAACCTCCACTTTAACCAATTACAAATGAATAAATAATATAGGGTAAAATGTTACACAAGACCACCATCCAAGTGAGGTGACTTGTATAGTATATTTATAACATTTGAAATATTCAGGCCAATGAGAAAGAGTCTACACAACAAAATAAACATCTTTTTAAAATGTGGTTTAAAAGACATGCCAATTTTATTTATTTATTTTTTTTTAAATTATTAATTCTGGGTTTTTTTTAAAGCAAGAGCTTTTATTTAATGACTTAAATGACTAAACATGTCATGCGGTGTAACCATTAAAACAAAACGGAATAAGATATCTTATGAATAAAAAATAGTTCAAAAATTATTAAAAATATTAATATTCATAAATTATTATTGCATTATTATTTTTATTAAACATTTTGATTTTAAAACCTGACCCTCTTTGCCTTGTTAAAAAAAAAAAGTAAAATTATCAGACATTTCATAAAGTTTTTTTTTTTTTCTTTTTTACAATAATTGAAAAAATGTATTGGACAAATGCGTGGATTGTAAGATACATAGATTTAAAATTTTACAAGTAATTGCAAGCAGCACATGGAAATTATCATTTTAATTTAGAAAGACTTTTATTTTTTGTTTTATTTAAACAATATATATA
>JAUMHP010000060.1:15478736-15498115 GCA_032361065.1 Enteromius trimaculatus
TATATATATATTAATTCATATAGCATAAAACCCCCGTTTCCCTCATGTTGTCACAAACTTTTCCCTAGTAAAAAAAATAAAATAAAATTTTTACAAAGCACATTTCTTAATGCTGCACTTGAAATGTGTTTCATCAGGCTGTAAATGCAAGATATTTAAATTGTACCTATTGTAAGTTTAGTATACTAAAAATATAATCTCAGGGTATTTTTATTAAGCAGACAAGTAGAACATCAATATGTGAATGTATTTTTAGTATACCTAGCATGACATTTTTCACTAGGGTAGTCTGTAAAGAGATAAACGTGAGTAAACTAAGTGACCTGAAGTGCTCGAGTCGCTCTGTCAATCCTTATTTCAGTCTGACAGGCTAACGTTTGTCCAGCCGGCACTGACAGCTGGCCGATAAAATGAAATGTACATCGGGAGATGGCCGAGCGACTCAGGGGTCAATCTTCTCAGACGCACAGCGGATGGAGAAGCGCCGGGGCTAATTTCTTTATCGGCTCTGAGAGGCTTTACATGCGTTTCCGAGGTGAAAAGTAATGCGGGTGTGAGGCTGTGAGTGAAGGGGTCCATTACGTCCCGCTTTGTCCATCAGCGGCAGCTCGTTTCCACACGCACGCGGCCGAGCGTTCGCCTAATAGCATCTCCTGTGGAATTAACGTGGATCAATGCGCCCCGCGTGTCCAGTTTCACTCGGAAGATGCTCTCTTGTGGCAGGCGGTCAGCAGTTTATCACTTCAATTAGCTTTTGCGCACAGAAGCACTCGGTCGAGGCGGCTTTGGGCCTCGCCAAGTCCAGCGCCACTGCAAGGCCTGCTAAATAGTTTCTCTCCCACCTGCGGCACTGAGCCACATCTCCAATCACATTTCCGCCACCTACCAACTGAATTAAAGCATTAGGCTTTCACTATTGCTTCAAATCGGAAGATTAAAAATGGCCAGGAATTTGAGAAATCGCCAGCAGGATGGACTTTAATGGTTTTGGATGATGGATTGGTTCCGCTAGCGGCCGAGGGATCTTCGTTTCACATAAACAGATTATTTCATTAAGGCCTTTAATTGTTAATAGATTGTATTGATCACAGTTTTTGTGTTTCGGCCAGAGCGGCCGACGACTTTCCTGCTTTCCTTATTGGTTGGAGCTGTCAGGATGACACCGTGAGGAGCTTTTTACCTGCATCAGATGATTGGTTCAGCCTTCACATCTCATTTGACTAATGTGACACACCAGCCTGTCAGGCACTGTGCACTCTCACTCTTCTGGAGAGCTGCCAAGCATTTCTTCCACATTTGCAATTCAAGACTGTCAAGAAATTAAATTCGTCCTGTTCCTCGGCGTGAAGAGGGATGTGGGAGTATTCAGTGCCATCATCGCTTTGCGAGGGTTTTTCCAGATTTCATTTCACTTGTCTGTCAGTGAAAGACTCAGAGAACGTCGCATGTGAGCATTTTCAGCAGTTAGCGCTTCATCATGGATGGAGTAACTTTGTTAAAACATTAGAAACGATAAAAGACTTTGGAATTTGTGAAGATGCTCTGAAGATACTACTGAAGATAATATGGTTTTGGGTGATATCATAAATAATTTTAAATAATATAACATATTTGGATAAATATTTTTTTATTTAGATTTTATTTAGTAAGGATGCATGCAACTAATCAAAAGTGTTATTATGAAGTTTCAAATCATCAAAGAAAATAACATAAATCTTTTATAGTTTTCACAAAAAAATATTAAGCAGCACAACTGTTTTCTGAATTTATAATAATATGAAAGTCTTCTTAAGCAACAATTTAGCATAATTAGATTAAGTAAGCTTTGAGTAATGTATCACGGGAATATTATGAAATGTATTAAAAATACAAACTATATACTGTAAATAGTACTGTGCATATACAATATATAAAATATACAAAACATCACAGACTTTCAGAATTAAAAAAAAGGAGTTGTATAGTATTATATCAAACTAGTATGATTTTCTGTTCAAGAACTTAAATTTTTTAAAGAAGCTTTTTTCTTTGTATGCCTCAAAAGTGAATTCATAGAAGTCATTGTATATATATATATATATATATTTATATAGTATAAAGTGCATTTTAGCCCATTTGCGAATAAATAAATCCATCATCATGTAATTTTTCCCTTTAGCTATACCTGTAGCTATACTGCTGTTGTCTAAGCAGGCAGTGCTAAAAGTAAACTGATATGTAGGCAAACTAGAAAAATGTTAAACACTGTTGTTAAATGTTAAACAAAGCAAATTAATTAATCAAGAATATGATATGAAGGTCTATCTGTATGGAAGACAAGCTTTCAAGGTTGCTTTTCCTCCCTTCTCTCTTTCTACAAGTGATCATGTATTCCTGGGCAGGATCTCCTCTAGTGTCTGAGTGCCAGTGGCTAAATGTGGATCAAACATAGACATCTATCGAGGTCTCTACCTGCGGCACCCGCCAACTGCCACTGTCACAGGCCACCGAGAACACCCGCTACACCTCGTCAAGAAATTTAAAAATAAATCCATTCATTTCCACATCAAAGCCAGCACTCTCGTCTGTCCTCACTAGCAGAGCTTGGCAGGTTGAACTTGCCTCTTGGCAAGGTACTGAGGGTTCATTTTTCCAGTAGGCCTTCACTCAAGGACAGGTAAACTCTGCTCTTGTTTGTTTGAAAGATTATTTTGGCTTGAGGTTTTTAGACGTATGATGGGACAACTTTGTAAATAGAGTTTCCTGACCTTTCAAACTTAATTATGAGTGTTTCACAAGGAAATTATCACTAATAATATTGCATATAATTATGGTTAAGGATCTGTACAAACGGATAGATCCAGATATTAAGCTTTGGATTGCAACTTATCCCACACTTTTTGTGCCTCAGAAAATTTTCTAAACATCAAAGCACACTTTCTGTTTTGGAAATGTGTTTATATTTGTGAATATATATAAGGGAAACATATATATAAGGGAAAATATTGGACAGACTTGAAAAGAATATTGAAAATGAACCATACTGTATATGGGGACTCAGCACATATATATATTATATATATTTCTGGCATCTGATTTATATCCAAGTAGGATTTGTCAAGCCAGTTTTGTGAATTTCTCTGATTTTCAGTGAATTTAGTCCATTTCCATATTCCAAACTGCAATTCGACATCCTGCGATACCTCAATTCAAATCCCCAAACCACAACCCTGACACCCAGATCACCAGCAGCACCACTGAAGCATCACTGCACCTTTTGCACACGCAAGCACCATCCACATTTTCAGAAAATGTTGCAATTCCATTCTCTGAACGTCTGCTCCTCATTGTTAACATCGGTACTGACATCCCGCTGTGCTGAAAACCCAAATCTGGACAGCAGTGATCATGTATTAATTCCCAAGGCCTCTTGGGTTGTTGATCCCTGAGGCACTAGACTGCCATGATCCATCACTATCAAACTCACTGACGGCCTGCTCCGACCCATAGCACCCAACAGCGAAAGGCTAACGATTAGCATGTAGCTAACATACACAAACGCATATCTGTCACGCAGCAGACAAAACATTTATCTATGCTAGTAGCAAGGCTGGTGTAAACAGTTGCTGCGGACTTTGCCGAGGTTAAGAGTGTGTATGTGGAAATGTGTCCCACAAAGTGGGCCCTCCTCCATGTGGCAGCAGGGACTGTGCCTAGCCATGTGCAGAGAGGCGCTGATGGCAGAATGGGGAGGTGCATCCGTGACGGACGCGCCCTCTGCGTGTGATGGACTGTCAGCGGGAAGGTGAGTCGGTCGGCGGGAGGACGGACCCTACCAGTTGAGACTGACTGATGTGGCGGGGGGTGACGAAGCGTTGGTGGCTGCCAGCTTTGGTGGGTATCCAAGAGTGGCACACCTATCAAGGCAGGTAGGAGGGTGGCCACATTCGACAGTCCTGAGCTTCAACTGCCTATCAAGGCGAAGCAGGTGTACATGTCACAATGGCTGACTGAGATTGGCCAACGATCCCAGCGTGTGTATGTGGGAAGGGAAGGAAGTCTGTCAGAACGCAGCGTGGCTCACTCACCCTCTCTCCAGCTGTCACCTCAAATCTGGATCTGTCATACCTGTTTACAGACTTGACACCTTATTACTGGGCAGCAATCGAAGCCCAAGGGTCCAGCTCCGTTGGTTTAAAATCGTTCATCCTCATTCATCTCTGATTTATTGACTAAACATTCACACTGATACTCTGCTACATCCACTCAAACGTCGAGCTGCTGAGTCAAAAAAAGGCACAGGATGCTTTCTGCTTTCTGTTCGCAAATAAAGGTTCCAAAACATTCGTTTTTTTCCATAGAGAAGCAAACAATTAATAGTATGTTTTGTGCAGTGATGCCTTTTATAACCCAAAAACATTTTAGTAATAAGTTCTCAAATTAACCATATTTTATTCATCTAATAAATATTTTTACGTTCTAAAGAACCTTAAATGATCCATAAACCTATTTGAATAGACTGCTATCATACTTCCTGTATAGAGTTCCTGTTTGGAAGTCTATTTTCATACAACAGAAGCCATTGCCAACCATAAGAATATAAGTAAATGAAGACTTGATGACTTTCAAAAAAATATGATGACTTTCAAAAAAAAACTATCCCTTTAAGAACATGAACAGTCGCTTTAATTATTTTGATTTTGATTACGTCTCTGCATTTAATAAATAAATAGTTTAATCTCGTCATTATACATTACCATCACTCTATTCTCCTATTTGATGTTCAGTGCTTTGCTACAATCTGTACTATTAAAAGTGCTATATAAATAAAAGTGATTGATTGATTGAACGAATTAGACAAAATACAAAAGCGTACAAATATGGGTAAAAATTTAATTGAATTACTTTTGAGAACATTTCTTTGAACTACTGAGAATATATTTAATCTCTCAGCTCAGCCGCCACCTTTTTTCTTTTTCTTTTTTGGACAGTGCTCATCACAATGCATTCTGGGATTTTCCTCTCCACAAAGCATGCGTGTAGTGCTGCCAAAACAAGTTATCTGGGAAGGTAGCATTTGCGTCGAGCGCACATCTACGATGCTGTCTAAATAGACAGCAAGGCACTGTAATGGAACTAATGTGCATAACGGCAACGTCATTATCATTAGATTTAAATATTTATGAGCAGATGTGGCGAACAACATCAAGCTTTACACTTCTGATTTAGTTTTTAATCTAATATGCTACTAAAGCCTGCAGGTGAGTATGTCGAGACATTCGGGGAGAGAGACTCTCGAGTGTTTGTGGACAAAACGTGTGAGCCCCTGACAGGAAGCACCTTGCGGGCAGATTTGACTGACAGTACAGGTCACCCTACGTCTGGATCAATCAGAGTTGCTGAGGAGAAAGGGAGGTGTGGGACTCAAGGGGAGAAAGTGGGGTGCTTTGCTCCCCAATCTGAGGGTTTGTCTGTCGGAGCGCCGGCCCTGGACGAGGCCGATGCCTGCTGCTCGTCAGTTCGTGGGCAACACATGGTGGAGTCAGCAGCCATTAATGCCAGTCAGCTCGCATTAGCAACCTCTCTCGCCTTAGACAGATGCAAATATGGGACGCTGAGATAATGCCACATGCTGAGTCCAAAATTAACATTTTGCCACACCTACAAATGATGGGTGGATAAATTTCAGTTATATTTTCTTTATTGGCAATGAATATTATTTTTATTATATATATTTTTATTATTAAAATATAATCTTGTTCTTATGAGACAGGGATTATTTTAGTTGTTTTCCTTCTGCATATTAATGCCAAACTGTGAGGAGTGTGCAACTTTCAGCATCATTTTTTAGCTAGTCTCCGTCTCTCGGTGAAACTGCACCTGTCACAAAAACGTTAAGAAGACCTGTCGTGATTTAGCTTTTCGTTTATTTTTTTTATTGGCTAAATGTGAGAATATTTCACATATGTGTCACCACAAGGAGTTCTGGAGGAAACAACTTCAGGCAGCTTACACTAAGGTAAGAGTTAGAAGACGTGCAAGCTGGGTCACATGGTTTGTGCGTCACCAATTTGAATTGCTCACATATTCAGCGATTGTCAGACTATCATACTTGCAATTTAGGCCCCATGTTATGTTGTAGTTAACATCTTTGTATTGCATAGTACAAATTTTACTTGTATTTAGTGTTTAGTATAGTATTATCTTAATTTTAGTAAAAATGTAGTTGTTTCTCTATACAGTTTAAACAGTTATTTATTTATTTTTTCATTTTACTTTATTTATATTAGGGCTGGGCATAGATACTTTTTTTTATGTAGATTAATCTAGATTCTTACCACATGCATGTTTAATATATTTTGATATATACAAGAAATGAATAAATACAAATAAAGAGCCAGATCACGTAGACTGTTAAGACTTGCTATTTTAATATCAGTATTAGGTAAGATTACTCACGTTCATTTCTGCACTCGTTTACATATGTTTTAATTATTAAAAAAAAAAAAATAACATAATATTTGAACTACAGTAACCACACATTAACATGGTTTTGCTGTTCTAGCCATTTAGCTTCACCATGATATGTGATTATACTAATTGTAATCAATCTGAATGACTATAGCAATGCATCTCTGTGACGCCCAGATGTACAAAACAGACCCTCTCACCTCTGTAATAAACACGGAGGTGTTAGTCCCGTATGAAATGGTGCAAGAAAATTTACGGACGACAGGTGATAAGAATCAAAGTAGTTTAGATAACTAGTCCCATCCGAATAGGGCTACAGTGCAGTTCGGCTAGGTATACATCCACGCTATAATATCAAGGTGAAAGTCATCATAGCTTGTGTAGAATAGACCCAGCTCCCAACACAACTTTGTGAATAGATTAACGGCGATATTTTTTTATAACACGATAAGTGTCTCGTGTTAACGCAGCACATTAATGCCGATAACGGCCAACCACTAATTTACAGCTATTTTAGGACTGAGGAATAAGAAAACGAGTTTAAGTTTAATATTTTAGATTGTATTTATTTCATTTTAAAAAAAAAAGCATATTTGATGTCAAGAAACAAAATATTATTTATCTTTATTTTTTATGATAGTTTACTTGGTAAGTTTTACTCTATAATAATATTATGTTATTATAGATGATATAAAATAACATAATATAATATTATATTATATTAGTATTATATTTTTACACAGGTTTTAGTCCTTAGTCAAACTATTTATTTCTGCTATTCATGAGCATTACCAAGCATGGAAGAGCCAGGATAAATAAAAAAACTGTGTTCGTCTGAAAGAAGAAAGTCATATACACCTAGGATGGCTTGGGGGTGAGTAAAATATGCCGTAATGTTCATTTAGAGTGAACAAATGCATGCTAACCAACTAAAATTATGAATGGTTGATTTAAACTTGATATCACGATGCTGTCTCTGATCTCTGGCTTACATCGCAACACTGTGTGTGAATTACATCCATACAATTCTTTTTTTTTTTCTTCTGTTTGAGGACAGAGACACAACAAAGCCAAAACAGGGCATCAAAAAGAGGCACGTCTTTACCAATCCTTGAGACGCTGTCAGTCTTAAGCACATCTAAAGAGACTCTTCCTTCAAAAGTCAATCACGTGAATCCACTGATTCAATGGGGAACATTGTGCCAACCAGTATGAATATTAAAAAAACCAAACAAACCAGTTCACGAAACACACAGTGCCTCGACTGCCTTCCTGTAAAGGGCTGAAAGACATGGCGGATGAGCGATAAAACAACAAAATCCAAAACCCTGCGAGGGACGTCCTCATCCTGACACATTTTGGACAAGATCAGGGACAAGGAGGGGGGTCTCCCCTGCATTTCTTGTTCATCAATTTCCATTTCATTAAAAAGGCTTATGAAAATACGCTCTAATCTTCCAAGAACACACAAAAAGCTCTGAGGTTCACAGCCCCGTTTTTGTCTTTAAGCAGATGGGGAGGGGAGGGAGGCTTTTTGTCAAGTTTCTAAAGAGCCCCGAAGCCCTCGTGCGCAGTAATGGATGCTGTTCCACAGGTAAAGAGTTTCCATTAAGCATCAAAAATAATTTCATAAAATCCTACCGACAGCTTTCAAGCAAAGCCTGTTTTGGGTAATAAGACGGGATGAGTTCTACTTTAATATCAGCTTGTCTCTGATGCCTCAGAGCCCTGCCGTCAGACTCACACCGCTCACCCGTGGCCAATTAGTGGAACATCAGGTGTCCACGGAGGCCCCGTCCCTGTCCGGGTTCGGTTTCCTCTGGAGTCGCACGTGAGGTCTCAACACGGCTCAGGCCGGCTGTTCAAACATCTCCGCTCACTCCCCACAATGCACCGCAGGACCATCACCCCGTACACTAGTGATGTTACCCAGGGGTCTCATAAAGAGAGATGTTTGAGAAAGAAAGGATCCCAGTTGGAAATGACGTTCTGCCACTTCTCTGAAAGTCACAGTGACAATAACCCAAATGGATACATTACGATAATTAGAGACGTCTCTTCTCTAGTGTCTCTGGAGGCGGCACGAGTGTGCGTTTGCTGTAGGTTGTTGTTGTGCTTCGAGGGGCGTGGGTGTATTTAAATCAAACTACAAAAACCAAATCAAATCAATCTGCATGGTTCACGAGATATGTACAAAAATAACATGCACTCCAATTAAAGTCAATATCAAATGGCCGTAATGGAGGGTAATTTCGGGTAGAGACAGAATGCAAGGGGGCCCAGAATAATGAACCAAACGTAAACAGCTAAAATTACCTGAGCAACAATTTGGCCACCCAGCCTCAAACCGCTGCTCTATGATGACTCGTGCAGATACACTGCGGTGGAAAATAAATAGTACATTTTCCCATTATTGTAATATGTTTACATGGAGTAAACATTAGAAGATAACACTGAGTACAATGTTAATCACCGCTGGTCATGATGTAATGAAAAGATGCGCACTCAGGGCAAAAGCACGCTGGCCAAAAATCTGCTGTTCTTTACTTTTAAAACAAAAGTAAATAGGCCTATCAAACAGATGCATATTTGTGTAATGGATTACAGAATATAAACTAACTGTGCTTTTTAACCATCCCAAATGGACAGAGAATTTAAATTTAACACAAAATGTATACGTTTAATACATAAAATATAATATTATTACTATATTGACAATATCTGTGTTTTTTTTTACTCTATATGGATTAATCCCAGCAGAAGTAAACACGACACAAGTCAGCGAACCTGATAATTAGCTAAGTTTTTATTAATTAAACTTAATCATAATACACAGAATTAACGAAAAAAAATATAATGGATTTTTGTTTAAGTACTAAGTGATGTAAGTAAATGTAAGTAAACTACATGAAATTACTATATGGTTGAGGTTATAATGAGGGTTTGTCTATGGGTTACTTGCATGTACTGTAATGATAAATAATTAATTGTTATTAAAATAGTAGGTACATGTAGCTTTCAACAAGTACACCTTAAAATAAAGCATTATCATGAACTGTGCTTTATAGTAATGGCAATTATTCTTGAAGCCCACATACTGTATGCAAGGCCTGGGTGCCTCTGGTTCTGTGAGCTCAAATAGCACTTGAGTTTGCAGGCATGTTTCACACAACAGAACGGCGGTCGTCCTGTAATCTGTGCTGTGTCCCTGTGCCACCTGTATCTGCACACACTTCATCCTTCCCTTGCTGGAACTCATTCCAACAGGACACACATGGGATGTGGGACACTGGCACTCAGACAGCAATATGCTGCCCTGTTCTCCATCCATCCAGTCTGTTGATATATTAGTCACAATACTGTTGATAAAGCCTTCTCTGTTCTGTTCCGTTAGATTCTGCTCTGCTTGATTGTAACAAGCTAACTAATCTGTTTAGTTCAATTCAAGACCAATCTTTTATATTCTATTTGTTTTCTTCTTGCCTTATCTGTTCTTTGCATTCTATTAAATTAAGTCCTGTTTTATAAAATAATAACTCCATTAATCTTTTTTTTTTTTTTTATCCAATTTTGTTTTAGTCTATTCTCTTTTTTTAACTACTGTTCTGTTTTTCAGCCATGACCAATTTGATTTCTGTTTTATTCTGGACTAATCTACTGTATTCTATTTCATTCAGTTCTGTTTTGGACTTGGCAATTCTGTTCTATTCCATTCCAGACTGAGTTATCTGCTTCCTCCTACTGTAGTATATTTGTTTTATTCTGTTAGATGGTGTTTTCTATTTCTATTCTGTGTTGTGTTTTCTTTTAGCCTTATATGTTCCATTATATTCAAATCTGTTTTATTAAGTTCTACTAGAATAAATCTCTATTCTATTCTGTTCTATTCTATTCTATTGCAAAATCTGTTACATTTAAAGTTCTGTTCTGTTCCAGAACATTATACATTCTAATATATTCTATTCTGTTCCATTATGTTCTACTTTAGACTGAAATGTTCCATTAATTTTACATTTTTTTTATTTACAGTGTCATACAAATTATATATTATATTGTTCTTCTGAGTTCAGTTTCGTTCCATTAAATTCAACTATTCTATTCCTATTCTGTTCTAGACTACTCTTATGTATTCTATTTGTTCTATTTTTCACTCCTGATATTTCTATTTCACCCTGGACTTATCTGTTATACTTATATTCTATTCAGTTGTGTTTTAAACTGTTCCTTTTCCATTCTATACTATCTTATTTTATTCTACTGTAAAAAACTACTCTACAAAGTTCAGTACTGTTTATTCTGTTTTTCATCTTCCTGACTGATCAATTCTATGAAGTTCTGATTGATTCTCACCTATTCAGTTAACTCAGCTTCTGTTCTGTTCTACTCTGTTTTTTTGCATGTTAAGTCAATAATGTATCAGCTTCTCATCACTGGCAAAATCGGTATCAGAGAGATAAATTCTGAATTTGAATGTACGTTCACATCACCGTCACACACTGTTCGTCCTAAATAATTGGTAAGACCTACTGGGGTAGTGAATATTTATGCTATTCAAATCCCCATTCACAGAAAGCTCACGTCTACATGTGCGGTTGCATTGCATCTATAATTGGATCGTACAAAGGACGCTTATATCGTTTATTTACTAACAGAGCTCTGTACACCAGCATGTATCTCATCTACAGGACATGGTAAGAATTCCACACAGGAACTTCTCCTGCAGTTGGACTGGTTCCCTGAGACAAAATTAGGCCACTGTGTTTGCCTGATCCACGTTCTCCCCTGTACAAGAGGACAGAGACGAAAACATGAAGAAAAAAATCTTGGAGCCCAGGGCAATCATGGAAGAGTAAAACACATTCAGCCATCCCATACACACACACACACATACACTTCATGAGGATGACAGGCTCCTTTGCTCAATTCTGTTTGTGAGTTCTCTCTCGCCGCATTTCTCCACGAGCAGCAGATGAAAGAGCAGGATGCTCCAGTGTGAGCCTCCCACGGGCCCCTGAAAACGTCAATACACTCTCCTGCAACACATCTGAAGCAAGATACACACACATACACGCTTACACACACAAACAACGGGGAGAGATCTCCAGCAGCCACATACCACAAACATGAGACATTTTCATACGCTTTTTTTATATCAATAAACAACTGATCCTGACAAGTATGAAATTCCAAGTGTGTGTGTGTGTGTGGGGTGGGGGGGGGGGTATTCTTGGTTAATTCACTTCAGATTTTTTTTTTCTTTTCTTTTTGATACATGGGAGCATGTGTGCCAAGAGAATCAAAACAGCCATCTGTTAACACAGGGTGACTGTAACAACACAAATCCAGGGAAATGAAGGGCTAACGTTCAAAATAAACGCCTTTGTTCATACTTACTTTACTGTCTTACTTTACTGTCTTTTAGAGTTGCACAGTGTTCCAGATACTAAAAAAGTAGTACTGAACATTTAAAGCGCTGCAATATTATAATTTGGTAAAAATAAGGAGTCTCCAACATGTAGGGAGTAACATATAACATGTATTGGTGTATAACATATAATATGTAATGGTAATAATTCATAAATTCATTTTGAGTTATTTATTAATATTACATAACTGTCATTATATAAATGAATTGTATAATAATAATACTTATTTTTATTATTTGTTTATTTTTACAAAAATACTCAATACAAGACTATAAGTCTTGGACGTGTGGGATGTTTTTTCTTTTTTTTTTAATTATCTTTTTTTTTGGTATTCAATAATTATATTCATATTTTTACATAACATAATAGTTATTCTCTGTACTGCTTATAAAAGGAAACATTATTTTGAGCCACAAGGACTAGAGCCAAGACCTAACAAAGATTTTCTTCTTCTTCTTTTTGCAATTATTTGTCGAATAGTGAGGTATCAAAGGCAAAGCCAAAATGTTGGTCTTGCTCCAACCCAACTGTCTATTGGCTCTAGATTTGATGGTAGAGTCTCTGTCTGCGTTGACGTTTAAACTCTGAAGCTCAGGGTTGCTAATGCAGAGCATGGCAGATCTAGTGATCTGGTACAACTGGGGTAATGAGCTTGGCTAATGAGACAACGCTGTCTACTTGGCCCTCTCTGAAGAGAACTCCCATCTGCCCGCTGGAGACTCGGGCTCCCACAGCCCTTGTATCTGGCGTTTCCTCAAGTGGATGGTGACACATAGCCTCCTGCCATCTGCCCCGTGTGCCACGATCTCCCTTCTCCACACCTTCACACCAGTGTTTGTGTCTGAATGTGTGCATGCTTTCTTCATGTGTATGTTATTAAAGCCAAGTGCATGCCACAAGACAAAAGCTTGTCATCTTATTCATTACATGCAGCCCAGTTAACCAGGAGCGATCTACAGTGGTACATTACTTCTGTTATGCATTGTTTTTTAAACAAGGCTCAGTTCGACACTGGATTTGCACATCATTTGATACTGAAAGACCGAGTAGTCTCATCTATAAAAGATTCCAGTTATGAATTCGAATCAACACATCACATGGGTTATTTTGTTGGTAATCAGCATTCAAGTGCTCATCACTCTTTAGCTCCGCCCACGGCAAGCCTCCAGGAGCTTGGCTGTTTTTGAAGAGAATCGTAAAGCTGTATCTTTCCTTTCTAAATATGTTAGAGTGTGATATATAAAGGATGCAGTACTAATTTAAAGTGACTCAAGTTTAACATGAGATTCTGTGTGTACCATTTGCGCTGCATTTTTTGCATTGCAGTTATCTCATTTGCATAATTCCTTTATCAAACTGTTTACTAAAACCATTTAGGGAGTTAAAATAAACAACACTAGTTATGGACTGCTTCAATTACAAGATACTTTCATGATCATGTTGATCATGTAGCTACATATGCAATGACAAAGAGAGTTCATGATAAAATAAAAAAAATATAGAGGCTATAATTTAGACAATTCATAACTGAAGTGACGAGAAAATAATTTTTTTTTTTTTAACATATTGAATAAATAGGTAATAATGAATGTGTGCATGTTTTAAAATATTATTGAGGAAAAGTCCAAACTGATTACAATAAATTGTAATAAACTCATTGACACAATTAATTCTTAGGGAGTCGCACTACATGACACTTTAATCTGAACTTACCTTGTCATACCTTCTGGATGCTGGTTGTACCACATGACTTCTAAAAATCTAAAAGAAATGATAAGACAATCCGACAGTACTTTTTGGACCCCACTGCTCCAAAGGAAGCCTCCCAATTGCAGGTTTTGGCCATGGCTGGACCCAAGGCTGCATGTGTAATTACGTTTATCTAGAAGATTCTATCCACAGGACCGAGGTTCTCGCTCAAGGCCACTGTGACATTCAGGTCTTTCATTGTAAAAACAAGTGGATCTTATCTGATTTTGAGGGACTCAAGACGGCAAGCGAGAGAATATATAAAATATATTACCTGCTGCTGAAAGAGGCTTTTCTTTACATGAATCAAGCCTTAGTGTTGCACTGGAGACCTTTTGAGGGAAGGACCGCCAGGCTGACCCTAGCAGCCTCTGTGATTTACAAGCTTCCAGTGGACAAGAGCTCCTTCAGGGGTCCCGAGAGGGCTAAGACCTACCTTTTGTGTGCCTGACAATTAATTATCCCACTGCTAATAATGCGCTCTCACCTACTGGGAAAGGGCCCAGGGTGGGCAGCGGGGCCTGAAGGAGGTCAGCAACATTTCAGACACCAAACAGGTGTCATGGCAACTTCGCTAAACCCTAAAATTTAAAAAAAGAAAAAGCCCTCCCACCTCTACGCTAAACAAGAACCTGGTTCAAAACTAGCTACGAACTCCACTTGCATTACGCAAAACTGACACTGACTCAGCATGCTGTTTCTTTTGTCATCCTAGGGGACTGTGTGGCCAAAAATATTATGGAGATATATATTTTCATGATATTTACAGTATTCATTCACCAATAATGCAGAATTAAACGCTCACTACACGTTTTTTAGTTCTTGTGAATGAATGCAAAGGTAACTTTTTTTTGTTTACAGCTACCTGTTCATTTAGGTTTTTTCTTCGAATTGTGCGTTTTCCTTTTTTATGAACTCTGTGTTTGACTTGATACAAATGTATAATTAAAAATGGTGTCTAATGAAATAACAAGTAAAGCTTTAACAATTTAATACATATTTTAAAATGCAATCAAATAAAAGAAAACATAACATTGCATTCGTACAAATTCATATGTTTTTTGCTAAATCATACGTATTATAGGAGTTGACAATTCGTATGACTTTGTACGAATGATCTACACATAACCCCGCCCCTAAACCGACCTGCCGATAAATCGTACAAAAAGTGAGATGAATGTGTACAAATACGAATATGTACAAATTGGTCATGAGATTGTTGGTTTGTGAAGTAGATGAAACTGCACCTATCATATTCGTACGAATTCGTACAAATTCATACAAATTTGTAACTCATAAATTATATACGATTTAGCGATTTATACGAATTCACACGAGTGGGATCGTACAAATTTGTACGAATTAGCCACCTCATAAAATATGAACAAATTGCTATGAGACTGGGCTGGTTTGTCCATTTTTTCACTTGGGACGTAAACCTGAGTAAAATACTGCTTTGCGCCAAGGCTAGGAAACTCTAGCGTGAGGCTGTAGGTTAAATTTAAACCCTTTGCATTTTTGTACCCAGACACTCTCTCACCAAAGCTTCAGGTTTCATAAAGCATGCACTCTGCACAGCACATACCACAATTGCTGGAAATTACATGGCTGTTTGATTTGGATGATTTGGAAGCTCTGAGGGGGCTGGTGGAGATGGTGGGTGAGGACGAGGAGGTGCTGTCGAGGGGGGAACTAGAGCCATTAACCACAGCCAGATTTTCCCAATTACAAGTCCCCATCAAAGACGTTGTTGTGTGCCAGCATAGCATGAGCTAAATGGATGATTTACACTTTTCCCTGTCACTTTACATCGGTTGACAATTACGCCTTGTCTTAGACTGTGTTTGAGTCCTATAAAAGCACACGTCAAGTCGAACTCAATTTTACTCTTTTTTTTTTTTCAACACACACTAAAACAGGCCCTTGAGAGCTGCTGAAAAGGCTCCAGCCTTAAACAGAAGTTTTATGATGGACTGACAGCAAGTTTTTTTCCACAAATGCTAATAAGTGTTGGAGCTCCTAGCTGCCTTGGATGGAAATAAGAGGAGTTATGGCCAGAGTAACTAGATGATGTTTTCTGACCTGTTGTGCAATGAGAAAACAAACACGTTCCCACCAAAAGAGGTTCAGTAAATCACTGCAAGTTTCTTCAATTTGCCATTTCAAATTCTGAAAGAGTCCAATAAACATTCATTTTCAGCACCAAGAGCCTCCAGCTCCAAGAAGACCAGCACAGCTTGAACTCATACAGTCTACTTTTGCTGTTTCTTCAGCTACATAAACAGACTTATACCTTTTTCAAATTTTGTTGGGCTATATGAAAATCACACTGCCTATGATACTACACTTATTTTACTTTTTTTTTCATTGCTGTGTCCAAGATCCTGACTTTCAAGGTTAAAATAAAAATTTATTATAAAACTGTTGAATTATAATATTAAGTTATAGTAATTTAAATGAATTTATTCTTGCACCATTTATGGCATGAATTCCACCACAACAAAATGTTGCCCAGAACCATTCCAAGTCAGTAAAGAGCTTGATAATGGCATTGAAATATAACATATGTCGCAATGTAATGTGAGGGAACATAGAAAACTCAAGATAAGTGTAACTTTTGACCTGAATATTTTTTCCAGTAATAATGTAATTTTGTCAAATAATGGAAAAAGTGTGAAAACGTGTAATTGTGTGTGTTTAGGACACATCAAATGCATGCGGTGAAATTAGCCTTAGCAAGCTGAGCGTTCCAAAAATGTCATTTAAACCACTAAAAACACATTTTGAGGTAATCTGAGACGCAAATGACTTTGTGGTGGAAATGTTGTGGAAAAGCGCCCATAGTTGAAGAAAGGCTTATACTTGACGGGAATAGCATAACATAGACAAAGTATATATTCAAAATTCAATAGCACCGCAGTGATCCATATTTATTAGATTTTTGGAAGCTTTCCCAAAAAGAGTAAATGGCAAATGTTTGGACGACATCTCTTGTCAAGCAGTTTGACAATTGCAAAAGCGGAGAAGATTTTAATTAGACAAAAAAAACAAAAAAAAAAACAAGCGGAACTGCCTAAGAAAACACAGTCAAAAGAACTCAACAGGGGTCTGACATCTTTATTTTAGACTGGAGCTGCTCCTGCGTATGCAACCTGGGGTGTGATAAAATAACTGTGCTTATTTCACTTTGCAAGCAAGAAAGCCTGAAGTGAACATGAACCCCTTCCAGCTCTCTGCCTCTAATAACGCCTGACACAGCCACACAAACTCTGTCTATCAATAAACAGTGCAGCATTTCTGCACAGTGGAATTAGTGGCCCTGCACCTCTGCTGTCAGTCTTTGTTTAATGATGTTTTGTGTTCATGTTACACACAGACGGTGGGAGATATGCAACTGAGAGAGTCCTCGTTAAGGAAGCGAGCAACTCAATTAGCGCAGTCAGAGAGCGCGGCCTAGTAACCACAACCCGGGAGAACCCGTGACCCCAACTCGGCTCTGGGCCAATCCGAGGCCGCACAAGGCTTCTAACCCCAAAAAATTAGTCTAAGCTATGCCGCCGCTAACTTATCGCAGCCATGCATCTGTGCCTTAGCGGCCACCTCCATTCCCAAGATTCCCAGACATCTGCCAAGGGGGAGATGGGCACCGCGTGAGCCCCACAAGCTGTTTAACCCGCCCTACAGCCATGACTAATTGATTGCGCAAAGCAGGCCGGGACGCCTCCTCCTCTTCCACGTGTGGGCGGGGTTAAGAAAGAGGGAGGGCAAATGCCTTTTGAAGATCCCAGCATGCAGTCAGGTCGGGCCTTGTCTCAAACCCCCTCGCTTTTGGCTAGATTGCTGCTTTTCCCTTCTGGACCCTTTCTTTTCCGTTCACCCCAACAGTCCCGCCCCCCCTTTCCCAATCCATTTGTTTGCGTAAATAAATGAACGGCCAACAAGCGGGACAATCCGGTTCACATTTTCTCCTATTTTTCATGTGAGCTGGTGAATGCGAGGCAGGTCTGAATGGGGCAGTAGCCCATAAAAAAAAAAGATTTTCACAGAATGCCATGGGTCAAGTCTAGAGGTTTGACTCCTTAGAGAGGTGCTCTCCCATTGAGTTCTTCAAAAACTGGCCCACATACAGACAGCATCTGTCAATTCCGAGGCGGTGAAAATCGATCCAAGCAAGTGAAAGGAGCAGGTTAAGAAAATGTCGCTTGGTTCTGATTTAGGGGCAGACGCAAACACATCTTTTTCTTGCAAATAACTTTTTTTTTTTTTCCTGGGAAAGAATTTGTGGAGCTTGGCAATAAAACAGCTTGAGAAATTCATCTGCTATTATTGGTCATGACATTTAATTACTTAAAAAGGTTCCACATGGGCCCTCTTCAGTGTTGAATGTGATGGGCCTTCAACGCATGTTCACAGACTGAATGCTTCACCCACCCTAACACACACGAGTCTCAAATGTTGTGCATATGAGAAATTAAGTGTGAACTGTGAGGTCTTAAGTATTGTGTCAATACTTTGTGTTAATTGTGTTAAAACAAACAAACAAAAAAAAACATATATAAAATAAGTAGTCACAATGCAAGAAATTAAGTTGCAATTGTATTAAGTGCAAGATATTACGTTGCATATAATATTAGAAAAAAAAGGTGCATATGTGTCTGTAAAGCTGCAATGCCAAATATAAGGTTACAATGCAAAATATCATGCAGTAGATGATAGACCTGAAGTCAGATTCATGATACATAATGACATAATTGTAAAATATAAAGTCACAGCTGGGAGATATGAAGTCATGATTAAGCTGTAGCAGGAGAATTAATGTTGGAATTGTGAAAAACAATTTAACTGTGCAAGATAAAAAGCCGCAATAAAGTCAAAACTATGAACTGCATTGCAACTGAAATATATAAACAAAGATAAAGATATTACATTTCAAAATTTTATTTTGATTTGCTGTTGTAAATTGATTTACTACCAATATGTTGCAAGAGAGAGATTCAAAGTCACAATTATGAGAAATAAAATCGCAAGTGTGAGATTTAAAATCACAATTACCTACATTTTTCCCCCTCTGAGCCAGAAACATACAAATACCATATTCAAAAGTTTTTTTCAGTATTGTTACTGTTGAAAGCTGAGAAACCTGAGCTGTAGACGGTCAAGACTTTTTAAAATAGTTTTACACATTTCTTAGGGTGTAAAAAGTAGAAACCAGAAATAAATAAATATGTCAGTCTTTATCTCAAATACTTCTTCAAAAGGGGAAAAAACAACAGTAAAACCAAACAACTTAAGCCACACAAAGGGAGAAATGGGTGGAAAACTCACAGAAAAAGCTAAAGAGAGACAGGAACGGATGAGGAGACCAATGCCCTGCCAACGTCTGATCAAACCAACACTCAGTAAAGACTTGTCTATCAGTTCTGCTCAGCAGGTAATAAAAGTCACAGGTCAATGCCATTGATTTGTAGCCCTGCAGACGCTGAAATTCAATGCCTATAACACCTCTCTAGTGAATGACATACAGGAGTGTATTTACCAGACACCCAAACACAGAAGACAAGGCTCTTGTTTTAGCCTATTCACAGTAGTAAAAAGACACTTAATGACGCACCGGTTGTGCTAAAAGTAGGGTGACCAGACAAACCCTTTCTCTTTCTCCCTCTCTCTCTGTTTCTGCTGGTATATCCCTGTCTGGAGCTGGCCCTCCCTTCTTTGTGTATATATATATATATATATTCTTTTTTTTTTTTAGTA
>JAUMHP010000060.1:15506357-15530125 GCA_032361065.1 Enteromius trimaculatus
TCTGTCATTCTTATCCAGCTTAAAATCAATAAATAAATTTCCTATATATTTATCAATATATATTCTACCTCCTGTCTTTTTGCATCAGGTTCTACATTTAATATTGCTATTGCAATACGTGCTGGCACTATTGCATAATATCAACCCATTACTACTACACAACGACAATTATGCATCCATAAAATCAATATCAATACAGTAATTAAGCATCCAGGCTTGATATTTAAAACGGTTGGAAAATTCACAAAGAGAATTGAGGTACAGCCTACCACAAAACCGGCCACTTTGATGAATTCCAGCTTGCCCTGTTAAGAGCCCTTTACCTGTCAGACAAATGATTTAGAGACAGAGTCTGCAAGATCAGGGATGTTTTAGTACTAAAACATGAACAGTTCCCACGTGGCATTTGGAAAAATATCATATTAAAAAAATTGTAACGCGGCGCTGTAGTTAAACTCTTCAAAAAGCACGTAGTCAAAGAGACAAGCCGAAAAAAAAAAAACAACAACATTACTATCACAAATCAAATGCTACTTAATCATTAGCACAGTGTAACCACAATTCATAATTACATAAGATTTGTGACAACGGTTGATCAGAACAAATCACTATGACATATTTTAATATATAAAAAAAAAAAAAAAAAAAACTATGCAATATTTATCCAATGCTCTGATGAGTTTTTGGCTTGTGCTACATGTTTTATGAATGAGCTTAATTCGAGAAAATTACACAATAATTAATTTCCAACAATAATCTTTCTTTATCAGCAGACATGCAGTTTCTTTCCTCCCCCTTGAGACGTGGCTGGGGAGCCGAGGAATTCTGTAGGAACCTCAAAGCCCTCTGGAGGAGTTTGGCTTTTCAAGACAAAATCCTTGGATTAAAAACACATCCCTCTTGGGATTTTCTCTGTGTTTGGCCTTGAACAGACCAAAGTCCTGCGAGCCGTCATCAAGCCTTGTCATACAGAACATGATGCATGTGATACTCATAACCAGAACATCATGTGGACAGAGAATGTCGCTGAGAATCCTGCTCATTCACTAAGACGCATCCAAAAACACCAACGGGAAACCTTTCCAATCCTAAAAGCACTAAACGCTTCAAAAAACACATTCTGTAGAATGAAAAACGAATATAATGTCGTTCAACATGTGTTGAAGCCGAAGCATGAAATAATCATCCCCAAATACTATTTCCCAAAAATAACTGTTTTCAGACAAGTTACCTATGTTTCCGATTGGCAAAAATAACAGACAGCCCCGCCACCGAGCTAGCGCCATTGGTTGAGCCGCTGTTGCTAAGGCAGGCTGGTCAAAACTCGCAAACAGAGTTTGTTTTGTTCGCCTCAGAGACAGTGTTTCAACTCATGAATGTCTAACTTGTAGTTAGCATATTAAAATGGGATGGTGCAAAGTATTTAATCTTCACAATACAAACACTGAACGTGTGGCCAAATGTTTGTCCACAACAATAATGTGCGGGGTGTCAATCGCACTTTTGTTTTGGGCCACAATTGGATGCTTGAATGGCGCAGTTGAAGAGAGTCTATAGGCCTAATCCTGTTAGCATAGCACCTGAGTTGAAATGGCTAATCCTGTTTAAACTCACAACACAGCCCAGGTAATCTTCCTGTGTCCTGATCAGCAGCTGGCTCGTTCGCGGCGCTAAAGGTGAGACATCAATCCGTGATCACACCTGCGCTGGGATTAGTCATCTCACGGTGAAATAACGTACTGTATATGGCGTGGAAATGTGCCAGGTAAGTCCTTCTCTAGCTTCTGTAGGTGGTTGTCAATGGGTTTTTATGTGATGCTTCTTTTCAGCACAAATCTGTACTGAACATACTGACCCACTGAAGCAGAATCCACTTTTTAGTTCCAGTGGTGTA
The DNA here is from genome assembly GCA_032361065.1 of Enteromius trimaculatus. Lineage (NCBI taxonomy): Eukaryota > Metazoa > Chordata > Actinopteri > Cypriniformes > Cyprinidae > Enteromius > Enteromius trimaculatus. Next base: position 15,508,252 of record JAUMHP010000060.1, read on the forward strand.
TAAAAAAATTCTATGATTAAAACGCAACTGTCCTCACATCGCCCACAACCCAGTGTACGCAAGAACACAGCCCTTAAAACATTTAATTTACAAATATTAATCGCAGACTTTCCGGAAAGAATGTCTTTTTTTGTTTAAAAAAAATTAAAATATGTTCCTATGCATTCAGGCAAAAGGACCAAAAGTACGCAAGCTTGCAAGAATAATTTTTTTTTGCTGTGCCTGTCACAGTAACCTACACTTGGAGGCAGCCGAGGCATTTTTGAGGCCGTTTCGGGCATACACGCCTGCACACAGCTCAATCATCATACCCATCATGCACCGTGAACAGTCAGTACCGCACACTCTCTCTCTCTCTGTGTTTTTCTGTGTCACTTTGCCTTTCACAAATAAGCGGAGAAAACTAACTGATCCTCACTGTAACAAACATACAGGTGTAGGAAACATCAGGGATTTTTTCACTTTGGGAGGGAAAGTTTATTTTATCTTCACAACATAGCGTATAGTATGTGGCAGATGTCGAGTGAGGCATAAAAACTGGTTGCTTCTGCGGAACATGTCGCATTTTCTAAATTTGGATCTGTAGATGTTGCATGTCATATAATACTATGTGCACTGTGCTTTTTTCGTGCGGTGAAAAAAATTATAATCATGATCAATTTTACTACAGCTATTTTTACTACAAGGTTCGTTTTAACCTAAAAGACTTTAAGGTGTATGCCTGTAAAGAAAAGAACTTGCAAAAAATAAGCGCACTGTTTTTACTTGTAAATGCTAAATAAGCTTGTACAGCAATGCTATTTTATATAAATTTTATATAAATTTGTCATGAAACATCGATTCTTTCTGCAGATTTCTACCACAGTCTCTCCCGCAGTACCCTGTCATCAGAGGACTTCTAAAATGGCATGTTTTTTTCAGTCGGAGGCGTGATTGGCTTTGCTCTCTGGGTGAAAAAGGGGCTCAGAAAACAGACCTGCTTGTCCAGTCCCACTCGTGAACCTGGCTAAAAAACAGTTTGTCACTAAAAGCAAATTCTGGAATGATTCTGCTTCTTCAGTAGCAAGAACTACCGTACCTTCTCTGTTCAAGCGCGCTTTGCATCATTTTGAAAATGATGTTTTTTTTGAGCTGCATTTCTATACAAATGCATGACCTCGAATTCAGACTTGCTCCTATGATGAAATCAATCGATCATGAATTTCGAACACAAAGGATTAAACCTGATTTGTGTTCAGTAATATCATAACATCTCCATAAATCTAAATGTATTTACTCAACAACACATTATTGAACATACATTAAGTGTGGGCAGCCGCCTACATTTGACATTAAACAATATGCAGTGTTAATGTATGTTTAGTTATAACATCAGTGCTAACTGTGTGATATTTTTCCTTCTTCTATTTCCTCACAAGTTTGCACTGAAAACAAAAAAAGGGTAAAAACACAAACCTGAACACACACACCAACAAATGATAAAAAAAAAATAGTTTTGTTTGCTAAATATTTGATTTTGCATGGCCATACAGTTTATTTAACGTACATCTTAAATGCATAAATTATTTTATAGCCAAAATATGACAGCAAAATAGCGCAAAAAAATGCTAAAGTAAATGCTGAGCAGGATCTGTCTGACCAAAGTATAGTTTCAGTGCGTCTAAGCCAGCAGATGCCAGCTGAGTTTGCAGTGCACCGACAGCATGCATGAGGTGACACAGCCATGCATTTAAAAACTGTCCCACTAACCCTGGCAGTGGGCATGCAGCAGGTATTCAGGGTAAGGGTCGGCCTTTTTCCCTGATGGATTGTTCCCAAACCTTACCAACGCCTTCCACATAACAGGGATTTTCTCTGGTTCTTCAAGAATGACAGGTTTGACGTATCTGCAATTCAAGAGAGAAAGCTCCCAGATGACTAAGGAGGCGATGTTCCACTTCTCACATGCTCTCCTATTCTTTTCTTTTAGAAATGTTGAGTTATTTGAAGGTCAAGGCCTACTGAGATGTGTGAGCAGCTCCTCCCTCTAGCTTGAAGACAGAACCATGTGTTCAGTGGCTTTACACCCACGTTGGTGAAAAGAGACATTTGCAAAGTGAAAACAGGTGAATCAACTGAACACATCAGCACTAATTCGGCTACAGGGAGATGGCGTCACACGCAAAACAGTCTAAATAAAATGTACTTAGAATCAAATAAAAGTCACACAGATGACTGCAGCATCAGCAATCACATTATCCTATTATCGTCATTTATGTGTTTACAGAATGTTTAAATCTAGTTGAGTCGCATGTCCGGTTTTGCCAAAATGTATGTGGTAATACAATTTACAACTTTCTAATGTTTATCATTTAGTTAAAGATTTGAGTCATATTTTTTCCCTGCAGAGAAAAAATAAACAGTCAAATAAAAATATTTATTTAAGAATTAATTTGCAAGCGGACATATCTTACACTTGATGTATTTTACTGTATATAAAACTACTGTATAAAATAACTTCATAAACCATTAAACGGCTCTTCATAAGTGTGAATGTTTTCATCTGCATTATTTTAAGCAAAAATCACATGCAGCCGACACAAACTAAAACAATTAATTTTGCTTTTAAACATATTTTTTTAAACAACATACGTGTTTCAAAAAATGCTTTTGGTAATGAATACTGCACTAATATTATTTATAAGTGCGGGAAAAAATTTAAATTATTTTTATTCAGCATTAAAACTACAAAATACAATTAAAAAAACAAATAAATAACAATTTTGAGCGCACAGAATATTACAAAAGTCTTCTCGTCGGCACTGCTCTATCCATACTGTGTACATCTGACACCTTATGCCCTCAAAAACATTTCAAAACTTCAAATGATCTCATCTCTCAGAGCAATTATGAAATATGATCTCAGGAGCATGTTGATTTAAAGTCTATTTTCAACTTGAAAATCTGTTAGAAACTCAATAGAAAACCGCAGCATATTACATCTATAAAGCTTTTAAATGGTCCTCTGAATAGTCCACAATACATTCAGAGTGTAATTCTAACCTCCGAACTTGTTTTGTTATATATTAAGGGCCAATAATATCTTAGAAGCAAAATGAATTGTTTGAAATTCCCAATTCGGCACTTTTTATTTGCTTTTTTTTCACAGAGAATGCAGAATACTGTTAAGTATTTCCCATAATTCTCTTTCTGCTACTATATAATGCTTATAGCACATGACTTTCATTTTCAGTTATAGTACCAATGATTAAAGTCAGGCTTTTTAAGCATTATAAAATATAAACCTCCTGTACAAATGGGCTTTGTACAAACCATTTCGCAAATTAGGATTGAGGCATTAAATGACCCTCCATTTCTTAGCAGAGAGCTGAGTGTATTTCCAAATAAAACTCACTCGAGGAGAGAAATGAGGAGTTTGAGGATGGACATAATGAGCCGACTTTATGTGGGTCAACAAAACTAAACTACAGTTCCAGACAAATTAAAATAGCGCATTTGTTTAATGAGCAGATAAAAAAAGCGATGTCTGGTGGCTTAAAAATAACTTTGAGAAATGCGATTTTAACAAAATAATAGAAAAAAAAATAATGCGTGCAGTAATTATTCAGAGATTCAGATTTTTTTTATGTAAAAAAAAGCAATAAAATAAATGTAATAAAAATAAAGCTAATTTTGTACACAATACATAAAGAGAAAGTGGTTTGGTGATAAAGAGAGCATCTCACGTCACTTAAAAACACACAATCCCATTTGAGGGAGGGCTTCCTGGCACTCTGTGCCTCATAAATACTGTAGACTAAATGAGAAAGGCCTTGGTCCTGAGAGAGAGGAGCGTCCCGAGCTAACTTGACCGAGAACTCAATGGCACCTGGATGAAAGCAAAACAAGGAGACTCTACACAAACACCCAGGCCTTAGATTTGGCATTTAAACCAAAGCCAGTGTGCAACGCTGCTTAGAAATCATCCATTTTCTCGTGCATCAGGGGAAAGATCCACCCGTGAACGAGCACCTACCTCAAACCAAGTTTGTGCTCCCTGGATGCACGTGACTGCCAATGTGCTACGTGAATGTGGGTCAGGCATTAAAATTTATGAGTAATACAGAAGGCAGGGTGACGTTGTGATTGGGGCTGTTGCTGGGTATAAAAACAGACGAAAATAAACTGTCGCACAAAGAGATGAGGACGCAGGGGTGATAAGGTGCCCTGTAAGGTCCTGGGAATGAATTCTGGTTTGTGTCCGTAGCAAGAAAGCGTGAAAACTAACTGTCATGACGCCTGTACCGAAAGCATTCCGGCTGCTGCTCGCTATAAAAGAGTTTGCACTGACAAAACGGAGTGATTCGAAACTTTCTGAAAGCAGATGAAAGAAATTCAAACAAAAGAATAAAAGCTAAACAAATCACTGTTTAAAAAATAACCTGGCGTAAACAAGTAAACTACTTAAACGACTCTAGATACCTTTAAATATTTAGCTTTAAAACACAAACAAACATGCATTAAAAAACAACAACCTTGAATTCAGATTTTTGTTGTCTGTTTGTGCACAAAAGTGTTTGGATAGCATGTCACATCTGTGCAAATGTTCACGTGTAAGCCGTCATTTTGTTGCAGGGTGGGGGGCAGGACACTGCAGATAATGGCGGAGAGAGGGTTATGTTACCCCTGCAATACAAATTTAGTTAGAAAAGCGCTTTTCCACCATTTAGTGACTGAAGCAGCGGGATGTTTTATTTTGACCTGCGGTAATGTAACTTTGATTAACGGTGAAAAGCAAATATGAAGCTCATTTCATGGGACATATCTTTCCGGGTCATATTTTTTAACTAGATCACGGATTACAAAATTTCTTTCATACAGGCCGAAACCGCGGCGTGACTTTAAACTTTAATTACATGTTAGAGCCTTTTGATGCAATATGGCGTTAGACCATTTGCATTATTCACTGCCGGCGAGGGCTCCGTTCCCTTTTCGCTGCATGTATTTAGGGGGAAAAAAAAGGTTTCATGAAACATTCTGTCATTGATAATCATTAGCAGATGAATCTGAAGTCCAGCTGTAAACAGAATGGAAGCATTACAGCTATAACAACCGCTGACCTATAGACCTCAGTAACTGAATTTCTCCCTACAGTTCCCGACTGAAGTAGCCCGTAATCTCATAGAAACGCAGTGAGGCTGCGTGACTGCATGCACCCATCTTAAAAGAATCACTGTTGTTTTAGCAAGTGGACACAGCTGACCGCCATTCCCACTTTAATCTGATTTCCAAACTAACGAATTCACTGCACCCGGAGCGCTGTCAGTTTAAGTGCTTTCCCTCACTGTAGCAACTGCGTATTAATGGACGAGGGTCGTTGGGGAAAAAAAAAAAAACAATGATTATATTTATACACTTTAATGGATGAGTTAATTTGATTAAACCGCCGAACAAAACTGCGATCTCATGCTAAAGTTGCAATAAGTCACGGGACGGATGGAGAATCGGTGGTTTGGAATGGTTTTCTCTCAGAGTGTGTTCCTACAAAGAGGCAAAATTGTTCCCTCGACCCTCAGGACGGCAGGTCACAGTCCTAGCAGAAGAAACACTCGGTCATGCATTGTGAAATTTGAGGTATTTCTGTGGATGAAAGTAGACTGTAAATTGCCACCCCGCAGCTGCCTGAAATGAATTATAAACACACATACGGAAGGAACGCTCAAACAAAGAAGTGGAAGCTGATTGAATTCTTAGTGCTGCTTAAAACAGAAAAATCAATTAATGTCAGGCACAATAAACTGGGCACAACTGTATATGACTTGCCACAGAGAGATAAAATAGAGAAAAAAAAACAGATTAAAAAAATAACTCGGCCCGCTTTCAGATGCAAAACTGTTATTTAAGCAAACAAATTCGGTGTCTGAAAAACAGGCTTTATTATAACGATAATTTGTTATTAAAATAAAATATTCAATTACATTTAGTATTCGTATTTTTCGATACTAAATTAAATAATTATTGCAACGGTAGCTAGATTATTTTATAAAAGTTTTAAAATGCGTGATAAACCAAAAATGAAGTTGAACTAAAACAATACAATAAAGAAAAAAAACTATTCCTGCTAAGTTGTCATAGTATGACTGCGTTAACCCCACACTCCATTTTTTGTCTCCAGCTTTCACCATATTCCAGAGGCAAGTGTGAGGGTTCACAAAATGGCGGACAAATCCGTAAACTGGGGCAGAATATGGTGCAATGCCACCTACAGGAGCTGAAGTTTGACACGAGCAGCCAAGGTCAAGCTTGAAGTCATTAATTTCAGGCATTCTAATCACAATAGAGGTTAATGACCCTAAGAGAATAAAATCCATTTGGATCCATACGGGCATATCTGTGTCTTGCCCTCATACAGGAGTCCTCTGACACCAGACATCCCTCATAACCTTGAGGAACCAATTACACTATGACAAAAAGCCAGCAAAATAAAACCATACAAAGAAGAAAGTTTCCCTGTAAGAAGCTTGAGGTTTCCCTGCAAGTACAATTGTTTCTTATTATAGTGGATTAAAAAAACATCTCATGAGGATATCATAACAGGATGTGAAAAGAAAGCCGTTTAAAAACCTTTATTCATCATAAAAAAACATTGCATATTTTTTACCTGCACAGGGAACTTTTTTTTTTCTTTAATTAATTAATTAATTAATTAATTTAAAATGTAAAATAATTTTAGTTTTAAAAGTGCATTTATTTAAAATCATGATGACAGTAATAAATTAAAAATAATAAACTAATAAATAAAATAAACGCAATTAAAATCTACGCTACAGATGAGAGCGTCTGCTAAATGGCTTATACTTATATAATGCAAGGATTTATTGAAACTATTCAAAGAAATTATCACTCTTCAGACCTGAACAGCCGTCCAAAAGTGCTGCAGGGGCAATCTGGATGATGGCAAACCCTACGTGAAAACTCACTTTTCACCCTGACTGCTACTTCTAAGCTACCAGCCTCCTCGTAAGACCTCACCGTAAAGCCACAAGGGTTAAATCGACACCTCCGGGCTCGACACATACCGAGCAGAAATGTATTTCAGTGTATTTATTTATGCTCTGATTGGGGTCATTTAGCACGAGTCATTTCAGTCTCACACTCCTAATTGAGCCACGTAACAGACTCAAACCGTCGAGGCCTGATTCAAACCACACCAGACAGAACCGCTGGCTTTAATGGTGGCGTGCTGGAAAACCACAGATTATTGAAGCCAGCGAACTCTAATTTCAGTTTCGCTGGGCTGCAAACAACCAAGCCCAATACACAGAGCTACAATGCACATCTGCTCTTGGTTTCTGACAAACCAAACTTGAAAGATTTTATACGTATATCTCATAGATCTACAGGCTGACCGGTAAAAATCGATAGCTTGGGTTAAAACACTCTACAGCCTAATAATAGAGATGCCTTTTCCCTGAGCTCTCTCTCTCACACACACACACATACAGAGGGGAAGACCCGTCTCGGTTTAGCTGAACAAACATTTCACTGCCCTGACATAACACAGCAGACACAAACTTACAGGTGGAAAAATATAGCAAAAAATAATCCAGACATGCCGTAATCACCATTTTAATTGTTCTGAGTTTATATATGGAATACGGGAACAGAAAACTTTAGATTTGTGAATGAATTTAGCTTGTTTAATGGGGTGGTGGAGTATAATATGTTTTTTTTTAAATGTATGTATGTGCGTGTGTATTATATGTACTGTAATTTATTCAAGACTAAAACTGTTGAGTCTCTTTCTTAAAAAACAAAGAACTTTAATACACTCAGTAACACCTTGTTTTTTCTATTAAGGTAACTGCCTTCTTATTCCCCATCTATTGTTTTTCTCAAATCCTGTTCTATCCAAACCATACAAAAAGCAACAATCCCCAGTACAAAGCTTAAAAAACTTCTTCACAGAACAACTGATGTGATCAAACATCTGTGGACTTCTCAGTAATTATTCATACTGGTTAAAACTGTGGCATGTAATGTATTAGTTTGACTGTGTGGTTACACAAAACTCCATCCTCTGCCAGAAATGGCCTCTGAGAGCGCTCTGATGAGGGGTACTGGGGTGTTCGGAAAGGGGCGCTTCATTTTAGACTATTTAAACCATATGGTGATATGAAAAGAAAAGTCCAGAGTACTGATCCTACCTCAGGAACATCCATGATGAAAGAATGGAAAACAAAACAACAGTGTCTTTAAAAGCTGACGAGATAAAAAAGTATGCATTCATTAGCATAATTTTGGTGATTATCAACACCGTGGACATTGGCACACAGCATAACGCAGCATACAGCCCTCAGTAACTCATAACAGTGTCAAACAGTAAGCGTGCAATAAACGAGCCCATAAAGTTACATTGTGCTCATACAGAGGCTGATTTTGTGAGAAGCCTTGTAAGCACTTTCAAATGGAACACACAAGTTGTTAAAACAGTGCCCAGATGAGGCCTTTTAGTGTGTTTTAAAATCTTCATTGTTTCGTGTGTGAAATCACACACAAGAAACTCACAGGGAAGCCTACAGACTGAGTTAAGTGACTTTACGTAACTTATACCAGAACTGATCATTAAAAAAATGTAAATAAAATATATGGTGATTTTTCAAATCCATGCATTTGACTAACTTCAGAATTTATCAGTTCATTTATAATAAAACATGTACTACAATAAAAATCTGAGCATGGCCTTAGCTTTTAAGTGGATTTCAGTATAATAAATAATGTGTGATGGTAATGATAGTTCTAAATGTTTAGAGAAATGTTGAGTAAGCATAAAATACACTGCCATTAATTTAAATTTAAAAATTTTGAATCTTTGACATGAATGACCAAAACTGAATTTTTAAGGTTCTTGGGGAAAAGTGAGAAGTAAATATTTAAATGTCGAGGTAGAGGACGAACCTAATGTACAAAATGTGTTGCAGATGCAACATTTAAAAGATTTTAAACTATTTAAAATTATGAAAATTGACTAGACATTAATAATAGCTAAAAAATAAATAAAATAAAATGTAATTTTAATTTTAAACTAGAAGGATCACGAGTTTTCCTAATTGAAGAATCACCTGTATATATAAATATATGTTGTTTGTAAGTTAAACATGGGTATCTGTATTAATATATATATATATATATATATATTTTTTTTTATATTTATATTTTATATATATATTTTTTTATTATTATTATTTTATTATTATTTAAAATACTCCAACTAAAAAAAATGAAGCACAACTCTGCCCTGATCGTAGTTTGAAACTCCTGCCAGTCATGACTCTGCATTAGCAGGTAAAGCTCGACTCCCATGCAATCCCTGAAGCAGTGAGGTGTTTCTTACCTGGGATTCGTGCTGTTCCAGTACACAGCATACCGGTCTGAAATGATCTTACTGTCATCCGCACACACGGTGACCCAAAACAGGAGGACGACCATGAAAAGCGTCAACTCCATCTGATACGCAATATAGTTCTTGTCCATAATGTCAACGCAAACTGGGAGGAAATACAAGCTCAGTTAATAATAGCAGGTGCGCTTAAGAAGAACGATCACGTGTGGGTGAGTCTTATTCACACGCATCACATTCTTCTGCAAAGAAATAAAAGTAAAGTCAAAGCTCAGGGAAAGAACTTCTGGCGGAGGATCCATCCAGCATCTCGACCTCCATAGCTTGAGATGTTTCCATGACGATCGCGCGGCGTGTCAAACTACAATACCGCTCGCTTTTCGCTGCCATTCTTCCTTCCAGCGGCTTTCAAAAACTTTTCTCAGACCTGTAAAAAAGTGGCCCGATCGTTACCATCCATTCAGGCAAACGTGCGCGCTCTAAAATCCTGCTGGTACTCCACACACACGCGCGAGCGCGGTCCGTGCGTCTCCTCTCTCTGAAGCCACCTGAAGCGAGTCGGTCTTCTTTATCAGTAGTCAGCGAGAGGGGAAAAGTAGCCTACTCTTCCGTGACTACAACGGCCGTGTGAAAGTTATCTCGGTTGCGGTCTCGTGGCGCTCTCACAGACGCGATGCTGAAGCCACACGCGCCGCATCACGCGCAAAGTTGATGCCGTGGCGTTTTAAATGTCGCTTCTGCGCGTCAACAACTTGCTGCTCCTCACAGACCTACGACGCTCTCACAAGTGAGAAATGACATTTTCTGTCTTTCCTACCTAAAGGCGAGCGGTCCTGCCTCCACAGCGCACTGTCTGTCTCTCTCTCAGCACATGTCTCAGTCTCTTCGCTGTCTGTCCTCGACTGCGGGGCGGAGCTGCTCGGCGAGAGGGACCGCCTGGACCCGCACACTCAAACTTTGGAGATATTGGCCATTAAACGAAATTAAACTTAATAGCAGCTCCCATTAGCTAAAGAATGATAATTGCGTTCTTTGCGTGGGTGTGTGACATGCTAAAATGTTGTTGTTGTAAACTGAACAGTGTAATGTAAAATTGTTTGTAAATTTACAGTAAAAAAAACAAAACAAAACACCAGCTCTTACCAGAACTGTTCCCTAAAAAGTAAGACGCCATATTACAAGCATTAAGGTAAGGCGTCTGTATTTTACGCTATTAAGTCATTAAATTATAACATTACATTTATTTATACTATACAAAGAAAAAATCATAATTGTTTAAAATTGTTATTGTAAACGTAACCGATCTGAGCTATTAAAATCTAAACAGTTCATGCAGGAAATTTTAGGACAATGCTAATTCTTAATAGTTTTCCTTAAATATAAAAATGTTTCATAAATCTAATAATTTTACGGTAAAATGTGTTGTATTTTAAAATTGACATTCATTTTCTGATTAAATATTTTACATTGTACCTTCCACTCAAAAATATAACAGGGTATACTACCAAAATTATTCACCTGCGATGGTATGTTAGAATTTATTGCTTTTAAATTTTTTGAAGTTACCTGCACATTTTTACTTTTGTCTATGAAAAAAGGGGGGGGAAAGTCTATGAAGCATTTTTTTTTACTCTGAAATTTATAGTAAAGAGGAATTACAAAGAAATGGCAAGTAACACATTGAATTAAATTTTAGAAACCGCATGATTGATATAGTAGTTGCATATACAACATACTCCAATACTCTTTTATACCAAGTAGGACAAGTTCCTGAAACAACATTTCTAACAAATAAACAAGTCTTTATCCTGGAATTAATAACTAAACCACACATCGGAGGGAACTTGATGATAACAGTCCAAACCAAGTCTTAAGCCTAAAATTAACCTCTAAACCAAACCTCAAAACTAGATCGGTTGATAGGAATGCAGGTCAAGGAAGAACAAGGGCATAGATCATGCATGTTAAAATCACGGCAAGCGCTCTATCAAGCAGGCTAAATCATCAAATAAGAGAAGAGGGGGATGGTGCTTGTTGCTGTGTTTAGTGTAAAACTGCTAGAGACGGATGTGCACATAAAGAGACTGAGAGAGAGAGAAAGAGAGGGAGTCACTCCACAATGTGTGATTCAGCACTGATTAATATTTAAGCAGTAGAGTAGGCTGCGGGCTCAACGGACACATAGCAAAGAAAAATACAAATGAAAGTTTAATTCTGCTTTTAAAGATGGTACGGAGATTAATGGTGCTCATGTATAAAAGATTCAGGGAGTTTTATGCATATATGTATGGAGCATGGAGTGCTTAATGACTTGTGGAGGGGATTGTGAAATGATTATACCTCAAACAGGATACAGATGCTATACGGTACAGGAGGAGACATAACAGGGAAGGTACATCACAATTATGCATGTCACAAAATATATAAATATTAACAGAGGAAAAAGTTGTGCTTGTTTATTATAAAATACAACAGTATTAAAATAGATTGATGTCACAGGTTCGCTGATATTATAAACAGTATGTTCCTTTCTGAATGAGATTGTGAAGTCTCTTTAGTTTATTCTGTTTGATTTATTAATTTTTCTTTAGCAATAAAGACATGATGAAAACGAACGAGAAGGAATTCAGTGATAATATTAAAAGCATTAAAGTACAGCGTTTATCTCACTGTTGGATTTTTATGGTCGTTAACTAATATTTTAAATTCAAATTTGAAAAAAATTTAATTATAGTTTTTGAAAGATGTCTTTTAGGCTGCATTTATTTGATTAAAAAATACAGAAAATCTGTAATACTGTAAAATATTAATAGTTTATTACAACTTTCAAGAACTGTTCTATTTAAATATGTAGTTTTCAGGATCCATTTCTCCAGTTTACATGTTTTAATATTATCAGCATTGAAAAGTGGAAATATGTAGTTACATCATACATGTTTTACTGTCACTTTTGAGCAATGTAAACCATCACTGCTGAATAAAAGTATTAATGTCTAAAAAAGAAAGAAGAGAAAAGAACTTACTGACCAGTGGTATAGTGTAATAAATACATATGTGACTCTGGACCACAAAACCAGTCATATAAGGCTCACTCTTTGATACATCATCTGAAAAGCTGAATAAATAAGCTTTCAACTGACGTATGTTTTTTTTTTTTTTAGGATAGGACCGAGATACGGCTATTTGAAAATCTGGAAATTTACAAAAGGTCTTCATGGAACATGATCTTTTAATGTCATAAGTTTTTTTGGCTTTTAAAGCAAACTCTATCGTTTTGAACCATGCAATGTATTTTCTATTGCTACAAATAAACCTGTTCTACTTATGAATGGTTTTGTTCTACAGAGTCACATATATACAGAGAATAGATGTGATTCACTCTACTTTTACTGTATTGTGCTGTGATCGTATTGGCCTGACGTGAAGTGCTTGCCAGCAGAGGGCAGTGTGACTTGCTGGAGTTGACCCTTATGGCTGGATTCCCTCACTTGGCTTGGTTTCATTCTGACATTCTCTTATCTTCGCCCTTCACTGCTACGTAAAATCCATCAGCAGTCATATTCATACACTAAAAGCCCTAATAGAAACTCTGAGAGGAAATGTTACTGCTGCTGCTAATAAACTGTTCACAAACAAATTACTCTCCCTCGTGGAAATCTTTTGACAAGTCGGGGCAATGTTTGAAAAATATATCTGTCAGCGTAATAGGTCACTTTCTTAAAAGCAGTCAGTTGGAAATGTATATTGGCCTGAAGAGAGATGTGGCTAACAGAGACAAGAGGCCACATCTGTTTTTTCTTTCCTGAAAGATCTGCTGCACACGCCAGCAACCGCTGTGTGTACGTGTAAAACTATACTTGAGGGAACAAGCATACCTTTCTAATAAAGCTTCAAACGGAGCTGTACGTTTGCCGGACGGCAGCTAAAGCTTGACTTGAGCACTTTGTAAACTGAGATGGTAAAAACGCAAATATACCAACACTTTCTCACAGGAGGCGTTACTGCTCACTTCAGTCTTGCTGTTATTTATTTATTTTTTAAAATTGGTAATCATTCCTGTAATCAAGTGTCTCAGGACTGTAAATGACTGTTTAGAATTATTATTTTTTAATACTCAGAAATATGCTCTAATTCAGCTCAGGCACTTTCAATAACTGATATAATGTTAATATACCAACCTATTAAGGTACTGAAATCTGTTTTGTACTTTTGAAATACACTAATAACCACCAAATGCAGATGAGTGGTGATAAGAAAGTCACACGATGAAGCCCATACTGTAAAAAAATCCATAAAATGTACGGTAAAAAAAATTGCAGCTGTGGTTGCCAGGATAAATCTGTGAAAAATACAGTAACAGTATTTTTTGTTTTACGGTTATGTTACATTTACAGTTAAATACCGTAATTTCTATAATAAACCGTAATACTATACTGATATAATGTTAATATACCAACTTTTTAAAGTTGTGGAATCTATTTTGTACTTTTGAAATACACAGAAACCTACTAAATCCAAGTGGTGATGAGAAGGTCATATGATGAATCAAAGCCCATCATAAGAAGCTTTTAAATAGTAACATATGTAGAAGGTGCTCAGTGTCGTTCACACAAGCACTAAACACCATCATGGTAAGAATTATTAAACTGGAATGTGCAATAAATATTCATTTAGCAACATTACATGTAACATACAACCCTAATAAACATGACTGATACAAAAAACAAAAAAAAAGTTATTTCAAAGAAAAAATATCAAATTTAAGCAAAATTTAAAATGCAATTCAGGGAATTCTGGGCTTTAAAATATGAACATCTATAAAAGTTGCTCAGTGTCATTCACACAATCACTAAACACCATCATGGTGACCCAAAATGAAATATGCAATAAACATTCATTTAACAACATTATATGTAACATACAACCCTAACGAACATAGTTCGAAACCAAACTATTCATAGTTAAGAAACCGTTATTTCAAAAGGGAATTCTAAGATTGTCAGTTTACGGAGGTTTTTTCCTGTAAATTTTAAAATCATGTAATCATATTTTTTCCGTTTAAACAGCTTTGCATCACAGGAAATAAATTATGTTATATTAAATATGAATTAACTAGGCTAATTAACTTTTTTCTATTTGAATATTAAAATAAATTTCAAAAGAAAATGGTTAGCTTTATTTAAATGAATTGTAATTACATTTCAAACAGCTGTTTTACTGCATTTTTATCAAATAAATGCAGGCTTGGTGAGCAAATAGACTTAATTAAAGACTTCTGTGTATGTGCTTGTGTGTTGTGTGTGTTTATGTGCAATTAAAAATAAATCAATAAGTAAACTGAAAGATGCACAATGCATTATAATAATTATGCACTTTGTTTTGTATGTAAAGATCAGTGTACTAATCTGCTATAGAATTCGTAACGGCAGACACTGCATTTTATCAAGCCCTCAACACACTTTCAACACGCTCAACTTCAAAACAACATCTTGCACTCGTTTTTTAAGACCTGAACATTTCAAAGGTCTGTGTAACCACAGAAACCGTGGGCCTCTTATTCCTTGTAAGAGTAAATGTCCCCGACTCAGAACATGGCTGAATTTGAAATGTCTCTGCAGCTGGAGTCAGGCCTCCTCTGATGCAGCTTGTGAAGGTCATCAAGTCCCATATGAAACCCCCCTGTAAACTTTAAATGCCTGCTGGCACAGAAGTGCTGCAGATACGGATTCCATGACCGGCCAGCACACTGAAATTAATATCCTAGGGTTTATCTCACTTTAGCCCTTTAAAAGCTGAGACCTTCGCAAAAAGATCCTTTTAAAAACACGTGAAGTCATTGAGACTAATTGGAGAATGAAACACACATGAAAGTGCGCTGCACTGAGTTTAAGGCAAAAGTCTGCGCATCGACAGATGTGCTATAAAATTACTGAATCATACACTCTAACACACCCACACACAAAAGCTCAGATGATGCAGACAAATATCAGAACATTACGACCATCTCCAGTGGATTATGAGCAATTTATAATAGCGTGGGTCATTTCAGTTCCTCACTTTAACATGCAGAGTAAATATGCAGTGTACACTGTGACTTCTTCACCACGTTAAAAAAAGAAGAAGTTTGAAATCAATCCCATCTGTTCGGCTTCCATTTAGCATAATGAAAGGATTCACGGCATCTTATTAGGTTTCATTAATTATCTGATCCTGGGTGAAACGTGAACCTGAATCTAACTCTCAGCCTCCAGTGAGTTTAGACTATCTCTGCTGATGTTGTGCGCCCCCTTTTGAATTTTTGCGGTACTGCACGATCACATCATAGGCCAAGCAGGTTTAGAATGCCTGGAGAAAGCTATCCGTTAGCAATCCCATTCGTCTCAAAGTTGCTCGTCGAATACAAGAACCCCACTGGCAAAACATCTACTATAATGTAAATGAAATTTGTGATTTATAATATGCCACTTTCAAAGAAAAAAACAAAAAAACATCATTGCCTCCTGCAGGTGTCACCAAGGGAACATATAAGGTCTGAATTATCTCTTTTCAAATTGGCTGTGTCTGAAAATTTTTGGCTTACCTTCTTATTTAGCGGTAGGAAGGCATGAAGATGTTTCAGAAAGTAGTGTTAAAACTTATAATAAAATTAATTATTTGGAAAAATAAATTTTCCATCAAATTGTATAATTTAATTTCTACTCGTAAATAAATAAATAAATAAACACATCCATTAAATGAAATAAAAAAAAAAAAACACATCTGTGGTTGCCAGAGTGAATATATATATATATATATATATATATATATATAAATTTTTACTGATTAAACTTACAGAGAAAACTTAGTTTAAAAAATTGTTAACAGATAAAAATAAGCAGTTTTGAACTTTTATAAAACACTGGCAGCTACTGTAGAAGACACAGGTTGTAAAGAGAAAGCAAATAATTTCCCCATAAGCTTAAGTAGCATAAATACTATACTAATATAGAAGGAGCATAATGTTAAAAGAAATGCAAAACACCATCATCTAATTTACATCAGATGTGACACATACAGTTCTGGTAATGTACATTTATGGGTTTTTATAACTTTAAAATTACTTTACACATCCCCTTAGACTGTAAACTATCTAACAGGTTTTAATTTCAAAATTACAGTTAAATAAGTCAATATTATATCAGTTATATTTAAATCCTTGTTAAAGGTATTTCTGGCTGTGATTAAGAGTGTGACCAACAAAAGTTATTGTTTTTTACACACAATTTGTTTATCATAAAATTTCATGATTTCCCTAAACAGATCCCTAAAGTTGCAAAGTTGCAAAGACTAATCTTAAAACTAAAGAGATATTCTTTATAGAAGTAATGACTTGTCCACACCCCCTAAAACGGCTTGTTTAAACACGGCCCCACTTTTCTACATCATTTAGATGTGTGTTTTGAGTTAAAACACATAAAATTAACATTTCCACTAAACACTTGTGGCATTCCGCCAATCACAGTGCACTGGAAAAGCTGGCCAAACAGAGCACACCTCGCTTTTTTTAGAACGATGAGATTTGTACACATCAACCCGTTTCTGGAGAAGGGGCTTGGAGGAGTAAATAATGATGTACAATATGTAGAAAATAACGTGAAGCTTGAGCACTTATAATTTACACCGACATAGATGCATTTAGATGAAGCAGAATTGGCATATTCTCTTCAAAATGAAAGTTACGTTAATCCTCTGCATCTTCAGCAGCTCATGACGACTGCTATATTCATTATTACATCCAACAGTGCTTAACCAGAGATATCTATTGTGGGAGGGGCCTGTGCACAACTACATCATTCTGAAAGGAATCTCAGAGCATCCTAATTTAAGAAACAGGATTTTAAAAACACTGGGTGGGATTTTTCTACACACACTTTCAACTCAAATGTATGTCCTAACAACCTGTAAAGGTGTCAGTTGCAAATCGTCACAAAGAAAAGAAAATCAAAAGGCGACACCTCACCTTCACAGCAGCGTGTTTTTTCAAAGTTGAGGAGCTCAATGGCAAACCGAGAGTTAATTTGACACATTCCTGTGCGGCAGAGATTCAAGGAAAAGATGAGTCAGTCCTCCACATACACATCATGAACAGACAAATCTAATTACCGGCTGATTCTAGCGGCTTGAACAGATTACATTAGCCCTCCTCATATGAGCGTGAGCGGAGGGTAAGCGTGGGCCGGCCGGCACTGGCCTCGCTATTAGATTACGCAGCACTGTGTGGCGGTACGGCACTCTGTCACCATCAGCCAGGAGAAGAGCTACTGGCAAATCATTTGAAGGTCATCAGAAGGCCTTAAGCCATCACAGCTGGGGTCCCGAAGGGTCAGAGTGGTTATTTTGATCCCTCGGGCACTTTCAGTTATTGAATGACAGACGGTTATGGTCGTACAGGATGTTTCACGTGAACTTCAGTGGCTAAAGAAGATCCATGCTGTGGAATTATATGAAAGAGGCCGATGTGCTGATGGACATATACTGGAAAAATGAGATACTAAACACACTGCCAAACACAGCATTACCGGCACATGTGTGTCCTAATGGACCAAAGTGTGCGTTGATGATTTGGGGCAGATGGAAAAACCACTCTTAATATGACACACTGCTCTTTTTTTTACAAAACTGGAACTGTGTAAATGCATTTTCAGGAGCAGAAGTTCACTCAAAGTCTCTGTTGGGATCTTTTGGATGTTTGCAAACGGCTGAAAAATATACTGTAATAATTTAACTGTTAAGAAAGTTAATCAAGCATCAGGATCAGGAAAGAAATGAACAGCCACCGCATAATTTATAGCCATGTATTCATGATTCAAGGAAAAACCCGAATTGCTTCACCAAAGACTTAATGCCTATTGTGGCTTATACCAGTCCGATTTGGGTTTTTGTTCACTATGGGGGCAAGTTTTGATAATGCCGCAGTTTTGTAATACAATACAAAAATATGAATGAATGAAACCTGAATGGACAAAAGTAAATTTGCTAATTCCAAAAAAATCTACAGCTTAGCCTAAAATCTTGTGGGGATGAGATTTATGGTTCAGCAAATTATCAACTAGCATATTTTTATTTTTAAAATCATAACTCATCATTTTTTTTTTTATTGAGAACTGCACATTCTTTTCATCAAGAGAACATCTGGCGAAGCAAATCGTATATGCAGTAATTTATTTAGAAGCATATGGAACTAAACACACAAATAGTGACAATCAACAAACACCATTACCGTTAACAACAGCATAAATAAAGCTTGCAATCAACAAAACAATCTCTCAATAACAGTAGCCAGTTCATGTATATTAGGAATGTCATTTTGTCTGTGAAGTGCAATAATTGCTAAAATTAAGATGCAAATTCATTTCAGAACTAAATAAATATTTAAATAATGTTGTAGCAAAATAAGTCATGTAATTTATTTTAATTTTTAAGTGGATTCTACTTAATTTCTTAGTATATGGGATTCCAAAAAACCTCTAATGGTGGATAAAATGTAAATCCCCTTTTTCTAAAGTGCAGGTTGTTTGCATAAACACCAAAATAACACAACTAAAAAATTAAGCAAAGGTGTTTTCTAAAACCCTAACAAAACACAGCGGATCCAGGATCCGCCGTTCTAAGCTACAGGCCAAACTGAGCAGGCTTTTATCCAGCAAAATGGGACCATTAATGTAAATGGAGACCCATCAAGGTCTGTAACAGAAACCCAGAACAGAACTGCATCTTTCTGTGAGCAATAATAGCGTGAGATACAAATGTAGCATAATGGAAATAGCCGCTCCGCTCCAGGAGAGATCCATTTGGGACAGTCTATAAGAGATGCACTGCTGAGTTCTGACTGGCATAATCATACCATAAATAGAGCACTTAATAATACACATGTACGGACACAGATTAAGTCCATCAGTGGACTGAAGACCACTGACAATGTTAGTCAGCCCAGTGATTCCAGTTTTAAACTGTGCCCTGGATACGTGCAAAATATTCCAGTTGAAAATATGCACATGCCAGGCAACAAAGAAAGCTTGTGAGACCATGATGATTTGGTGGGAAAAAAAAAACACAAACACAAAAACAACAAATACATGTTCAGGCATACAGTCACCACTAAACATATATTTAGACAAATGAAGGAATAAATTCAAACGTTCTGAAAATTGCCTTCCAAGATGGTGATGTGTTTGTTTCTTCATCGGAACAAATTGAGAGAAATGTATTACACTATTTCCTCACCAGTGGACCCTCTGCAGTGAATGGGTGCCGACAGAATCAGAGTCCAAACAGCTGATAAAAATCTAATCATCAAAATTCACACTCCTAGCCATAATTTAACATATTTTGAAGTTAAAAAATGTG
This sequence comes from Enteromius trimaculatus, assembly GCA_032361065.1. Taxonomy (NCBI): domain Eukaryota; kingdom Metazoa; phylum Chordata; class Actinopteri; order Cypriniformes; family Cyprinidae; genus Enteromius; species Enteromius trimaculatus. The sequence continues at coordinate 15,528,017 of JAUMHP010000060.1, forward strand.
TGTTTGTAAGAAACAAATTCATTATTAAAGCATTGTACTGCTTTACACACTGCTTGATGTGCGCATATTTCTCTCCTGATTCAGATGTGACTTTTTGGTAACGCTTTTTTTTTAAGGTTAATGGGTTAAATCAAACTAAGGTGCAGCTAAGTATAGATACACATGAAGCACACATAAGTAGAGAGCAGACGTGAGAGAAAAGTACTTATTAAGTTTGAAATATGGATATTTATCGTACAAAAACTACAGGAGGATTCACTACAGGAGGACTTTATTCAGCCCCAGAGCCGTGTGAGGGACATTTTATTATGAATACAACATGCTATTTCATGTCTTCTGACGCTTCACATAACGCTTTTACTCATTTAAACCCATTCAAAGGCTTGGAGGGGTCTGGGAAATTTTTTACTATAACTCAGATTGGATTCATCTGAAAGAAAAAAAGTCACATACACCTAGAATGCTTCAAAGGTGAGTAAAAGACAGGATCATTTTCATCTTTGGGTGAACTATCCCTTTAAGTAGCCTATGTGTGCTTGAATTTATAATTACATTGTATAAAGTCTGCAACACATATGTTTACAAACTTTAAATCTTTATATCTACGTTAGCAAAATGTTTTCCAAAAGACATTTTATAGGTTCAGTCCATGTCAATTGCTACTTCACAATCCATTTTACTTCCATAATGTGACATATTTCCAAGTGAAGTTGGGGGTTTGAATGTAAATTGGATCACTTCTGATTTCAGATTGCTGCCACTGACAACCCGAATGAGGGTCATGAAACTTCATAATGACACAGGGAATCTAGTCTTCTAAGGTTATTTTTAGATTTGAGAATGAGCAGTAAAAAAAAAGAGGAAGAGGCTGACTGTAGGCAACCTGATGAAAGTCAAATCTGAACCAATAAAGAAAACCTTCAGTAAAGCCCAAGGAAAACACAAAGATTTCTACACAACACAAGCAGCTTAGTATGACCAGAGACGCTCCAAAGGGGAGGAGATAGACCTATAAGAACTTTAGAAAAATATCAAATAAATGGTAACCTGGTGCAGTAGGAATGAAATCAGCATTCACGTTTATGTAAGGTAGGAGAAGGTAGGAGCAGATCCATGTGCAGTACTTTATTCAGGGTCAACAGGCAGGGTCAAGGTTGAGATACACAGGCAGGTTTCAGGGCAGGCAGCAAACAATCAAAATCCAGGTAACCAGTCCAAAGTAACAACAGGGAAAATAATCAAGACTTTGCAGTGAATGAGTTTTAGAGCTTGTCTTTTATACTGGGGGGGGTGATGAAGTAATGATGGTGTGTGTGTGTGTGTGTGAATGAAGTGCAGGTGTGGCATGTGATCTGACTGGAGTGCCCTCTGGTGGACACAACAAGGAACTCCAGCTAAATATCATGACATAGCCCCTACCCAAGGAGCGGGAAAAACTGAGAGTACTTTATTGTCCAGAAAGGGGTTGCAGCAGAGACAGAACGTTCAGGAGACCAGGGACAAAGTCACATATCGGTGGTGGACCTGGGCCATGGAGCAGAGGGAGTTGCACATTGAGCCACGGCAGGGCAGGCAGAGCAGAGAGCCCCAGTGGTCCAGAGGATGGTGACACCCTTCAAGGCAGAGCAGATGGCAGAGAGGCCCAACGGGGCGAAGCTGGCGGCATAGATGCCCCTCCGGGGCGGAGAAGGTGGAATAGACAGGACATACGCCCACCAGGGTGGCTGGGACGCCCTCCAGGGTGGGACTGGAACGGAGAGCACAGAGAGGTTAGCTATGGTCTCTGTGGCCGAGACACTACCTGCTTCAAGTTCGTAGAAGGGCCAGTGTGGAGCATGCGGCAGAGTCGCTATCCAGGGCGGAACAGGCGGCAGAGATGCCCTCCCGGGCGGAACAGGAAATACTGGAACGGAAAGCACAGAGAGATTCACTACGACCTATGCAGCGGGGACAGTACATAGGGCTGCACGATTTGGGAAAAATGTCATATTGCGATTATTAAGGTCAAATTTGCAATTTGCAATACGATAAACAAGTGGTATGACTCAACTTGCTTGTTTTGAAGGAAAATGCACACACAGATTACTAATAATGCTGAAATCTGTATTT
>JAUMHP010000060.1:15536449-15548794 GCA_032361065.1 Enteromius trimaculatus
CCCCTTCTCCACCTTCATTCCCTTCTCCCTCGTCAGGGGGGCAGACGGAGAACGAGCCGAACGCCGAACCCTCACGCTCACCCTCGCTAGGGTTATTTTCCCTAGGGTTCGGAGTTCGCCGTTTTCCCGGCTCGCTCCCCAGACAGCTCGCCAAATTTGCGCTATATACATACCCTACAATATTACTAGGAAACGAGAACTCTTATATATATAAATAAAACACATCCACACAAATGTCTTTTACTAAATATTCTGTTAAGTTGTTCTGAAATGTTGCTGTCTGGATCTATGGAAGATATTTATAAATACTGATGAATCCCCAAAAGAAGAAGATTTTTTTTTTTAAAGAATTATCTCTGAACCAAACTGGAGAAAAGCTTTAAAAAGTGAACTGCAGAACCCTTTGCACATGCTGCTACAAAAAACTATCCCACTAAATAATAGCATGACTGAACAAATAACCAGTATTTTTAAAGGAGGTTTATTGAGAATAACACAAGAAACACAAACCAGCCTATGTATTGTAGTAATAGAAAACCATATGCTCCAACATGAAAAACATTTTACATTTTAAATCCTAAAATGTCCTAAAATGCTAATAGTCTTTTATATTAAGACTTAAAACTATTTCCACCATTAACAATACTTATATTGTGTCCTGCAAGAAAGAAGACTTTTTTTTATCATAACCTACTTATTTTAGTTCTCCAATTCTTTGACATTAAATTATATATTATTGCAATGAAAAAAACATTGCAGAGCCCTTATAGGGGTGTGTTATCCATTGGAGAAAAACTGTAGTGCTTTTGCAAATGAACTCAAAGGTTCACCTAAAAGACAATCAAAAAAATTGGTGGAAAAGAGAGGAAAAAATGAATGAATGCAGTACTTTTGGAAAGAATGCATACGTTTTGACAAAACACAAATTTTCTCAGGGATTGCAATACTTCCATGGAAATATTAATCTTCTTTTTTTCCATCACGTTAGGGGCTCCATTTTTTATGTAAGTGCTCAACATTTCAAATGGATCCAAGATTGAAGTCTCTGCCATTTTGATAACTGGAAAACAAAATGAACAACTGTTATTCTGCACGATCTAAAAAAGAACCAAAAGAACTTGCTGTTGTCTTTTAACAACAGATATACATACATGATCGGGACAGCACTGATGTAACTAATAGCACAGGAGAGGAGAAAGCAGAAGCCACTGAACCAGCCGAGAGTTAGTGGGTAAATGGAGGTGAAAAAGACATTAGATAAGAGATCGGTCACGGCCAGAACCAGCTGGAGCAGCCCAAAGACTCGCCCTGCCGAGAAACACAGCAGAGGACTCTTATAAAGTATCATATAACATGCAGTATGACCTCAATTAAAGCATATACTCAGAAGAAGCACATTTTAAGTTTTTGTTTCTATAGAGTTATAACTTTACCATATTGCTGAGGATGCAGATTTTTGGACAGCATGGCTCGCAGTGTTGGCATGGGAACGCAGGCAAACATCATGATCCCCCTACCTGTTTAAAACAGCACATCTCAACATTTCACTGAAGAAAAGCAATATGATGGATAGAGTACTCTATTTTACCCACAAGTAACTGTTTAAAGTTGCCTTAATTATGAATATGTTTATTGTAAACATGCAACTTCTAGCTTCACCAGATGTTAAGTGGTGGACCAGAGTTGTGGATTATTGTGGTGTTGTGGACTCTCATTCTGCCGGCACCCATTCAATGAAGAGGAAGTGATTTAATGCAAAATGTATCCAAATCTGTCCCTATAAAGAAATAAACCACCCATCTACACACTGTATGGCCCGAGGGCATGTCATAGCTAAAACTGCACATTTTATTAATTTACATGACATTTTCAGGTCTAGAAATCAAATTTTTTAAATTACCTCATATGCAATATTGCAAAACATTGTTTCCCCCATTAAAAGATATTAGATGTTATTTTAATGCTTGCTTTGACTTGTTATAAATACTTTTATGTCATCTTAACTTCTATTACTGCTTTAATGCAGATTTGAGTCAAAGCAGCTTCACAGTGATAAACAGGAAAACGCTAAATCAATTATGGAAACTCAACCATGGAATCAATTTAATAGTGAAAACATTTTATATAACCTGGCAACCCTGCCTACACACTGTTTTTTACACTGATGAGGCAAAAACACAGACAAACATGCAAGCTGGAGTTCAGCGATCTCTGAAATATTTTTCTCAAATAGAAGTGTACTATACAGCCAGTGTATTTTCTTCCTCTTGCAAACGTGCAATTATAATCAGTGTTGCCAAATCAGCATTTTTTTCCACACAGAATTGGGCTACTTAAATACGGTTTGGCTTGAAACAAAATCAGTGTAAGGAAGCTCTGAATGCAGTTTTGGAGCTATTTTGATAGAATGTGATTGGGCAATTTTTGAGTGCCAATTTGGCTGGGTTTTTTTAATGCAGACCTGGCAACCCTGAGAATAATAGTCACTGGTTGAAAACCACTGTTCTGTGGCTTTTACTGGAAACCTATTTCAGTGATATCTGTCAGGTGGGGACTTTATGTTCATCATTCCAAGATAAATCACCTTTAATTATCTTAAAAATAAACTCACCCAGGAAGTAGACCCAGCTTTCTAAAGCGAATGCCATAATTGCCATCCCAGTACAGTTGGACACAATACCCAGTAGAGTGAGGGCTGTGTCTCCCAACACTCTGAACAGCCCCAGGACCCCTATGAAGCTGCTCAGGTACATGGCGCTGGTGGCAGCCCTGCCATATCCGGCCCAAACCGAGTCCCAGCTCAAGGGGGGCTTCAGCACATACAGCTGGAGCACGTTTTCTGCCCCAACCATGCCTAGCATAAAAAACACCATGGCTGACATCAGCATGCCTACAGAGACTCGATCCATCACTTTCCCATGTTCAGATTCTGCCAGCAATGGCTCACTCTCAGACAGGGAACGTCTCGAGTCAGTGAGGGCAAACACAGAGTACAGCAATGCCAAAACGCTGACTAGAATTGCTGTCAGAAGGAGAATCGATGGTCCCATCTGGTACAGATATCCAGACAGGAGACCTCCCACGACCCCTGCGACCCCAAAACAGAAGTCGACGATGTTGAGTTTAAGAGTGCGCTTGCCCTGCTCCGAGCTCAAAGACGCCAAAGCTGCCACCCCGGCCCAAAACATTGGCCCACCTCCGCTCAAACCATGCACCAAGGAACCCAAGTACAGAAACTGCAGAGGAACTTCACAGTACATGAAGATGACAAGCATGAACATGCCCAAAACAGAACCCATTTGAGAGGTCACCAGGAAGACTTTAGGTCCGTGACGGTCTGCCATGCGGCTCAGTGGTATAATGGACAACATGGCCGCCACAGAGGACAACACACTCTGAATAAGAAGAAAGCGTGAAGATAAGGCCTGAGCCCGATCGCTGTCTCCTGCTGTTTCCTTCAGTGACTGGTTGTATATGGTCTGTGTGAGGGCCATTTCAAAGAAGGATGTCCCCAGTCTATTGATGACAACCACCGGCTCCACTAAAGTCAGAATGGCCCCCATTTGATTGTCAGACAGGGAGCTTGTTTTTAACCTTTAAGACAAAGATAAAATAAAATAAACTGAGTGTGTGTATTTGGAATGAAGTTTTAAAATGCTTACCAAGGCTGCATTTCTTTAATCAGAAAAACTCGAACTATATTATATATATAATAATAATAATAATATTGTGAAATATAATTTCCACTTAAAATAACAGTTTTCCTGTTAAATAGATTAACTTTAAATTAAGATAGATTAAGTTCATTCCTGTGTCGCAATGCTGAATTTTCACAAACCATTATGCTAATTAATTTTTCATTTTTATAATGGTTATTATTATTATTATTATTATCAACAATGAAAATATTTTCATGAAATCCATGGTACATTTTCAGGATTCTTTGATTAATAAAAATCTCAAAATATTAGCCTTTTGAAATAGAAATAAAATCTTTTGTAACCGTATAAATTTCTTTAATATCACTTTGCAAAATTGCAAAATATGTAATAGAGTAAAATGCATGACATCTAGTCCAAGTCGCTCCTACTTATTGAAATTAACGGTGCATGCAGATAAATAAATCACATGGTCCCAAGATTGATCAATGTCAGATCCAAATAAAATGTTGTCTCATTTATTGTACAAACAATAGCACGTTCATACTCTAATGCATTTCAATTTAAGTTATTGCAGGCTAATATGAATATTTGTTTATAAACACAGAAAAAAATGTATTGCACTTACTCAAAATGTTTTATCCACTGGAAATAGCTCAGATTTTATTTGAGGTGAAAGATCGGAAAGCCCCACTTGGCACTGATGTGCGGTTTAATGCAGAATAGAAGCTGTGTGATTGAAGTGAAAGTGGTTTAAAAGGTAACTTGTTGCTGCTTGTAAATGCATCTACCGTAAGATTCCCTTAATTTCACCTCTGAGTGCATAGTGGTACTAATACAAAAAGGGTTCAGAGGAGGATTTGTGCCTAGCATTCGTGGCTTTATTTAATCTGCGCTGTCGTTATGTAGACATTTTAATTACACTGGCGTGAAATGAACAATTAGGCAAGCTGCATTGCGTTCACTTAGAAAATCATGTGTTTATGGAGTCTATCCTCTAGAGGGCGCTGCTGTGCCGTGGCCATATACATGTTATTGTTCAAACACGTCAAGCGTTTAGCTCATCATATTAATTTATCTGAAATATTGCACAGGGGTATTCATTAAAGGGAAACCACGTGAAAGAAAATTATTCAGCAGGTATGTGGTTTTTATGCCGGTTCCTAATTAGTGAGATAATTGCTGGAACTTTAACATAAGGCCTTCAAGTTAGAAAACAGACAAGACTGATATTGCACGTAGTTTTTGCTGCTGTGTCTTATCTTTTAGCACTAATAAAGTCATCATTATTATTTAATATAATTTATAAAATAAAATAATAAATACTGCTTTTGTAAAATCCACTCAGCAAGAACATTTATAAATACTATCGCTTTTTTCCCATTTTACATTATGTTTGAATTTCTTTCTGCAGTACCAGCGGTTGTAATATATACGTACATTAAACATGCCTAAAAAGCAAGCCTTTTATTATATATATATTGAAAATATTATTATTATGTGTTGACAACACAGAATACATCAATGTTATATTTTGATATGAAGTTAATTTCGACATACCAGACTATTATTGGAACAGATCTCTGAGTCATGAGGACATCATTTACAATGTCTAATATCTAAAGCAGATTGTACTCAAAAAAAACAAAAAAAACAATTATCACATTCCATTTACAATACAGCAAAATCTGATATTTTATGAATATTCAATACAAAAAAATCTACTGATATTGTATATTTTTCAGTGAAAAGCAAGTCTACATTATTTCAAAATAAAGAGCACTTTGTTAGAAGAACATGCTTGTGTATTAATAAGTTCATGTCCAGATCTCACAGTTCCTCGTCTCTCTGTAGGAAACCGGCTCTGTCATTTTACTTTTTTGCTTTGTTTAGTTTTCTTCTTGTAAAAAGCAAATCAGTTTATTCATTTAACTGCTGAGGATTTGAAGGTTAGCGACATTAATAATCTTGAACACAGTCTGATGTTTTATTTTCAGGATTTAGTACTGGGCATTTTCACAATCCATTTTGCTAGCACTTAAAAATCACCCCAAGCAGGTAAGATGCTCTCCACACCTAAACCTACTTCCACCACACCAGTCGATTTAGAGCAGCCAGCTAAACTGAGGGAGATGAAATCAACATCCGTTTCATGTTCGTTGGCTTTATATGGTAAGGTGACATGAGTAGTGTGGAATTAAAACCAGTCCTTCTCATCTGAGGATGATGTTATGTTAGTGCTGATCCATTAGCTCTCTTGATTGGCGTACATGCCTGCTTCCCACTGCAGCGCTCGTTGGTTTTTATGCCTTATTACACGGGTGGCCTCTACAACCTGCCGAGAAACCGGAGTTGCACAACATGATCAAACTGGATCTGTTCCAACATCCAGCAGAGGGCACTAGACATAAAAAACCTCAGCTCACCTCATTGTTTATGGCATCAATAGGTTGGATCCCAGCATACTGAGAAAAGAAAAGTTATAAAGTGAAAAGGTCTGTCAACACAGCTTTACATTGCATTGCATTGTGCCAATAAAATTCTATTCTTTACTTATGCACGTAATTTCAAACATTTATGATTTGGAATGACACGAAGATAAAAGGGATTTCACAGTTTTCATTTTGGGGCAAACTATCTTTTTAAGGGCTGTTTACTTGAGAGGTCTGTGATTTTCCTGAAAGAAACGTCACTCACTGCACTTTCTTCCTGCTTCAGTTTGACCCGTCTGTCCTCAAAGTCCTTCAGTAGTGTCTCAGTCAGACCTTTCTGGGAAGAAGGTGATGATAGGTCAGCAAGCGAGCTTAAGGGCTTGATGGGGGTTGTTCGTGAAACAGTCGGGGACATGGCTTTCGGGCTGCCCCATGGCTGGGGTGCCATAATTGACACAGAGGGAAGTCTGAAAGTAGGTCGTGGTGAGGACAACTGTGAACTTTTATCTGGAGAGATAAACAAAGAAAAACAGGAGATTATGTTTCATTTACCTAGCAACATGAGTCACTTGCTTCCCCATATGCTTTCAATGAATTTGTGTTTAAAAATCACGATGCTTTTCTAAGAGCATTTCTGATACGAACGTGTATGTTGAAATCATCTTAAATCCTTATAGATACAAATTCTAAACTGATAAATAATCTGTGATCTTGACCAGCACAAATTATATTACAATAAAAGACATAGCATGCATTTGATTGCCTAAAAAGCAATCCTTAACTTTAAATTTGCGTTTACATCCATACAGTAAATGATTAATCATTCTTCAGTGAAGCAGAATGTCATGGTATGTCCAAAGTTCAGAAACTATGTTGGCAATTCCTTCTCATTCCTTGGTGCTGCTGACATCCATAAACATTAAACGCTTTAATCCAGTAGCTACAGTATAAACCAGAAAGTTATGCAATGCACATCCCACAAGCATTGTACCAAATAATAAGTCAGTTTCCCAGTAACAGGCAGTATCCCTCTTTACCCATCTGTTATGTTTAGCATGTTTTGAGTGCAGTGAGACTGAAGAGTTATACCTGTCATGGATAACTGAGAAGTGTCCAGACTCCCGGAATAAGGATTACTGTAATTAGATTTCCTTTCTGGAAATACCGAATCCACTTCTGCCATGTTCCCTTGCGGAGTTTGTTGTGAAAATACAGTCTCTTCGCTGGATAGCGGAGACCTTGGTTCAGAGGAATCCACTGATTCCGAATTAGGTACTGAGAAAGACTGACTACTAGACTCTCTCAGCTCTTGGAGCTCTTGCTCTCGTCTGAGGTCTTCTTCGATTTCCTGACGGATGCTGTTTGGGGCATTCTGCATTTTGGGGCTCCAATCGGTGTACTCCAGGTGAGATTTCCAGGTAGGAGTGTACCGACTAGTTTTTGAGGGTTCCAGTGGGGACGGAGAATTTCGAGAGTAAAATCTGTTTCTTACTGACACGCTGTTGTCATTTTCCACAAACCAGGATGGCTCTTTCTTTGTTCTAAGGGTACTGGTTTGGCACTCTACCCCATTTTCTTTATGGATGCTTACTTTAAAATGGTCCTCAGGATGTGCACTTACTTGGATTTGGTTCCCAAAAGCGCTGCTCTCAGAGTTTCTCTGAAGAAAAGATTCATCAGGATGTCGATGAGGACAGCAAGGTGAAAGAACTTCCATTGAGTCCAAAAGGTTACCTTCATCTACAAGTGCAGGTTTCTCTGTAATCCACATGTCATCTGCAGAGACTGTGCTTTGCTCTAAATCAGTTGTTGGGCTTTCTCTTAGACTGGCCCCCAATGATGTGATCGGAATTTCATCCGGTTGTGACTCAAACAACTTCTTACTGTCCTCTACTTGGTTCTCATGGGTATCATGGCTTGAAATACTGTTTGCAGTCAGTCGTTGTTTCTCAAGCTCACGCTCTCTCTGGATAAGAAAACTTACTCTGTTGGGTTCTTTGGGTTTTGCAGCTTTCACTTGTGGCGATGACAGGGACAGAATTGGCTTTATCCTGATCTCCACCATCTCTGAATTGTCTTTGTGCAAGAGACCCCTTGATCGACGTAGATTTTCTTCACGTTGTTGAGAAATTCTGATTTCCCTTTGAATTGGAGTCTCCTTTGCGTTTGACACAGTTAAGCTGTTCTCCATCTCTGAAATGGAAGGATCGTTCACAATGCTCCCATCACTGGTGTATCCTCCACTTCGGTCACCAAGACCAGAGTCAACATCATCTAAGGCCACTCCATTTTTTGAATCCTCAGTCAGAGTTTCAGTCTTTACTTCTATTTCTTGTTGGGTTGCTTGTGGGATCTCATTCTCCTCTTGGCTGTCGTCTTGTCTTAGCGTGAAGATGCTGGCCGTTGAGGACAGAGTTCTTCCCCTCAGTTTGGGGGAATAAGGGAGCCGCTCAGGACTCTGTAGGAAGGGGTTCTGTAGTGATTGCTCCATCTTTAGAAACTGTTTTCTTGCTGTGTTGAAGTCAATTTGCTCATTGTCTATGGTGCCAGGCTCAACCCTGGCTTCTTCTGTCTTCTCGCTCACTGGTTTGTAGCTCAGACTAAACCCATGCAGGAGCCTTTGCGGCGTGCTACTGAGGTCCAGATTTTCTAAGGCGCTCCACTGCTCTTTAAGGGCAGGGCTTTTCTTGGGTGCCTGATTCCGAATGATCTCAATTCGGTCTGAATTTTCCTCGTCTTCGTCCACTGTTGAGGTATCCTCAATTCGGTAAGGGTCGTCTCCGTTGGTTTCTTTGAAAAGCCGTCCAGGTATCTTTTCCTCTGTGTACGTCTGTAGCTTAAAGATGTTCTTCTCCTTCAGGGTATTCAGTTTGGCCTGCCTTTGTGGAGAAACCATGTAGGCCTCATTCATTTCTGCTTCTGGACTTGCTGGATCATCTACAAAGGAATAGAATCCAATATGTGAGCCTGTACTGCTGCCGGTTGCAGGGCTGCTCGGAGTACTGGGCCTAAAATCTTCACTGTCACTTCCATCCTCAGACACAGCCACTTGCCTTGCCTGGACCACCACATCTGGAGGACTGTTGTCATACCCAGCGGACACTATCACAGTGGGCTGCACGTCTGTGACTGTTATGTACTGTAAAGAGTTAATGTCCTGACTGCTACTCCACATGTTATCTAGCGACTGTGGTTGGCCTGTAGGGCTCAATATGGAGCGCAAATCTGACTGCTCTAGCTTAGGGGAGAAGGGCTTCATCACCCAGCGCTTTGGGTTGCTGGTCATGGGAACTCCGGGTGGTGGAGGGTTCTGGGCAGCCCTGGGAAGTGGAGGTCTCAGAGAAGAATGGAAATGGATCACAGCCTGCTCCTCTGCTGAGGAATGAGTGCATGCATCATATGTGTTGATCGTCACAGTTGATGCCTGTCTCTGGGTAAGAACAAAAATAGAAACAGATTTACTAATAGACTGGACTAATGGAGACTAGATGATTAACACACTGTGTGTAGAGAGTAAGCAAATGTGTCTCCAAATATATAACACAGATGGTTTACTTGGTACAAGGTTTAACAGGTTGTGTCTAATTAGAGAGAAGAACATGCAAAATGTACCTTTATAACATTTAACAAACATAATTTTTTTTAAAACAAAACTTTACCATATTTCTTTGTAACTGAATAAGCGTATTTTAATTGCTATCTTGTTCAGTTTTGTTTAATTGCCTTATGTTAATGCTGGAAACTATGATTACAACTTTAATGAAACTTTATTCATTTTAAAAATCTATAACTGACATAGCTGCAATAAAATGCAATTCTCTTGATAAAATGTTTAGAATTAGCATCAAAACATTTCCTCACTATAGTAAAATCATGGTAAATCATCATAATTTCATCAGTTTAGCCTACTTTTCAGCTGAAAATGTCTTTTTTCTCAGTTGTACGAATTTACTAATTACATTGCATACAATTGCATAAATACTATACTAATACTATATGATTTTTCAAGCGTTACATTTTTAATAAACATGAGAGCGAGTGAATACTTAATTTTATGAAATTATTTTAATATATTTTGTTTTAGAAAAGAAATATTTGTGATGTTGAACTTTTCTGGTTACAAAAGGACTTTATATTGTGATTATATAGATTTAGCTGAAAAAAGCTAGCACTCACCTCACGTTATTGAAGAAATATGTACTAATCCGTTGTTTAAGAATAATTTATGATTGTGGGGGAAAAGTTTTCTGGTCTGCGTACTGCATCAAAACAATAGATAAGAGTGTCTACCACTTTGAACAAGCTTACGTGGTTGTAAGGGAGTTTTGCTCACTGTCACTGGTGTCCGTGTGTGACATCGTGAACTGTGAACCGCTGATAAAATGACAGCAGGCCAGTTTCCTGGAAACCACTGCTCTGCCTTTGCTGATTGGCTCAGACTGTTTGAGGGGTGTCCCGAAAGTGTAGAAAATATACTATAGCTTTACAGAAGTATGATGACCAAAACAAATATTCAGGGAACCGTGCTAAAGCAAGCCTTTACCCCATGAAAACATTTTAAATGCATGCCCACTAAATGACAGCTTCTTATGCAGATTCAAATGCATTTTTCATAATATTGAAATAAATGCTAATAACAGAACAGCTGTTTTTTTGTTGTTGTTTTTATAGATTATCAGTGTAATGTAGACTGTACTCAAAGAACAACTTTGTAAAATCTCACTTCTTCACTTTCTTCCAAAGTGCATCATAAAAAATATTGCAAGATACATAACCGTATTCAAGCTGATCAACCTTTAGCCTGCAGTGACTATAAAATAGCTAAAAGAGGAAACATTCCTGCCATAAATTGCATTTAAGAACTGTAACACTGTTTAAATACTGAGAACAATCTTTTTGAAGTTGTCTTTTTGAAAAACCGAACATTAAGCTACATAGTTTTACTCTTTCAGCTGATAAACATGTCACGTCACTTTATTCTGAATTAGGAATCTTATACAGTACTTATAAACGTTTTCACACATTTCAACTGAGCAAATAAAATTATTTATTCTTACATAACAAGCTGAACTATTTATTCTCACAAAATCTTTCAGTCAAAGAAAAGTTAGCAACACTCACCCTCAAACATCAGTAGCAGTGTGAGAGTCTGTAGTGTCACATGCATCAGAAGACACATCTGGTTTTACTGCACTGTCTTGACAAAGTTCAGCTAATTTCTCACATGCATGAATAGACACGCCCCACACCCAGACTAAACGAGTGCAGAAGACTGATAGATTAAGGATGGGGTTTTGAGGAAGAATAGACACCTGGTAGCCTATATGAATATAAAAGCTTGTTGCGGAACCATCTGTATGCAGAATTAACATTAGAGACATTAAATGGGCCTGAATAAACAACTATATGTACAATTACATGTATCCGTATGGACTGTAATGAGGATTACAACAACAGTGCAATTCACATTAAAGCTGAAGCTGTCATTTGGGCTGTGCAACGAGCTGAGAAAACTCCCTCGGGATGAGTGAAAGTACAGAGCATGACACTCATATATTACATTCCAGAGTTTATGACCAAGTAAATGTCTTTTTCTAAACTCATCACTAGTAACAGTTTAACTGATCAGGTAGAGAAGTGCCTATGATTGGATTTATAGGGGTTTTTAAAGCAAATGTAAACTTTTTTTTACATTTAAATATAAATTGTAAAATTTTTTAAATCATTCTGATCTAATAGGGCAAATTACAGCAGGGTGCAATTTCACAAGATTGGCGAATTGCTTTACAGCAGCGACAAAATGTGTGTACAGTTATCTAGTGTAATCGTGACACTGGTATAATAACAGTGCATTTCTTTCACATAACTATAGGGGGCTTCCGAGCTGCAAAAATATACAAAACTGCATTCTCAGTACTGCAGAAGTTGGCCAAATATTATTTCATCTTAAGCTAATAAAAAACATGATGGTATGTGTTCACAATATTTACTTAACTTTTTGCACAGCTACAGAATAAGAAGCCAAAGTTCAGGTAAACGCATAATTGCCATAACCACAATAAAATGTATTCAGTACATTAAATAAAGCTTAGTATTTCATTAGCTGTTGAATATAAGCATTGTAACAAAGTAAGACCACTAGCATTGTACTGTACATATCATTTTATTTATATGATATTGCAATTATCTGTTCCACTGTGTTATAAAGCTTATTTTATAAAACTGATTAAACTGACAATTTGTATTAGTATAAA
>JAUMHP010000060.1:15548894-15566038 GCA_032361065.1 Enteromius trimaculatus
TAATTTTTTTTTTTTTTTTTTTTTTTTTTTTTAAGTACTCCACTCTTAAAAATAAAGTTTCCAAAAGGGAGTTTCTGTAGCGATGCAACAAAGGAACCATTTTTGGTTCTCCAAATAACCTTTCAGTGATGAGTTCTTCCAGAAACCATTTTTTCCTTAGTATGAAGACCATTTAATTAATTTAAACAATGTTTTTTATTACGAATAACCTTTTGTGGAATGGAGCATTTCCAAAAGCTCTTCATGAAACCATCAGTGCCCATAAAGAACCATTATTTTTAGTCTAAAATTGCAACACATTTCATCAAAAACATGTTTTTGTACAGCCCTACCTTAAAAGAACGATCCAGGCTATTACACAGCACCTGCCATGGAGGAGTGTACCTGAACATGTTGCAGTGCTAGAGTTTGACAGGAAAACATTAGCATGCGGTTAACTCAACTCATTCCTGATGAGTCTTGGAGAGTGAACAGAAGAGCAAATATTTTTATGTACGATAACCTACCAAGAATAACCATACTAGTATGCGTCAGATATTCCTAAATGTTAGATTATTTAAAAAATGCTATGGTAAAAAAACTGTATTTTTGTAATTATTATAAAATTAGTTTTGCTTTTACTCTCATTCTTTCTCACTCGGAATGACTCACCTCATCTATTGCAGGCCGATGGATCCAGTGAGACCATTGTGTCTAGCGATGAAACATACAGTGAAAACAGGTCTAGCCAACCCCATCAGTACTGCTGCAGGTGTCTAGTTTTAAGTTTTCATTCACTACCCATACAACTTGTGTTTTGGCTCAGTTGCTGTGGTAAAGCTCCTCCTCCAATATGGTCAAAACAAGAGGTATCACCTTAAGCAAAAATGCCCAAAATGTGTGTGGGGTGACCTGGCTCATGGTCAGAGTTTCGGTGCATGCATGCGTGTGTGTGTCGATGACTGTGCTGAGGGCAGGGATAACAGCCTGGAATGCTGCTACAATCAGCAACCTTAGGACAAAAGCTGAGAATACCCATCTACCATCCCATAATGCACCTCATAGTTGCTGTGAAGCCTGGTCATTTAATCATTGACAATGGTGGGGACAATACCACTACGGATTAGATTAGTTCTGAATTGCAGCAGCGGTGTTCCTCAGGTCTCACTACTAGGCCCGCAACCAGTTTCTAATTTTTTTTTCATCAAATCAAGAGATTCTTTCTTTGCTTTTCCACCTTACTTCTCTACTTTGTCCTCTATTCGTTTGTGTAAAGATGCTGGTTTATAAGAGCCATTTGTTAGTCAGATTACTCTGGTTGTACACATTTGTGCTGCTTCACTTAAAAGAACAGGCTCGGAAGAGTCATTTGTTAGTGAATCAAACTACTGTGGTTGTGCTGTATGTTTCTGATTCACTTAAAAGATTTGGCTCATTAAAGCCAATGGTTGTGCTGTTAATTTCTTATTTGCTTAAGGAGCAGGTCATATGTAGCCTGGCTTCTGCAACTATAAAGCTCATAGAAGCTTAATCTGGCCAAGCTACCTCACTACCCACCTTCTGGGAGGCGGGCTTAACCAGCGTCCGTCAGAGAACTCTGTATACTACTGGACAAATCTACAACCAATCAGACCACTCATTTCGACGATGACGTATGCTTAGCGGCGGAACCTGAAGCCACCGTGACCTTCATTAAAGCAGTAGGAAAATGTCTTTACTTACTTTAATTACTTCTGCTCCATTTTCAAAGAAAACCTGCCATGAATATTTCTCGCAACAGCTGAGTCGAACGATTGCTGCTGCTCGGTACACGCCATGTTTGAAAGCTGGTATGGTTTCGGGTCGCAGAACTGCTGCGTTTTGATTGGTCGCCACAAAAAGATTTTTCACAAGGCTTTGAGAAAAACATATGAATTTTAACAAATGATTCTTCACATCATCATTCTTGGGCAATAAATACAAACCACACACTTGCTTTCACAGCGTCTTCTTAACATGTATACACTGACTGTATTTTGTGGGGATGCTACCTAGTGACGTATAACAGGCAGAAGATTTGAAAATATACGACTCGTTAAGTCGACTCTTTAACAACTTAACAAACTGTAAATAAGATATTTTTCGAAAACCCATATGACCTTTTTTTTTTTTAAAAGAACAGGCTCATAAGAGTCATTTGTTACAGAATCAGCCTATACTGGCTGCTCTGTATTTTCTTTTCACTTTTACACTGTAGCGGATGCTTTATCCAAGGTGACTTGCAAATGATTAACATCACAAGAAGGGAACCAACAGTATTTCTAGTATACAATGCCAGGTTTAATATAAAACTAGTTGTTGGGACAACTCAGTAGAAAGCCGTGCAGGATATTTTCGTTGCATCTCATTCAAGCCACAGACTGCGAACTCACAGTGACCAATCTTTTGTTGTGGAGTCAAAAATAGCAGAAAATACTGTTACATAAAGACTTGTTTATACTGTAGAATAGATCACAAACAGCACATTTACTGTATAGAGAAAAGAAGACAGAGGCAGTGATTTCTGTGACGCACGTCACATTTTAATGTCTCCTTCCAGCTCCTTCTACAGCTCTGTCAGGTTGATAAGAAAGCAGACCTTCACAATGCACAGACAACAGTGGCAGTAAGAGCACACATACACTCATTATCAAGAGAACCAGTAAGAGAGGAACCTGGTTATATGTCCCTACACTGTCCTCTGTTCTATCATGACTTTGAACTCAGCTTGTCATCAAGGGTTAGGGGTTCAAGCACAGGGACGTTATCTAACATGGACATGGATATGTATATGTAGATATGTGTGATGTATGTACCTATAAAAGCATGCAGCTATACAAAAGAGTTACGTCAGGCCCGAGGCCAGACAACAAGGCAATCAGGGGCGAGGAACACGTCGGAACTGGAATGTTAGTACTGACGGACAGTAAGGTGAGTGGCAAACCATGAAACTCACAGTGATACAAAGACTTTAAAGGAAGTTGCCCAGATGAGCATTGGGAGGAAAGCAAAAGGGTTTTGAATTATGAATTGTAACCTCACTGGTGCTGCTTTACATCCATAACATATGTATGCGGATAAGTGAATGTGTGTAAACACGACAGAAAAAGGATAAACTGAATTTTTTTTTTTTTTTTTTGCGTTCATGTTGACCTCATTTGACTCCTGGGTTTCTGAACAACACTCAGTTCACCCAAGCAATTCGGGCAGTAATGTAACTGAAATATGAGATATAAAACATATTAAATGAAACCCAAAACGCACACAGACATTATTCTAGCACACCTCTAACAGCTACCCATGCCACATTATTTCATTCTCCTAAAAATCAGTTATTAATTATCAAATTAAATTGACAGAGTAAGTAATTTATAAGGTACAGGTTTAAGATTCATTAAAAAACCCTCCAATGTGACGTAAAGGTGCATTTAGTAGTTTTACGCAAGGAGAAATAAATTGTGTTTTTGTAAAGAGTCTGATTGGTCTAAACACACAGGAGATGAAGACTCAGAAAAAGATTTCTATAAAATGTGTTTCCGTTATGTATGGCATGGTGCATCCCCACCATTTTGGCATGTTGAAAAGTTGCACAGCTGCTAGAAGCGTAGTGTTGCGTGGGGATGCAAAGAACGAGTATTATACAAACGTTAATTGATTCACAAAAATCTACGTTTAACCTATCCAAGTGCACACATACAGCAGTGAGAACGCACAGCGGCGCCCTGGGAGCAGTTGGGGGATCGGTGCCTTGCTCAAGGATCTCACCTCAGTCATTGTATTGAACCCACAACCTTTAGGTTACAAGTCCAACTCCCTATCCATTAGGCCACAACTGCCCTTGAAACTAATCCAAAATACATTTTTTTTTTATATATATGTGTGTGTACTTTGTATATTTATTATGTATATTTTAAATCATACACACGCATGTGTATATTTAAGAAAAATATGTTGTTTATATATTAAATATATATATATATATATATTTGATATAAATTATGCGAAAAAAAATATATACATGTAAATATTTTTCAAAATATATACTGCATGAGTGCATATTCATATACACATAATAAATATGCACAGTAGACACACATATATTATGTAAACAAAAAATGTATTTTAGATGCAATTAATTGCAATTAATTGTGATTAATCGTTTGACAGCACTACTACATATAAGACCAGAAAAAGAGGAAGAATGAGGGAGAAAGTCTTGAGTTTTGTTAGACAGTTAAGGGAAGTAAATGCTGTGTCTCTCGGAAACACGATGACATCGGTGTAATTTACATAAAACTATTAACCGATTGTGAAACCAGACTACAAAATGCACCTTTAATGTTACTAACATTTATTTCTGGAAATTATGGAATTATGGAAAATATGAAAATAACTTTAAATAAGCAACAATCCATCACCCATCTCTTCCACAAACACACAGGCTACATAACAAAACCTTTTTGTTTTTTACTGAAGCATTTGGCATCTTAGCTACTTTGAGGGGAAATCCAACTTTTTTTTTTTTTTTACTTTTACAGAAATGCTAACATTATATATATATATATATAAAGAAAAAGAAAAGCTTTAATACTTGGTATAATAACCTAATAAACGTTTCCTGTCCCCTTGCCGCACTTCCTTAGAACAGCTAAGGAAGGGCGGATATTGTCCTTCCTGTCTCTCCATTCTAGTCTCGGGGACTGTTATGATTGCTGTGGAAGTGAGAGAGCTTTGCTTATTCTGACACTAGTTTTTACACGCATGAGGGCTCTTGCATAGGATTGGCTGCAGCAGTTTGTTGATGTCACTTGTTAGGAATGAGCTGTCACTGACCCTTCCTGAGGGCTGATGGCAGTGCGGGCTGGCATACAGTTAAAAACACACAGCCAGCTTGATACATACACACCTCTGAACGTCAGAACAAGGCCAAATGCAAGTGAGAGCGATGCAGATGAAAGATGAGAAGGCTACAAATGATCCGATGCAAGTTTACATCATGCAGCAGTTTGGAAGTAACCGAGAGAACAACTGACTCTCTACTCTTGATCTCTATTTCCAACAAATAGAGTGTTTCATGTGGGGATTATATATATATATATATATATATATATTTGTTAGAAACACAAAGGAACAATTACAAACACATGCGCAAGCTCTTTGCTGCAACAGTCTAACTGAGAACGACCACCGAACAGCCTAACAGCAAAACATCAAAGCTTACTGAGATATCCTCAGCTCACCTGTCCTACATTTCAATATGAAAGAGCGCAATCTACTGGACTCACGGGAAAACAAAGATAAGGAAAATAAGGAAAACGGTGCTGTATTACTGTGTGTTTGAGAAATAGCAAGGGAAAAAGAGAAGGGATTGACCATTCAATTTTTTTGTGTCATTTAAAGCGAACAGCCTTACACGTGCATTTGCAGGAATGTTGGTTCAATAGAGAGCATACGCTGTGACATGCTTTAATTTACTGTAAAATAATTTTAATTCATCCCTAAGTTTGTAAAATTGATAATGCAATATATACATGTAATATATACATATATGTAAGAATGTAATACTTTTAATCAGCAAGGATTGAAAGGACAGTAAAGCCTTTTTAAATAAACACTGTTATTTTTCAATTCATTAAAGAGTCTTGAAACAAGATTGCAAAGCGTGCACAAAAATAGCAAGCAGCATGACTTTTTTTAACAGTGATAATAAAAACGAAATGTTTCTTGAGCATCACAGAAGAATAATGTGACACCGATGATAAAAATTCAGCATGATAGGAATAAATTACATTTCTAAATGCATTCAAATGGAAAAGGGCTGTTTTACTGTATTTTTGACCTAATAAATGCATCCATGGCGAACATGAGAAATGTCTTTCAAAAGCACTTAAAAATACAGACCCTAAGCTTTTCAGCTCCAGAAAAATTAATGTTAAAAAAACAAAACGTTTTGCAAACTCAGGGATGAGTCAAATCGAGCTCGTATCGAACCCAGAACATTTCCTTTGAACTCCTGTATGATGGTCATTTCTAAGCAAATGCAAAGTGCACTCTGTCAATCCCACAGGCTTTATTCCTGATTTGAAAAACAAAATAAAATAAAAAATAACTGCAATACGTCTCACAGCTTCATCCGTAATAAATACAGAGCACAATGCTGAGATCAATCATTTTCTTCAATCTTTTCTTTTCATGTGAGAGTGAAAATACTTCATCGTGCACGCAACACATGCCCTGCAAAAAGGGAACTCAATTTAAACAGGCTTTTAAAAAAATCATATATATTATACAATTATGGGAAATATTTGTATCTTCCATATGGAAAGGTAAGACTAAAAAAATTAGTGGACTAAATGCTGATTAATTGTTGATCAGTTCATATGAGTTAAAGGGTCGAATCTTCATACTTCTCTCACAGGAGCGCATATGAGGTTAAATGAGGTTAGAAAATATCAAGGGGGAAAAGATAAAGTAATATAGAAAATATAAAACCGGTAAAAATCAATAAAAGAAACAACAGCTTCTATCAAAAGATACTGAACGTTTATTCCTCTCAGCCTTGCTGCTGTAGCATTTCATCAGTAAAGTCCGTGTTTGGGAGGGTGTGTTTGGGCTTACATGATGGTGCAGCACTTGCAGGGTTGCTTCTCCTTGCTCTTGACCTCAGCAGCACCCCCTTCTGGCTGCCCCGACTCTCCGGCTGCCTCTTCAGCCTTCGGTGGGTCTGCTGGGCTGCCATTAGGGGGCGCCTGTTCCTGCTTAGCATCACCGGGGGCGGTCTTGGCATCTCCGTCCTCGATGTGCACCACCTCAGCCTTCACAGTCGTGCTCTCCATCCCCAAAACCTTCTTTGTTTCATCCTCATCCTCGACATTCTGGTAGCCCATGAAAACCATTGTGACTGGGTTCTCTGTGCTGGCCCCACCCACTTCTGTCTGAGGGGTTGCGGGTTGGGCTTCTACACCAGTGATCTCCATTACGGTGGCTGGGACTACATCTTTCTCCACCTTCTCCTCCTGCCCTCGCTCCAGTCGTGGCGTAGTCTTGCTGCTCTCGCTCATGGTCACTTCATCAGCCTTGTGGAGGAGCTCTTCCACCTCTGAAGAGCTGAGCTGGTGAACACCATTGGTTACTGTGCCGTCCACGCTGCGCACCTCATGCACCACTGCACAGAAAAGAAAACAAGACGGACTGAGTCAGGAACAAAGTCTCTTTTTATGGCACGTCATATCACTCGGCGGCCATCTTTGTGTAGCTTCTATTTCTTTGAATAGGGAAACATCGAATTCTCTAGAACTGTTCACAAAACGAATGATTAAATTTCATATTTGACAACAACGGTATCATAAATGTTACTGATAGGCTCTTCTCAGAAGGCGGGGCTTCTTTGGATAGAGCAGTTGCATTCAAAACTATACGAGTGACACGTCTTGG
The DNA here is from genome assembly GCA_032361065.1 of Enteromius trimaculatus. Classification (NCBI taxonomy): domain Eukaryota; kingdom Metazoa; phylum Chordata; class Actinopteri; order Cypriniformes; family Cyprinidae; genus Enteromius; species Enteromius trimaculatus. Next base: position 15,556,326 of record JAUMHP010000060.1, read on the forward strand.
GTATTCTATAGTGTTTGATCAGGAAAGACTCTTCCCTGACTGACTGCTCTAAACAGGCCATATTTATAATAAACCTGGGATGACCATATATGACCATTTTTTCCTTATTGTCCATTTCTCTACAGTCCACATACACTGAGTATTTGCATTGTTTTGGACATTCTCTGTAGATCCCGCCTTCTCACGTTGGTCGATTGTGTACAGTACCTGCACACTTCAGAAAGTATGAAAAACCATAGGAAAACAAAGCCTAACCCTGGACATTTTGAAAAATGTAAAAATCCCGGCCAGGAGATCTGTGGAAAAAAAGGGATATATGGTCACCCCAAATAAACAGCTGACACCATATTTGACAATGCCTATATGAATCATTTTGATAGTGTTCAATCAAACTTCTAGCCAACACTGCAGCACATTTGCCACATATTTACTGAAAGAATTTATAATAAAGACTGCTAGACAAACACTACTCATTCTAGCCACTGACGAAAAGCGTACCTTGCCTAGTTAATGACTACTGTTAGCTTTGCATTTAAAATATTTTATACATCAAGTGCACTTCACTTGCTAGAAGTGCTCACTGAGCTGAGGGATCAAACACAGGAAAAGTGTGGCAAGCGGAGTAAACAGAGCAGGAAGCAAGCAGTGCTACTGGTGTTAACTTAGCAGCTAGCAGCATTAGTAGTACAAACTATGCCGTATCAGTGAAACAAGTATTTGAATCATCTATAAACCTTTGCTGAATATATTTAATACGTGGTAAATTTATAGTTCCTTTATGGGTAGAGTGACCTATCAAGCTGGAGGCTCGTAGCTAAGCTTGGCAGCAACATGCCCAAAACTAGCAGTCAAACTGCACGGTGACCAACTGAGTTTAGCGCACAACACGGTCTCGTGTTCTCTGACAGAAAATAATGATAAAAGTCAACAGAAATCAGGGGGTTTGCGGTTACTGCATCTACAGCCATGCTCAATCAACCTCTTTCTTTGCGAGAAGTGACCTGCATTTGATTACACATCAGCTGACAAATATAAAACAAGATTTTAATACAGTAACTCATGCTCAAGAAGGTGTGTTAGTGTTTCACTACCATTAGTGTTCATTAACTGGAAACTAAGGTATGCTTTTTTTGTAGTTTGTAATTCTCTACTATGATACTTGCCCTTTATTGGCTCTTATTGTAAATTCAAATATGCCACTTAAAGATGCATCACGCCAGGTTTGACCTAAACAGCAAGTTTTGTCAAAAAAGAGAACCACAGCTGATGTTCTGAATGTTTTCCCTCGTCAATACGTCAGATTTAAAAATGGACACTTCTCGTAAAGTAGGCATATCTAGCAAAGCCCCGTGCGCCTGCTGTATCTCCAACCACCTTTCTGTTCATCCTCATAGACCTTGACGCCCTGCTGCGAGAGGTCTTTGGGAAGCAGTGTGTTAGTGGACAGGACTTTGGTCTCGCCAGTCATCAGGTCCTTCTCAACTGTAATCTCTACGGAGTACATCGCTGCAGTGCCAACGAAAGAACACATTACCATCCTGCAATGGTGCACGGCCACACTCACATAAAGTCACTGAACACACACACAGTTCTGGCCAGTTATGCTTTCTATATTCAAAAGGCCAGTGAAGTGCGATTTTAAGAGACTCTATGGCAATAATAATACATAGTGAGGTGTGGAAAGACAGATAGTATGACTGATCTGTCATCTATATGTTTCTGTTCTCATGTAATGGATGACAAATGATCTTAATTACAGATTAGAACAAAATTGGAACTTTAGATAAAACAAGAACCTAAAAAATCACACACACACACACATATATATATATATATTAGATTTTTCAAAAATCAGATTTTTATTGTGCAGTCCAATTAATCTCAATCAAACTGCATTTGGAGATTTTTGTTTACTTGTATTTGTATTATGTTAAAAAATACCTAATAAAAACACAGTAGAAACATGATTTTTGAACATTAAAAGAAAATTTGTTATCCGTTTTTGCAAATAAACTATTTATATACTGTATAAAATGTTTTGTGTTAATTCTATCAGAAAAAGTGCATCAAAGCTGAGATTTGGTTTCTGTGGCCATGCTGCCATGGTAACCTGATTCTTTAGTAGTACAACGTCTAAAAATAGCTGTTTTTATTAGATGTTTTTCTGCTTTTCAACTTTATATGTGAGTGAGAGATGATGTGGTGTGTATGCCAGACACACGAAGACACACACATACATGCAAACACACATCAGCTGAAAGAACAGAGAATTAGAAGACAAGATTAGAAGAAACCACAACTGGATTAGTAAGTTTAAAACACTGATCTAGGACAATATATATTAAACTATATAAATGAGGTCTTCATGATATAAAAATGTTGAATACCATAGAAATATTATAATTCTTGTAACCAGTGTCAATATCGCAAAAACACTAATACTAGCCTAAAAACTAACAAAAACTCAAGCTCATTAAACAGTTAGCAGTCAGCGAATTAATACAGGAACAAGAAAATAATTAAAAGCAATAGGACAAAAAAACTACAAAACAAAAAAATAGGAAATGCTACAGCAATTGTATAAAGTAATCAAATGCAAACTTTAAAAAAATGCATATTCCTTACTGAGCAAATTAAATATATATTTTCCCATAATAAAGTTACAAAAGTGATTTAGTCAAGAGCAGGGAGAGATTTTCATAAATGATTAACATAAATGATAGACGGCAGTAATATTAGACTGCTGTGATTTTTAATATCTATTAATTTTAACATCGTCCACACCTTTTTTTTTTTAAAAAAAAAAAACCCCAAATCTTAATAGTTTTAAATAGCTTTTTCTGGTAATTAATGTGTCAGAAATTAATGACAGAATTGTCATTTAGTGTGAACTAAGCCTTTAAAGGGGATGTTGCTAAAAATATTTTTTAGTTGTTTATTTGGTGTAACGCAATGTGTTTATGTGATTTAACGTACAAAAAAACATTATTTTCTACATACTGTACATTACTGTTTCTCCTCTAAGCTCCGCCTTCCTGAAACTGGTCGATTTGTACAAAGCGGGGGGGGGTGTTTAAAAACGCGCCATGTTAGAAGGGCATAGACAAGTCATAACTTTTCTCTTTGGTTTTGAAACTTTAATCTTTGCAATCGCATCATATAACCCCTTTAAGTTTTTTTAAAAAGCATATATAAAAAAGCCTTTTTGGCCTGTATATATTTCACTCAACGATTTAACACAAAGTTCAGAATATGATATCAATAATAAGACAGAGCGGTTTTGGTGCTTCTTTTTCCATCTTTATCCCAGAATTGAAGAGGAAAAGGGTAAAACAGCAGGAAGAGTGTGTGATCGTTGAGTGAGCAACAGTTGGATCAACACTCACCTGCTCTCATCATGTCAGAGACACCTCCGGATTTCTCCAGACGAGGGCTGACGTGAACTTTGACCTCTAATAGGGTCATGAACGAGGACACAGAAGGACAGAGAATGATAAAAAGGTATAAGAAGCAAGAGTGTAGAAAAGAGGAGAGAGAGGGATGATGGGAAGGAGGAAGAACTACAGAAGATAAGACTGACTGCAATATTTTTAACCGCAGTCAATATGTCGAGGATAACTGCAGAAACTGATCTTTTTTTGAATGATGACCAAATGTTGCTTATGAAAAGGCTATTTAAGGAGTCTTTCTGGTGTCAGAGATGATGACATTACCTGTTACAGAGTCTGTCACTGGGTCCATCACAATCTGAAAAATAAGAGAAAAAGATGTTCAAATCTTATCTGACTGATCCAAATTATACATGAACTATACAAATACTGTCATATTTTAGTTATTGTGAGTTATTTCTGTTCATATCAAGACTGCTTTATCAGATGAGAAATTCAAACAGTTTCAGATTTTTAAATTATGTTTGTCTAATAATTATTCATTATTAATATGAATTGTGCAATGTTTGCACCAAAAGAATATTAAAAGAAAAACTCTCAATTTCGAGGTAAACAGTGCCACCCCAATGTTCTTTTTTAACGTACACACATAAAATGCTAGCTATGAAATTGGCCTTAAAAATGTGAGTTTGTCATGTAGCTCCAAAAATGTTAAAAATTAATATTATTAAAAATCAAGCAGTATTATTTTTTACAAAAAAGGAAAAAACTTTTCTGCTTAACATTTTGTAGACACCAGATTTCTCCACTACTCTTTTGTTTAGAAAGATTAAAAAGTAAAAAAAATAAGCATTCTTGCTTAAAAAAGGATTTTATTTTATTTATTTTATTACTTAAAAAAAATATATATATATATATATATTATATTTATTATATTAGATTTTTTATTATCTATATATATAGTTTTTTTCGGGGCGGGGGGGTTATACTTTGTTAAATTAAACAAAAATAAGACATATAAACACACACACATATATATATATGTATACATATATATTTTTCAGTGTTATTTTGTTATACTCTCATAAATGACTATACAAATTATATAAGTTTTATTCTAGTATAAATATTCTTGAATCAAGATGAATTTACTGTTCATGTAAAATGACTAAAGATATGATGTCTTGTTTTCCATAAAATAAAATACAAATAATTTGTTAGTTTTTGCTTAAATCAAGCAGAAAAATAAAGTTCATTGAAAGACTGAAGATCATTCGTGTGTCTGTATAATCACTGCTTCAGGTGTGTTAGCTCAGGCCCGGTCTGTCCTCGCCTGGCACAGCCGCTACCGCTTCTGTCCGACCTGCGGCAGCGAAACCAGAGTCGAGGAGGCTGGCTACAAGAGGACCTGTTTGAGAGCAGGCTGCAGGAGCCTCCAGGGCGTCCACAACACCTGTTACCCGAGAGTGGGCAAGTAACGCTGCGTTACGCTGAGCTGAGATCAGGAGGCGTGTGTTTCACGTGCTGTGTTTCTCCAGATCCTGTGGTCATCATGCTGGTGCTGCACCCCGACGGGAAGCAGTGCATGCTGGGACGCAAGAAGATCTTCCCCCCGGGGATGTTCTCCTGCCTCGCCGGCTTCGTGGAGCCAGGTATCTTGGGAAGAAAAATGATTTTCACATTTAACACTTTTAAGGGAAATGAAGAGTTCTGCGTTCTTCACCACACTGTCAGATGTTACATTTAACACAGAGGCTTGCATCAAATATACAACACGCGTCACACCTGAAAAGCACACGACTGCTCCACACTATAGACTGTAAAAACAAACATACCTCAGTAGAAAGCTTAAAAGTGGAGCCTTGACTGGTTTTGCTCTGTTGTAAATCTACACGCTTGGTTTGATGCGGTGTGCCGCTCAGGAGAGACTCTGGAGGCGGCGGTGAGGAGGGAGGTGCAGGAGGAGAGCGGTCTTCAGGTGGGACCCGTGCAGTACCTGTGCTGTCAGGCCTGGCCCATGCCCTCCTGCCTGATGATTGGCTGCCACTGCGTCGCCGTGACAACCGACATCAAAGTGGACCAGAACGAGATCGAAGAGGCGCGCTGGTTCACCCGGCAACAGGTGAGATGTTCGGTAACAATGAGAGGACAAGCTCTTTATTAAAAAGAAAAACTTGGTGTCATAATACAGAGGAATTACCTTATTAGGTGTTTAATAGTAGACGTGGTACTGACATGAAATAAAATGTGCTTATCATGTAACTAAGTTATGGAACAGTTTGTGATTATGATGATGTGACAGACAGCTACCGAGTCTTACACAGAAGGACAATCTTCATACACTTTATTAGTAGCTTTCATATTCTGTAGTTTTAATGTAATTAGAATGTATTTCATCACATACTGTATGGGACAATCTTTTGGTAGTATCTGTGTAACAGACTGGGTCTACATCCACATCATTACGAATGACATGATAAGTACGTTTTGTTTTATGTAGGTACAACAGCGACTACTAAGTACTTCCTCTGTGTTACCAAAACGTTTGCTCACAAAATATTAGATATGAATCTTTTTTCTGCTTTCACTGACATGCAACTAATTAAATAAATCTGTATGTCAGTGAAAGAGGATTTTAACTCTTTAAATACTAGTTTGTTTAAATTATATATCAAGTTACAGTGAACAAAAATAAATCCAGACACATATGTGTTTAAAGCTTTTGATTCAGATTTCTCTCCCTGCAGGAAGAGTTATTACAGACTCTAGACTCTTCTTCGATGTAAATGCTGAATTAGTCTTCTCCAGATGTTAGCTGATGGACCGGAGGGCTGTGTGTTATCGGGATGTTTGTTCTCTCGGCACCCATTCACTGCTGTGTTGTTTCCACCGTGTCTCTCCTCTGTTCTCAGGTGATGGATGCTCTCATGAGAGACAAGCGGGCCGTGTTCATCATGCCGCCCAAACAGGCCATCGCTCACTATCTGATCAAACACTGGAGCGGCTGTAACGCCAGCCTCTGAACCGGAGTTCAAATACTTCAGATGAGAAGATGTATTAATCAAATTGATTTCTTCAGCATCTGCTGTGTAAAGCTTTCATTAAAGTGATGATGTATAGCAGAATATACTTTACATCCTTATATTTGAACAATATGTTTATTGAAATGATTACAAGCACATGTTGAAATTGCAGCCGGACACATTTATTGTGTGTATTTAACAGAACGCACGGCGCTAGCTGAACACAGAAGATGAATTGTATTACTGCTTTGAAACATTCATCTCTGACCGGTAACAGAATAATACTTCCATATTTTCTCTGCTTTGAAGCTGTATGTTGTGTGAAAAACACTAAACAAATAAACTTGAACTGAATGAAATATTCGATGCTTAATCAATCGAACCGTGTAATTCATCTTTTATTTCTGATGGTTTGACTTCTGTTCTGCTTCAGATGGCTGCAAACAGGAAACATCATGACTGTGATGTTACACAATACATAATGTGGCATATTTCATCATGTTTCTGTCAGCGAACTCCTGAACTCGGTGCAGTGTAATGAGTAATGTACAAGCTTTTGCATTTTTTACATTTATTTATACATATATATATATACATATATATATATATATATATATTCCCCCCCCCCCCCATATTTCATTTTACCTGAGCTAGACAAATATATATCACTATAAAAATGCTCATGGAGAAACGGTCCTTAAAATAAGATCATAATTAAAATTTTAAATATTATTATTTTAAAAATAAATCCATACATAATAAATATACTTTATTATTTTAGTTATTTGATCTTATTCTTACCCTTACATTAAAAACTGTATACTATTCTGGGTCTGCTTGAACTTGAAAAATTATAACATCATAATATTTCTTTACATTTTTTCAACTTTATATTTACTGCATGTACGTCTTTTTAATTTTAAATAATTAAACACTAAATACTTTCACTGACATGACTAATTATTCCTGAACCACATGAAAAAAACTGATCGTTTCCAAAACTGCTAAGAAATATTGAATTGAATAATTTGTTGTAATTTATAATAACATAAAATCTGAGAATTATTATTCTTTTAAATTGATAACTTGTAGCTGCTAAAAAAGTCCAAATTCATGAAACCTACAAAATTTGACCAATAATTTTACCTGGACAAACCTTCAGATGCCGCAGTGATTATCAGCAGAATTCAGTCCCAAAAGTGTATAAAATATGAGAGTTTTTTTGACACTAACAAAATTTCATAGATACTTCTACAAAACATAAATTAGTAATGGTGACCCATATACACCTGGGTCAAAAATAACCCGACTTATTTTTATCATTTATTCACATTTTCTTAAGGGTTAAAATAATTGTATTGAAAATAATTGTAAATAATTCCAGGAAAAAGTGTATTTTGAGGGTCTTAAAGCATTTGTAAGGTTTGATTTCTTTACTAAAAACTGAAAACAAATTCTTATCCAGTATTTGTCTTGTTTTGTGGTATGCATATCTAAACAGTCTTGTTTTCTAATAAAAAAATGATTAAAATTAGTTTTTGCTAAGGCTAAACGAGATTATATCGACAGATATTTTTGCTGGTTTTAAACAAAAACGAATACGACTTTTTGTTGTTTTTTTAGAAAACAAGACCATATCTTAAGTCATTTTACAAGATGGATTTTACACTACATCCATCTTGATTCAAGGATGTTTCATATTTCACATGAGTGTTTTTAGCAGCGCTAGCTCGGTTTATGTCAGCACATGATATGATTCTTTATCATCAAATACTGTATGAAGCACACAAAGTGTGAGATGAGTGAAAGTCAGATCCAAGCAGGTTTCAGTCAGAGCTTCTCTCTCCAGGAATCTGTCCCGTCTGAATGTAACCGGAGCTGCCAGGTAATAACGGGAGATCTACATACTCGGGCAGACCAGACGGAGTCGGAGCGCTTTCCTCATCATCTGAACCAGCTTTCCACAGAGCTGTACCTTCACAGCTCTTCACAGGATCCTCATCCTCGTGATCGGACTCCACCTGTATGACGCTCTTCTCCATCTGCTGGTCCGTCAGGAACAAACCGTCCAGCTCCTGCACACACATCTTCTCACTGCCCTGCTTTCATTCAGAAACAGAGAGTCAGGCGCACTATAAAATAAAGCTGCGTAAAAGCAAAAGCTATTAAGATCATGTTCCATGAAGATATTTTGTAAAGATACATTATGGAGTAGTAATATGCATAGCTAAGAACTTCACTTGAACAACTTCAAAAGGAGATTATGAGGCTTAGATGACTGAAGGATTCAGACCTGAAGATGCGGGTTGAGAAGCCAGTGTCCGATCAGACTGTACCTCGGATTGGCGATGATGGGGAAAAAATATTTTCTGCACCTGTGTGTAAAGTCATGACCGAGTTATTAATGGAGGCAAATCAAGACAATGCATGATTTTCCATGAATTCAGTGCTTACATGGTCCTTGACAAACCAGAGAACATCCCAAAGATAAGCAGCAGGAGAACCGCTGGAACAGCAAACCTCATCATCTTATCATAATCTGGAATAACAGCAACAGGATTTGATTTGATTTGCAATGTTTATATCAATAAGTAATATCTTTTTTCCTCAAACAGAGTAAGTTGAGGTTGAGTTTAGCGTCTAACAAACACTCTCAAACATTATATTCAGTATATTCAGTGCAGTTCACTACTGAGATCCAAACCTGCAGAAATTACCAACAATACGAAAACTAGAACAAATAATGACTTGTTAAAACAAATACAATTTGTGATTAACTTTAGCACTGGATTTATTACTGTATTGTTTTTATTTTTATTATTGTATTAGTAATTTAGCTATTATAATTCTTTTCTCTGTTTCTTTATTGTATTGTTTTAAATAAATAAATTAAATAATTCATTAATTTGTTCTTTTTTGTATTTATTTATTCATAAATTAATTTGTAGTTTTCTGTGTGATTTATTAGTATGATTAATTAGTAATGATTCTCCACACACCTGACAGCAATAGACAGGTGCTTTGAAATAAAACATAAATCTTACCCAGCAGAAGTGTGCTGACGTCCAGACTGGCCTGTGTGAACGTCCCGTGTGTAGTTTCTCCGTGTATCTGAACTGAGTATTTAGTGTTTGGATGGAGCTGAAGGAACGAATGCTGCTGTTTGTCAGGAAAGACTGTGAGAGCTGACAAACAGAGCAAGTGTGAGACACACACACACACACACACACACACACACACACACACACACACACACACACACTCACTCATGTGTTGTGGGGTCTCTTCATAGGTGTAATGG
>JAUMHP010000060.1:15571507-15608105 GCA_032361065.1 Enteromius trimaculatus
TCATTAATACATTCAACAACAAAACACCTCAATCTCTTAGGAGTCTTGCTTGTCTCTGTGTCTCGGTCTGATGACGGTTCACTCAGGGCGGGTCTGAGGTAAGACTCCAGTCTGTGTGACACGCTGCTGTCAATCAACGATTGTGGGAGTGGCCTCTGTCAGTGTGACGCCACACCGACATGCATTTGAGAATGGCTTGATTTCAGAAGGAGCAACTTATTTTTATTCAATTAAAACAAAACTATTGGTGGATCTTCATCATTTATCACACACATTTCAGTCCAAATGGCGTGTAAAAGTGCATGTGGCACCGGATGACCCCTTTAAAGGTTTTTCATTGAACCTTTGAAAAGGTTTTGCAAAGGTCTTGTTTTTTATTTTAAAAAGCGTTCAGAAAACATTTCTAAAGTGTTTATTTTATTATACTTTATCTATTAGATTCCAATTACAGTACTTAACTTTGAAGGACATTTTCTTAAAATAATTTTTTGTTCAATCTTGACTTCATTAGCACCTACATACAGCAAATGTTAGTTTTATTTCTATTTAGATTCTAAAAGTGTGCACAGAGTGGTGAGTGTATTTAAAGATTTATTATAGCTGTGCGTCGGCAATATGGCCCAAAAATCATATCTCAGAATAATTTTTTATTTGGCGACTGAATTGTGATATCTTGGCATTTTCTGTGCTTTCTATATGTTTTTTTTCCCTGTATTTATTTAATATTATTATTAAAAAAATTATATATAAAATTATATATAAAATTCAACCCTGCCCAAAGTTGTCCAACAGTGTACTTTATTAAATGAAAACAAATAAAGTGAATGTGACCATATTATGTGCAAAAGAAATCACATTACATTATAGCATTGTAACATTACAATCTAAAAACAAAATAATGAGTTTTAAAGTTAAACTTGATAAACTAAGCTGTTTTGATTACTCCCAATATAGTCACTTTAGTTCCAGGGCTTGACATGAACTTTTTTGCTCTCCAGCCACTGTGGATAGTACTTTTCCAAATTTACTAGCCGCAATTTTCTTGTTGGCTACCATAAAACTGAACTGCCCATAGGTGGCAGCATCTTCAATGGCTGATTTGAATTAATGAGTTGATTCGTTCAAATGTCTGATTAATTCAAGAATGAAGCAAGTGCTTGTCCTTATGGATGTACCCCTGGACCACTCAAATGATTCAAAAGTAAAAAACGCAAATCATTCAATACAGCTGCAAAAACTGTCAGCAATGTATCCTTTCAATAAATTCAAATACTGAACTGAAACGAATATGAACTCATTTTAACTCTTGTGATTTGTTTTCAGGGAACTTTCTCTCTCTTGGTCATGATGCTTAACTAGGCTGTACTGTATGTTATAAATATAAAAACTAACTTACGTTTGTATTTTTCTTCTGTGTGCAGTTCCGTTCATTTGTTTTGATTTCTCCACGAGATTCTCTCACATTGGCGTTACAATGTTGTTACTCGTTATCTTATTAATTGCTGTTTTACATGCACCTAATGAAATATAATCAGAACCAGTCTCACCGAAATATCGATGTTTTAATCAGATCAGTTGTCCCTTTAAAACAATCTACTCATCTCAAACAAGCATTAACGGCTTGTTTTATTAGGCTCCTGTATATAAAGTTCAACCCACCCGGGTGGTTGTTTCCCTGAAATCCACCCCCATTTGGCGGGTGATAATGTCAAGCCATAGTTACTGCTATCAGATAAATACTCTTACTCACATAGGTTCAAACTTCTACATATGGCACATTTATTATCCTACAACAAATATTTTGGCAAAACTTATATTTTATTCATAATAATTGCACTCCTGTTCTGTTGCACACTGTCTTTCTGCTCTCCACTCATGCAAAAATATATCCTTGACTTTCTGACGTTTGCAGATGGAGAATATTCCTGTGAAATATAAAGAAAACGGCACATCTCAAACACATTAAACAGTGCTAGTGGCCCATCTGATGGGGCAACCGCTTTAAACTACACACATTAACTATATCTTAAGAGTTATTTTAAAGCCCTTAATATAATCAATGTCTTATGTTTAGGACAAATTGGATTATGCACTTGCCCTGCAGCTGCTCGTTCTGTGTCTGCCTTTATTTTTCAGATGTGCTCGTATCAAACTACATCTAGATATCGCCCTCAGTCAAAACCTTTAACTCGAAATAAAACAAGAACCTTGAACTTGGGTTTATGCAATGTTCAGATTTTTTTTTGTTCTGGAAATGAATGCGTATTTAATTAACTAATCCCTTCTTCACATATTTCAACAATATCCGAAACCGAATACAACATTAATGTTATAAAAACTGCTTTTTTGAGGACCGCATAAGGATAACATCCACATCAAGACGTTCTCATGTGTTAACAATTTGTTTTAGCAGTTGCTCAAGCAAACGGAATATTTTCCCTTCGGCACTGTTTTTACATAATCGCACATAAAGGGTTCCACAACACTTTGAAGGTGTACTGAAGCAAGCATCAAGCAGGTGACGTATGTAGCTCAGGTCTTTAGAGATTCCGAGGAGGGATATTTATAGGAAAAGACAATACGCCTTCATTGTCCTGAACCGAGGGAAGACAAATGACCGTGGGGAAAATGAGGCCGCTACGTTTCTCCCTCACACAAACTGAAAGAGTTGTGACAGTGCTAAAAACTCCAGTGCAGGGATGGCCTGCTTTACTTTTCCATGAGGAAGTGTTACCTGTAAACTGAAATATCTGAAGATGTGATGCTCAATCAAGACCGGAAAGAAGTATATATATAAATAAAAGGTCCAAAGGTCCAACCCCCTCCCACTTTTTTATATATTCTCTATGTTACCTGGAAATTAACACAGTTTTCAGATTTTTTGTTATGTGTACAGAGAAAATGCAAAAAACGTTATGCATGTAAAGTCCTTGGTAGAGATCATATTTTCTAAACAGAAATAAATGCAACCAGCATGCAGAAAAAAAAGCATAAAGCATTACATCATCATGAGATTACATGTGTGTTAGTGTCAGTAAGTCTCTTAAAAGATCAAATAAATTAACAATTTTATAGAAAAAAATATGTTTGTTCATGTTAAATGTCAGTAAAACCTACTGATATTTATAAATTAGTATTTCAGTTTTTTAAATAAATTATATTTAGAATTTTATATTTTGTAATATATAACAAATATGTATGAAATACTGTCATAATATCAAACAATAATATTTATGTATAAATAATTAATAATATTAAATTATTTTTTGCAGTTATATCTCTATTATATTATATATCTATAATATTAAACAAATTATATTTAAAAATGTATATTTCTTCATATTTAACAAATTATTTAGAAAGTAATATTTCATAATATTAAACTAATAATATTTATGAATATTTGGTGATATGGTAAGAAAAAATGTAAACGTTTATAAATCTAGTTTTATTTTGTGCTTCTAAACAAACATGAAGAGAACTTGGCACATGTTTTTGTCACATTCTCATGTTTGGGATGGTTGTGTACAGCTAATGCTCGGGCCTGAGACAGTCTTGTAATAGCAGTGTTTTGTTGGTTTGATGTTTCAGGTTGCAGAGCTGGAGGCTCAGAGCGGGGTTTCTGCTTCCAGCGAGACGGGCACTGAGGAGCTCACACAGACAGTGGCAGAGATGGAGGCTCTTATCAGAGCTAAAGATGAGGTAAAGATTGCTTAATGTGCTAACTGACACCGCAACAGACTCCAGCTATATCTTGAGAGTGTTCTATGCTGGACACACTGAGGCCATAGATTATTTCCCCCAAATATGTGTGGCCGAAAATTCCAGATTTTTCTTATGGCTTTTTTTCATGATATTTGCTTTTTTTTGGTATTGTTTTGCATCCACTAATATTCATGATGTACTTCTTCAATGAGTGTTAGTGACATTAAGAGTACAATTACATTTTTGCATAATTAGAAGTGCCCTTTCTACAAGTACCTCTGTGCATAATTACTGAATTTGTGATCCTGGTCCAATAAAATGCCTAAAACTGTATTTGTAAAAAATAATCTTAAATCTGAGATACAGACTTGCTCAAATTATCAATGAATTAGCATGCAATCCATGCCACTGGTAATATACTGTGCATTGTAAATATTACAAAATAATTTATTTGTATTTCAGCCCATTTCAAGTCAGTTTTTAAAATAGTACTTTTAGGTTTCACTTGTAAGATAAGTAATTTGGTAGAGAATGTGCTTTATTTATAGTAAAACTGGTTATTACAGGAAATAAGTATTCTACGAGGCAAGAAACCAGATGTAAATGAGCTGGAGAAAGAAAGAGAAGAAGCCTGTCAAAGGATACAGGTAAACTCCTTTTACTTTAGTCCTTTCTCTAGCTTTTTTATTTTAGTATTATTAATTATTATTTTTAAATTGATATTCATTTTTAGTTTTAATTTTAATTTAAGTTCCCTTTTAGTTCATTGTTGTACATAGTTAACATAAAATCAAAATGACACTAAAAAAAGTATTGAAAAAAGGGAGAAATTCTTCTGATGAAATGAATGTTTTTCCTCCAATACTTGTTGATCACAATTATTGGCACCCCTAGAATTTTTTTTATGAGTAAAATATCTCTGAAGGATATTCCCATTTATATTCACAATTTGGAGCACTCCTGGGTGATTATGGACATGAAAATATCCAGCCCTGGCTTCCTGTTTCACAGAAATATATAGAGGAGGGAAAACAAAGCATCATCAACACAATGAGAAAAAACAAAGAATATATTTATGATGTGCAGCAAAAGATAATTATGCTTCACCAATTAGTGAAGGGGCTTTAAGAAAAGAGCATCTTCTATGATCAGATGAAACTAAAAATGTAGTTTTCTAGCAGCAAACACTCAAGATGTGTTTGGTGAACACAGAGTACTCCATGTGTAAAATGAAATATACTGCTGTGTTTTTGATGTTGTGGGTCTATATTTCTGCTGGAGGTCCTGGACATCTTGTTTAGACACATGACATCATGGACTCTATCAAATACCAACAGATAACAAATCTAAACCTGACTGACTCTGTTAGTAACCTTATAATGGGCCCTGGTGGAGTCTTCCATTGGGACAATATTCTATACGTTTAAAACAAGCTACATAAAATGAAATCAGATTACATTACTTAAAATAAATAATACATAGATAGATAGATATGCACCTTGAATAAATATTAAATGAAATAAAATAGTAGTCCATTACTTAAGGGAATTTTAGACATGGACAGACAAATCAGCCGTTTTCACGATGAGCCTATGTAAAAATCTTTGACACAGTTTCAGATTTGTGAAATGGGTTCAGGAGGTGGGTTTATTAGGACCGCCAGGGGAACATGTGGTGTGAGAATCTGACTTACTGCAATAGCCTGCAGCCGCTCCTGCTGTGAAACTGATTCTGACATCCTGAAAGAGAGAACATATGTATTAGGCTGGTAGATAGAACAATAGTCACAAACAGAGGACAGACTTGCTTCCTGTTCAGGCATCTGGACTCTTTTCACTATTATCTGTGAAGTCAGAGCACTGAGTGTAAAATTACATAGTTCTAGCTTCACATCAGTGCATCACATATACAACATGATCATAATCACACAACACACCACCACACTGTTGTAGATAATAGTGGGAAATTTTCTTAGAGCCCTGACTTTTAAACATTAATTAAGAATCATGATCGAAGATTACTGTTATGATTATTTAAAAAAAAAACACACACTGTAAATCACATTAACACCACATTATTTAGTTAAGACTGAACATTACATTTTAATTTTGAAATATGTGTGTATGCTATTTTATTTTCTCTGATACACTCTTGTCTTTTGATTTTAGAATTTGATTTTATTTTAATATTTACGGTGAGCCTGATGAATTTACCTGATTGAGGCAATGCGCTGTTATTTATTTATTTTTAGTTTGTGTAATTATAGATAGATAGATATATAGATAGAGACCTACAGAACAGTAGAAATTAAATCTGTTAAAGGTCTCAAAAATAACAATGTCTGCCAAGATGCAGATTAAAATGGTACTTTCCCAAAAAGCAACAAGGGAAAAGTTTGAGAAACGAGTCTGAGATTTGATTCATGCTGAGTTTGATTGAGCAAGAGAAGAAAATATTCAGCTTTGGAGTGAAAAAGCAAAAATTCCTTGTAAGGTTTGTGCAACTGATTCCAGGAAGAGTAGAAAATGGCTGAAGAACCATGTTAACATTGACCACATCCTCTGTGGCTCAAGCAATAGGCGCAAACGCCAGTGTGAAGTTCTCCCTAATGACAAATGAAGTCTGTTTTCCGACCAGGAACATCCTCACTCGACTCATTCCCTAATTTCTTGTCCACACACACACACTTTTCCTTGTTCGTTCGTAAGGGGCCCGGCCCAAAAGATCTTGCAGACAGTAAAATGGACCCCTGCTGACATCCCCGTCTGCTGAAGGACGCAGCTGTAGCTGAGCATTTGAAAGCTGAGGTGAGATGCCGTCAGGGAAAAGAAGAATGTGAAGGCTGTTCTCCGACCCGCCACACTTATACTCCCTTCCCCCAACACGAGTAAAACACAACACCTGTACAAACAGCCTGTCAGAGGAGGACACAGCAGCTGAGAGTGCAGTCAATGCGTGATGCTCAAGCCGCCGCACTCTATGAATATGAAAACATCCATATGGAAGGAAATACGGTGACGTTTAAAGCCAATATTACAAGTCATATGAACCACAGAACCTACCATGTGCTTTCTCTGAGCTGCGTTTGCTCTGTATAATGAATTTCAGATATCCAAACCATCATTGATATACAATTTTCATGTAGCAAGTGATAAAACAGGTTGACGATGCTATAGGTTTTTATATGTGTATGTGATTTTAGATGCAAAAGCATGTGTTTGTCAGGTCTGCTTGATGTCTGCATGGATTAGAGAAGCTGCCTCTGCAAAATTCAACTCCTAAACAGATCTAAACAGATTAATTTGCACAAAATATTATAGCCTTCAATGAAATCGAAACATTTAATGAATACTGTCAATGCCCAGAAAACAACCAATACGTCCATATAGTTTGTTAGTACAAATCCTTGAAATACGACCCATTAGAACGTATGCTACAATTGTGCCCCTGTCGGCAACTGGACATTTGCATATTAATGTTTTGTACTGTTTTAGCGATATCCGATCCCCGTTCTCCGGGTCTGGCGATAACACTTTTAATATAGCTTAGCATAGATCATTGAATCCAATTAGACCGTTAGCATGGCGTTCAAAAATGACTAAAGACCAAAGATTATTTTTCCTAATTAGAACTTGACTCTTCTGTAATAACATGAAGTTGGCTGCCGTACCATGGCTGCAGCAGGCGCAGTGATATCACGCAGCACCTGAAAACAGCCAGGCCCTCTTGTTAGCACATGGAGCATGTCTTGGAAGATGGGGATTTTTTTCCACAAACTTCCTTGATTATTACGCCAGAATGGTGTAGTATAGTTCCTAATCGTACTGGCTTAGAAAGTCGCAGCTTTTAATTTTTCCGCCAGTCTTACTACACGATGTAACCACAGAAGAGTCAAGTTTTAAATAGGAAAAATATCGATGCTAATGGTCTAATCAGATTCAATGATCTATGCTAAGCTATGCTAAAAGTTCTATCGCCAGATCCGGAGATCGGCTTAATAGATTAAAAAATGGCTAAACTCAACTTATCGACTTATTATTAACTCTGGGTTGGAAAACGAGCCTATTTCCATAAAAAGTGGAGTGTCCCTTTAAACACGGTGAGATCGCTGTAAAAGGTCTACACACTGCATTTAAACAAAACACTACAGACAAAATGGGACACTGTCAGTATTATTACGCACTTACTGTTAAAACGTAAATATAGGTCGTAATAAGGTATTTGGACAAATGACCTATAGGGTAGTTGTTTGTTGGAGGAGAGGCTCCCAGAAAAGTATGAGAGACATCATTAAAAGTCCATCTGCCATGAGTGGTTCAATCTGTATTTTATGAAGGAATGTCAGAAAATGATTGTAATTAATTTGCAAGATTGCAGAATTCAGTCACCGAGCGCATGCGCTGAATAAAATCTCTGCATTTCAGCAATGACTCATCTGGATGCTTCTGATTGGCCACTGGATTCAGAAGCTCAACAGAATCATTTGTGATTGGTTATAATGCACTATTTTACAGTGTATAAAACACTGTAAAAACGGTTAATAAGAAATATTAATGTTGCAATCGACACATTTTATCACATTTTCATCTTCATTTAATTTGCTACAGACGTAATATATTTAGTTGTCCAATTTAGTGTTTATCGTACCTTCATATAAAATTTTATAATTTATTTTACGTTTTCCAAATTCAGCCAATGACTGTTTTCAAACAAGCTATAAAATAACAATAATAACAACAACAAAAGTATAATAAAATATTATGAATAATGATTTGCATTCTTCTTCTTCTTCTTATAATTAAATAAATACATAAAATAATAAATTAGGAAATTGTATTATTGTAATATTTGATAAAAAACTGATTATTCAAAATATTATAAAATAACAGCAATAATAATTTTCATTTATATTATGATTATAATTTGATAATCATGCTAAGTCATATTGCAATTTTGGCTTTATTTTGATTAGTTGTTCGGCCCTAATACTGATCTAGCTACCCATCAGTTTGCTTAAATGTCAACAGTATCAATGTAAAAGCTGAAAAGGAGAAGCAGTTTGTTAGCTTCACAAGCAATAAAACAAAAAAGAAATTGTTCCTGACAACTTGAGAGTCTGCCGCAGTGCTGCATTCAGGGTTAGTAGGTCAGCATTGGCAGGCATGACATAAGCTTGTACTTTAGGACAGTTAGCACCTCACACTGGTTATTTATCCTCTCTCTTTTTTAAATCCATATACAGCTGCTGATTCTGTGCAGTGGAGGCCCAGTCGTCTGCAAAATTAGGGTCATGTGTCTTTCTAATTTTTCTGCCGTCACATGATTATCAGCCACAGCTAGCACAAACAACAGCATGATCTCAGAATGGGTCTGGTCAGCGCGGCCCATACGCCAACCGATTAGATTTCCTTTACTAGCTTAACACTTTAATAGCTGTCAACAGCACATCCAAGTTGTCTTGTAATGTTATGTAAGAGCCAGAGATGGAGAAGCTACAAAAACTGCTAAGCTGCTACTCAGCCAGGTCAGCCTTTTTAGTGAATTACACTACAAGCAAAGTCGCTAATAAATTGACAGTACTGAAAACCTCTAACTTCACTTCATTTAAATGTAATTTTTTAGTCGATGTGTTGCCATTCAAAAGTTTTTTTTTTTAAGTGTCTTATACTCACCAAGGCTGCATTTATTTGATCAAAAATACAGTAAAAAAGTATTATATTTTGAAATTTTTACAATTTAAAAGCATGCTTTCTATTTGAATATATGTTAAAATGTAATTTATTTATGTGATGCAATACTGAATTTTCAGCATCATATAATCTGCCAAAGGAGTAAGCTAAATAGTCATATTTCAAACAGAACACAAGCATTATTTTGCGTACCCCATTGGCAGATTATTTAGCTTTTTTCAAGCAAAAACTTTTTTTTCACTCGTTTTTTATTTATTTAATTTGTACTTGATTTAAGAATCTTTAGATATTGAGGCTGAAAACAGACAAGAAATCTAAGCTAGAAATGCATTTTGCATTTCATTTTTCATTTTTTTCAGTAATCTTGAATAAACAACGTTCTAAAAAAGTTATTTGAAATCTTTTGTAACATAAATGACTTTCTGAATGAAAATGTAGATTTTTGTTTATTTAAATGTTACCTTTTTTAGAAGAATTATTTGCTCAAAATGCCACTTAGTTTGATATTTTGTTATTTAATGCAGTGACTTTTTTTGGCTTAAAATGTGGCTTAAAATACTTTTGAAACACGTTCAGTTTAGAGCAGTAGATTTTCCTTTAATTGTTTGGACTGTCACTGAATAAACTTAACACTAAAAGCAAATACGTGAATTTATTATTAAATTCATGAAAACAAAAATTACATCATATACTCAACCATTCTTCTCTTATGACTTACTTCTTCTGCTATTTTAGAGAACATTACTGCGTAAGCGTGCGCTTTCTTCTAGGCGTAAACAGCCGCTGATTACACACATGTGCATGCTTTCACCCGGATGTAAACAAGGCTGGTTACGTTATGTTAAAGCTTGAGTATATATTCAGCATGACAGAAGACGTAAGACATAGGAGATGAGTAAATTATATTATTTTTCTTTATTTGCATAAAAAAGTAATCATGTAGCATTGCAAAAGTGAGGTTGAGCTACTAATGTCACATGGACTGTTTTAACGATCTTTTTACTACGTTTCTGGATCTGGGATCATTTCAGTTGTATTGATGTCTATCGAGGGTCGGATGGCTCTCTGATATCATCAAAAATATCTTAATTTGGAAAGACATGAGCGTGGGTAATTTTCATTTTTGGGTGAACAAACCCTTTAAAAAGTACGTTCACATGAGGCTTATATCAGTAGCCTGAAGGTTGCATCACATCTTGTGATCATAAACAGCCAAATACTAGTTTTTCTCAGCAACCCCCACTATCCAGGTCAGAATAAATTAACCTTGGCTATAGAAAACAGAGAATGTTCGCATTTGCCACATCATGCCAAGCCAACCACAAAACAAACCACTGTTACACTAAGTTACAGGTTCAAACCATACAAATGTTTCCACATCTATCTTTTATTCTCCTGACTGTAATAATATAATGATTTTGAAAAGACTGGGAAAATAAAAGGGGCCGATTATTGTTTCCTCAGGTATTTCTAGATGCTAAATTAATCACATAGTTCACTAATTAAGCTGTGTTTGACTTGCACCCCTGGTTCGAAAACAGGTTAGAGAGAAGGAGGAATTCAAGGCATCTCTTTCACCCTAAAGAAATCACATCAGACATGCTAGAGAAGTAAAACAGATGTTTTTCCACTCAATAAAGCAGCACCTCATCTCCAACACGGTCTGAATACATTCTTCTGACAGTTTCAGCAGTTAGATCATTTTATGTCTCTCAGCTGAGTTCAGGGATGTTTTAAGGTCGTGTGGATAAACAAACGTCCTCTGCAGAGGCACAAAGAGCAGCTTTGAGACCCCATGACTGCGGGAGCGTCCCGCAAACATAGACATTAGGAGCACTATTCAAGACAGATCTTCACCAAATCACTTATTTGTGGTCTACTAACAAAATGGATTCAACTCCCTGTCTCCCAATAAATCTGATGGATACAAAAATTTAATTAATAGCCCTTTCCAAGGAAGCAATGTCATTTGTAGCTTTTTAAGCGTTTATTATTATTTTTATTATTATTCATTTCATTGTGTGTGTGATACAAAAAATCAATAAACACAAAAAATGTAATTAAATTTAAAAGACACATCCACACGTATATTCAGTTTTCATTTTAATTTTAATATAAAGGGGTCATCTGGTGCCACATGCTCTTTTACAAGCTGTTTGGACGGTAATGTGTGTTGGGAGTGTGTGTACACAGCCACCCTACAATGATAAAGATCCACCAGTAGTTTTCTTTTAATTTAATCAAGTCATTCTCAAATGCATGTCGGTGTGGCATCACACAGACAGAGGCCACTCCCACAATAGTTGATTGACAGCAGCGTGTCACACAGACTGAAGTGGTGCCTTACTTCAGACCCGCCCTGAGTGAACCGTCATCAGACAAAGACGCAGAGACAAGCAAAACTCCTGAGAGTTTGAGGTGTTTTGTTGTGGAATGTATTAATGAACAGAGCAGTAGTAATTTACTCCGACATCCGAGTGACTGAAGACAGAAGATTAACGTTACGTTTGGTTCTGAAGGGAAACGCCCCCTTGATCAACCGAAATGCGTTTGTGTTTGTGCGAATCATTCATGATCCAGCCTCACCTACAGAAGCAGTGAGTATAATGTCTTTTAATGAATCTTTGCAAATCGCCTTTCCTAATAATGTGCTAATTATTCAAGTTTCACAATGAATACAGCTAAAAAAAGATCCTCTGAGAGTGCCTCTGAAAAGAAGGGGCGGGGTCAGCAGAGCTGGTGAAGATTTAAAGGGGAAGTACACAGAACAGTGTGATTTCAAAAGAGCTGTTTATGACAGGGGAAAATTAGCGTTCTAAGTATCTTTGAGAAGTTTTAAAACAAACTATATTAAAAACTTTCCATTGAGACCCTAAAGAATCACATTAGCTTGTGGAAAATTGGCTTTGTACGACTCCTTGTTTTTAAATATTTCTAATTTTAGTTTTATTATGTAGTACTTCTAAAATTACGGTTTTAAATCCTCAATTTTATTTCAGCTTATTTTTAATTACCAATGATTTTTATCTGTTTTAAATGAAAACTAAGAATTTTAATACTTTTAATTTTAGTGTACAATACAAAATCACTCTTTTCACAATACTGATTAATTATCCTAATTCTTAAAATGCTACCTTTTTTACCTTGTTATTGTTAACTTAATTTAATCCTGAAATTTAGAATTTTACTTTTAACTATATTTTCTACTATTAAAAAAAAGCAGTTCTGTAATTTCTTACTAAACTTAATTGAAAAAAGTATTAGAAGTGGATCAAAACCTTTCATCAAAGTTGTGGTATTGGTATTGATTTTGATTTTAGGACAACTTTGATGAAAGGTTTTGATCCACATTGAATGTTGACTACTATACATGTATATAAATATTGCTTTTAACTCTGTTACTTTGGCTTTCTGTTACTGAGGTCAGACTTAACAGGGTTAAAGATTACAGTACAAAAATAAATAATAATGGGCTTAATTAATTAAATATTTTATACTTTTGATTAAAACAAGACAACTTAGTTCAGTGTCTGTCCATTTAATTATACTGTAACAATTAATGAGGAAACAAGTAACATAATTTCCTCAGAATGACCCAAAGGCCCTGAGAGTTAACATCAACCAAACAAAATGAATGCCACAATATAACAAATGTTGAATCAAATTAAGTCTGCATCCCAGCAGCAGAATCTGTGTAATAAGCCATGCACCTATAATGACCCTACAAAACTAATAACCATAACTCAGTAAAACGCACTTAAATGTCAAGGCTAACTACTTCAATGCCCAGAGATTATTGGTTTAACCTTTACTAGTGCTGCTTGTGGAGGATAGAAGGATGGAGGCCGCTTTCACAGGTGATATTTTAAAATCTCAATAAAAATATATCCAAAGATTAGTCACATATTCTGTATAAAGATTTTTTCCAAAGAGAATTCATCTTATCACTGGACTAGCAAATCTCATGGACATGCTCAGCCAGCGCACAGACTCGATGACCGACTGATTTATAGCGCAAGTTTAACCCATGTGCCTTTGGGTGCCTCACAGACAGAAAAGCAGTCATAGCACAGTAATCATGTCTGGTTATAGGGTCACAGACACAGCTGAGCAGCGGGAGATGAGAGGCCAGATTCTGCTAGTGCAACTAACCCAAAGACCGAGCAATACACAAGTCTGTGTGGAAATGCAGATCATCACCCTCATGTCAATCCAAACCTGTATGACTTATAAGAAGATATTGTGAAGAGTGTGAGTAAACAAACAGCTACCAGTCCCTATTGACTTTCTATAGTATGAGTAGTAAAAATTAGGCCTGTTATAGAAGTCAATGGCTACCGTCAACTATTTGGTTACCTACATTCTTCAAAATGAATTTCTTGGTGTTATATTGAAAAAAAGAAGCTCATACGGGTTTGGAACAACCTAGGTTGAGTAAATAAGGTTAAAAAAAAAAAAAAACTTTTATTTTTGGGTGAACTGTCCCTTTAAGAATAGAATACATCACTATATATTCTGTCCAGCACAACAAGCACATCCCTCTGGATTTACTCATGAAATGTTCAATCAATAGAAGGGAAATAACACTAATTCATACCTCGCCAATGTGTCGCCAATAGATGCAATAACCCCAAGTTCCTTTACATTGATAACAGAGTGAAAAGAATAACAAAATGGACAGGAAGCAAGGATATATTAGTTTCAAATAATGGAGGGAAGGGTTTTCCCTTTGCTTTTTTTACTCGCTTCATTTCTCGCCCGGTTTTCTACGTCTTCGAGGAACCCTGACCGAGCAGTTTTGGTCTTGTTCATTAGAGTTCAGCTCAGACAAGGAGTCTGATGAATGCTTTGAAGCTTCCCAGCATTCCTCAGCACATTTGGCAGAAATCAGCACTTCACAAGGTCGACAGTGGGGAAATGGCACGCATGCTGAGATTCAAAGCAACATCAACAGGAACGGATGTGCCCATCAACCTTCTCGCTGAGGCCTGAGGATAATAACGCTGCATTTATTGAAAGAGAAAAGAGCAGCTTTGGCATTCTCAAATTTCACCAGAACTGCTATGGACATAAAATTGCAACACGCAGTCCCCAAAATACACAATAGGTTTATCCATACCATTACCACCACATTTTTGTCGGCTAAAAGCAGCTCAGGTCATATTTCGCGGAAGATATTTTCATTGTGCCAATAAAACAGCGACTAATTTCATTCTCCCCTGAATGAGTGGTCATTTAAGGGATTTCAGACAGACCCCTGCGAGTCACTAATGGAGAGGCAAGTGTCATCCGATATGGGCAGGGCCGTTCATTCAGATTCCATGAGCAACTGTCAGCCCACCCCTCATCTCCCTCTCTCTCTCTCTAGTACATTAGAGTAATTAAGTCTGCCGGCAGTTGTCTGTGCTCCTCTAGCTAAATCCCCAGTCATGATGTATGTATCCTCTCAGTTTCACAGAGGGAAGCAGAATTCTCAGTGCATGGATTATTAGGCTGTTTCACATATCAATACAGCTCGCTGCATGCTTACAGATATCAAGCCGACAGAAATCTATTTTTGAAGCTGACACTGGGGGGAAAAAGAGATTCTGAAGTGAATCAATCAAAATCCCTATTCATTATCACTAAAGGCTGCATGAAATGTTTCGAAATGCTTCTTATTGCTCTTACTTTGGACAATTCGTCACTGCATGTTTTATTTATACATTACAATTTTGAATTTGTCATAATCAAAACGTGTTCAAAACTGGCGTGCACCAGATTTCTCTAATCATTTATTCAGCTAAACCCCGCCCCTTTCTCACACTCAATCACAAGCTCCGCCTCCACCCAATAAACAACTGAACTGAACATGCCAAGTCTCGTTTTTTCTACGTTTTTGAAAAGCAGTTTCACTTAGATGTACATCAATGAAATTATCTGTCACTACTTTCTCTGCATCGTAACTAAGCCACCATTTAGCTCTCTCTCTCTCTCTCTCTCTCTCAATATTTTTCAAAAGTAATGCATTACACAAGGGAAACCATGCAAAGTTTAATTCAGTCTACAACACACTGAAATGTTGCAAATAACTGTATTGCTTAAAGAAAGCACCAGCACAGCAATCCAGCACTGTTGATTATGCAAATGAATGCAAGAAACAGACCATTCACAATGTAGTATGCAAAGGATCAATAACCCAATGCCTTTTAAGTTAGGCTTGCAAGCACTGTCTAAATTTAAAATGAAAGTAGAGTTGTTTTAAATTGTGGAGTTTTTAAAACAGCATCTTGATATTTTGGAAGGACTTTCGATTCATTGGCTGCTATAGGTAAATGGTAAATTATTTGCACTATAAATGTGTTCATGATTACAAACGTTGACATAATGTTAAAGGAAATACCAGTTTGCTGTATCAAATCACTACACGATTTTTACCCCAATTTTCCAGTCTGAACAAGTTGTCGCTAGTTAAGGAAAGTGAGAGCCAGTCTGCAGATTGAAGCTGACAGATTCCACAGAAAATTGGGTAGTGTATTATGGTCATAGATATTTTTAGCTTCAGACATTGATTCTATCTGGTCGGAGGAAATCAAACATAACTTTTTGTTCAGCGACAACATATGTGCTCTGACCAAAAGCCACGGAACAAAAAATTAGGTTCCAGAAAGATTGTCACTTTTTGAGGTCCCCCTGAAACATTTGCTTTGTGGTCAGTGCTGTTTGCAGCAAGTTTCTGTGTTTGCAGCACGTTCGTGTGTTTGCATCGCATTCGTGTGTTTGGAGAGTTGTGAGAACTTGCAGTCTGCAGTTGCAATTTTCTTCTGTTTGCATGCGTTTTTGTTTTGTTTGCATGTGTTTTTGTTTTGTTTGCATGTGTTTTCTTCTGTTTGCATGCGTTTTTTTCTTTTTTCATGTGTTTTCTTGAGTTGCAAGGCGTTGAACTCTCTCGGCCACCGCAGTAAACGGTAAAAAAAATTATTTGCACAAACTAGTTTGCTTACGACTACGATAGTAGATAAATTACATTAATACTATGCTTATAGCAAATACTAGTTCGCAGTATCTCGCACAATAAACAATTCTGTATCGCTATTGGAACCGGAAACGGATGATTTCGGCTCTCTACTAATGGAGCCGTTAATTAAAAAAAAAACGGGAATAGATTTCCAAAAAAAGTGATTATGTAGTGTTCCAGATCCATATTTTATTCTGTGCTACCTGCTTCTTTAGACACAAAGCTACTGTTTTGGCATCTTGTCGGTCAATTTTAAAGGTGGCTGAAATACAAATAGGCGGGGTTTTGCCTTAAGTTACTTGATAGATTTACTTGCATGTTGGTCTACTGTAGCCACAATCGTGCTGTAGTGCTCAATATCAGCACTAGCGACTAACGGCCTCAGGTCTATTTCCAAATCGTTGTTAAATACAGTACGCGACACATAGTTCACATATTTTGTAAGTAAGTCCTCAAAGAAAACGAGACAAGCTGCTTCTAAATCAGGCATGTAAACAACTGCACTGAATGTCAAAGGCATGAAGGAGAAACCTATTTCTGTCAGCAGCACGGGGCGCATACAGAGCGCATGTGTGCTGGATGCTGCTCACCGCTGGATGCTTTACCGTTATCCGCTGTACCGCACACATTACGAAATAAAGCCATAATCAATACGCGTTATAAATGGGAAAAAAACAGCGTTATTTTACAAACAATGTGTAAATGTGCTATAGGCAGACAGCGCGCTCTCTGTATTTGAATTGCAAGAGAAGAGCGGAGCTTGGGATGTTTTGCAGGTGTGGCTCTTTTCACTCAATACGAGGGCCAGCGGCGCACTGGCCTGCCCACTAAATGAAGATAGTTGCTGTACTCACTCCATAGTGTCCCAATGCGGTTTCCCTCAAATTTCAGGTGAATTCTCCCGGGTGAAGTGTTAGTTTTTTCTCAGAGGCGCAGCACCATCAGTGTCTTCTCCCTGTGTGTGAGCAGTGAGAGCGGGATCTGCTGCTGCTGCTGCTGCTGGCGTCCCTCCCCTGAAGCTGCCTCTCTCTGCCTTATGATCAGACCAGCGCAACCCGGAAAACACAGTCCCGTCCCTGTCAACGAGCTCTAAACATATTCACGATGTTGCATCTCTTTATCAACTCTCTAAAAGTATCCGGTGTCTCCGAGATCAGAGTTATGTGTGTATGCGCATCTAATGATGTTTTAAATTAAAGGATATTTGGCCCAGGCCCATTAAGGCGAGATTTGGCACCCCCTCGTGGACGAGTCTATGTAAATGTGCGTCGCAGAATATATAGTTTTTTAATAATATAAATGTAGATAAAGAGAGCATGAGATTCGGTTGATATCAAAACTCACAACTTGGGTTATTACAGTTAACTAAAACAGTTAAAACATTTTAATTATTAATAATAATAATAATAAAGTAAAATAACTTGTTCTCTCAACGATATATAAAATATAGAATATATTTCTTAAATATATAGGCTACATGTGTGTATTTATATAAGTATATATACATATATACAGTACACATAATATAATTAAGTAAACAAAAACTTTTATTTTGGATGTGATTAATCGTGATTAATCATTTGACAGCACTACTTTTAATTTGTTAATGTAGACTAGTTTTAAGACATTTTCATTTGTTTAACTTGATGTGCTAAAATAACTACCAAAAAACTAATATATGAAAATTATACAAGCATATTTTAAAGTGACAGAAACACATATTAGAATTACTTTAATGATCATGATAACAGAAAATATACAAATCAAATCATGTCTTAGTGATATTAAAATAGCACTTAACTCAAATTGGTTTTGTTATAAATTGATATTAACTGTTATTAATTACATTATCTGTTATCTAGCATACTCTAAAACATTTCTTCTGTGAAATAGTTGAACGACACATTTCTTTACACTTTAATTAAGAAGAGTGAATAGCATATTCCTTGTGTAAGTGCATGTAGAACTGCTCATTACTATGGAAATGTGCACAAATATTTATGCGCAGATCAGTTTAGGGGACATACCTAAATACAGAGATAGATATGTTATGCACCTCAAAAATGTTTTTATAATTGTATTATTATATACAGACCTACTATATTATTATTATTATTCATATTTTTAATTTAAGTATAAATAAAAAAAATTAATGGAATAATAAATAAATGTTCTTTAAAAAAAACGACATTTTTGGTTTTTCTTAAATTGCTGTGATTATTTTATGCAAGTTATGACAATGAGTGTTCATGAGTTTTTTGGAGATCATATAATGCCAGTCATGTTGTGTGTGGGGCAGGCAGCCTGTAGATGGAGTACATGACCATCTCTTGCTTTACATACATTGGCATATAGTACTATATAGAAATCAAAATTTCTTATGGGTCACAGATCATTGAAATGTATACACACTGTTAATAAGCTGAGCATGATTTTGTCCCCCTCGCCCACCGGGCTTTCTGAGACAGCAGGAAAGCTTTATCTGTATAACTTCAAACCTTATCAGAAAATGCATAAGTGCACCGAATCTCGCTGTTATGTTGGAGCGGTAAGATACTGTCTTTTCTTCTCTTCTTGAAGGATTCAAGCCCACACAGCTCCACCCTGATGCTCCTCACGCAGACGGAGCAGCCTCACTGGCCTGCCAGTTGCCGTGGTAACTTGACATGTCTCCATTTGCTGTGATCAATGGAAATGTTACCGTCGCAGGGGATTGGAGGGCTGCCAGCGTAACTCTCTCTCTGTCTCCCTCTCCCTCCGACACGGGGAGGACACAAAGGAAGGAATGGAGGCAGAGGGAAGCGGTGGGGCGGAGGAGGTGGGTGCGAAATGCCATCTGGGTGGTTTCTTGGCCTGTGCGGTCAGGGTTAAACGATCACTCACGAGGCAGATCATTTCATTCGTGTGCGCTGGTTCGGTGATAACACAAAACAATCCATTCGAGGAACGCTCTGGCGATGTGGAAGCAGGGATTTTCCTCGAATCATCGGCCTTCTAGATTTTGCTGAGTCTAAATTTCTGTCAGGAGGAGAGGGGGCTGAAATGGCTGCGGTGTGTGTGTGTGTGTGTGGAGGAGAAGGATTTGATTTCAGCAGGATGCTGTCTGTCACACCAACAATGTGATAAGAAAAGTCAGGTTATTTGTTATTCAATAGATCTGCGAAACATGGCTAGTGTGTTATTTAATTACATTTAATGAGCACAATGGAAGTAATCATAATCAGCAGATAATACGCAAGTGCTATAGTTAGCTTAATGCTTTACACATAGGCTAATAAATAAAAAGAAAACAGGTAGAACAGTAAAAGAATAGAGCAAGCTAATGTTGAGTTAGTGTTTAAATAACTGTATTTAATATGAATACAAAGGACTAATGGGTCTGCATTGATCTGCTCTACACATGCAAGCTAAAGATTTGCATTGGGATAGGAGTTCTGGTCAACAAGGCAGGCAGATTTTAAAAATATATGAAAAATATATTTAAAATACATATTTATATTTATATACCTGGAGGTAAAAAAAAAAAAAGTATCTCACTGGTTTATTATAATTAAAGGCGAAAGTTAATGTAAACTGTTGTTCTAGAAAATGTCTTAAAATACTAGTGGCTGAAGACTTTTGCTGTAGTGTGCGTTATATATATATATACATAAATTGTTATTATTATCTTATTCATTGCTGTAATGGCAAAACATACATTTAAGCATTTCTCTATTCTTCAGTGACACATGATTCTTCATAAATCAAATGAAATCCCAATTTTCTTTTTTTTGAAAACTGCTGCAGTGCTTTTACCTGATTTTTTTCAGGATTCTTTAACGATTCTAAAGTTCATTTATTTGAAATAGAATCACACTATTTTGTTACTATTGATCAACATAATCCAACTTTGGAGAATAAAACTATTAACTCTGTTCCCCCCAATCTTACTAACCCTAAACTAGACTGTGACCCCTTTGAACACTTATTAGTTGAGAACCACTAAAGTTCATCATGACCGGTTTTGACCTATTCATGTCACCTCATCAGCTTTGTCGAAACGGTCCACTCCTAAAAAGCTCTGCTAGAAGTGTGACATTTGAGTTGGTGCAAGAGCCCATGAAGCACCTGGAGATCAAAGGGCTGCTGTCTTCATTAACGCTCTGGAAAATGTAAACTTGAATTTAATCAACTTGAATAAACTGAATACCAGGAGAGGATGAGCAAACGTCATCACCCACTATCTCCAGATGACTCGTTACAATCTTTCATGTTAGATTTGAACGAATATAAGAAATATGAGGAAAGGGGACAGCTTCTTGCCAATAGTTGGAGAAAAACATAACATAAATGAGAAATATTTTTGGACTAAAAATCCCAAACCCAAGAATTTAGTAGCAATGAGAAATATTTCCAACTCATGTCTCATCTTTCAAATTAAGAATATTAATTGAAGAAGCTTTCAGTTCAATAATATTTCAATGTGACATTATTCCAGAGACCTTCCTCATCTTTTGTAAAATAAGATTACATCAGATCTCATAACAATAAACCCAGCCTGCACCTCTCTCACAGCTGAAAATGAAAACTTTGTCAGGGCTCAAAATCCATTTCAACTTCTCATCTCTCAAAAGTATTCAGCGTAATCAAATGAATTGTATGTCTGTGACTGTGAGCCCAGACCCACCCATTGAAACACACATATAGTTCTTATTAAAATGATAAATTGCTCTGCACTGGAGGCCCCCACTGCTCAACCCAGTCACCATAGCAACAGCCAGAGCTCTGTTTGTGCTTCTGCAGACTTCACGATAGTTGCAGCGTATGGCGTGGGCACTGCTCGTGTTTGGAGAGCGTATGTAGGCGTCAGAGTTGACTTGGTGGAAGAAGCTTATACTGGTGCCAGGTAGATCTCATGATGCCAAGATGGGCCCAAATGCACCGCTGGCTTTTTGAGAGGTCACAGCATGATTCCGAAAGACTTGAAACATTACTACATATAGCTGTAAGTCAGCATAGCGCGCCTAATGATCTGAGCATTTATTCATTTAGCAGACTACATCTGCAGTCTCTCTGAGATGCTGCAGTGCAATACTGAAAATGTAGTATCTTTAACTGTCTGACATTCATTTGGATTGACAGCAAGCTAATTGTTGATGCCTCGAGAGGAGATAGAACATCCTTTGTGCATCTCTGCAGTACTCACTCAGAGCACTGCATGGCAACAGTATAATTAAACCCCAGGTGTAGGATGCATCATAGATGCCTTGTGTGTTTTGGTATTTTTATTTCTTGGACAAATCGCTGCAATCATTATACTATATAACACTGTTTTCTGTTAGTCTACTGTAAGTAACAACACTTTGTCACAGATGGTGTGCTTTGCAGCATAGTATATCTCTTCCTGCCATTTTATTATTGGTGACATGTCACATCCTGCATCTGAAAGATTCATATTCAAACTCTGTATGTAGGAAGGCTTGCACTGCCAGGATAATTTGCATTTAATAAGAATTTAAAGTATGACCTCAGCAAGACTGTGAAATGCTCTGGGCTAGAATTTATCTTTGGTGGAGAGATAAAAAAAAAAGAAGTTTTAATGAGAAATCAAGCTGTTTAAAAATCAGGTCCCAAATGCGAGTCATATTTGAATCCAACTTAAAACCCTGGTTTGTGGATCTACAGTATTTTATATTTCTGGTTACTTACTCTGGAGAAATAACTGTATCCACATCCATTGTTCTTCTGCGAGTTTGCTTAATGTAACAATCAAATCCCAAATAATGAACGACGCATGGACCTTTAAGTAATCCTTAGGTTTAGTATACGCTTGTGTACCTTGGGGACTTTAAGGCCACTGAAGCAAATCTATTCTACTGTCTGATTTGTGGCAGATTCAGCGTTATGATTGGTCAGATCGCTTGTCAATCAAGATCTTTGCGGTTTTCAGTTCCTTAACGTGATATTTATCTCCTGGAATGCAAATTTCTCCACCAAAGTGTGATTTTAGCTGGGGGACCACCTCGAAATGTGTTTGGGCTAGTAGCAATTGTGCATTTTGTGTTGCAAAAACCTGGCAACCCTGTTGCAAAGTGTAATTTTGCATAGCGTTCATTTCTCTTAAATATCTACTAATTGCTTACACTTTATAAATAAAGACCAGAACATTTCGATACAGATATAGGAAGGGTAATGTTACAAATTACAATTTAGGGTCATTGTACTTTACAGCAGCTTGTTTATTGTTGTCATTTATGTTGTCTTTTTTTTTTTTTTAGGAAACTGCATCAACAGCACAAAGCATCCATTACGGACAACCATCTACAGAGATCCAGGAGCAGCTCAGAGCACCGTAAAGAGAGAGAGCTGACGCACACAGACTTCAACCTGCAGTGACAGCTGCACACGTACATTATAACAGATTGGAATTCTTCACTGACAAGGCTTCACTTCCACCTTGACGACACTCACATAACATGCATCAAGTTCATTTAGAGGAGAACTTCTGGGAAACAGCATGGCAAGGAGACCGCTAACTATAACAGATAAATCCCAGAGTGTTTGTAGAAATTATTTTTCGTGATTTACACCAAAAAAGCTGTTTCTTTCGGGAAACTCTTTCTCATTGTGATACATAAAATGTGAGACCTGCAGTAAATTCTGTTGTCCAGTTGCTGTTCCACTGTAAGTTATGTGATGGACTGTGAGAAAATTTCCTTAAAGAGTCCAGAGCAGTCTAATATTCCTCACAGACAATCCAATTCATCTCATTTGTTAACACACAAAGAGATTTATAAGTGCTTATTCATGGTGTTTTTGACAGGGTGTCGTCAATATATTTGCAGAATGTCCAGAACAATTTATCAGCATTTATAGTTAGATGTACGAAGATCGGATGCTACCCTTTTTGCAAAGCAATTATCATTCATAAAGAGCCAACAAAACACTTTAAATCGGTTTTCACTGTGAGCGTTACAAGGCAGTCAAATATTTTCTATTATTGTAT
The DNA here is from genome assembly GCA_032361065.1 of Enteromius trimaculatus. NCBI lineage: Eukaryota > Metazoa > Chordata > Actinopteri > Cypriniformes > Cyprinidae > Enteromius > Enteromius trimaculatus. Next base: position 15,594,885 of record JAUMHP010000060.1, read on the forward strand.
CACTACAACATACACTACTAAACAATCGTGCGTGAACACACACATAAATTCAACTTGACATCTCAGTCACACATTTAAATAAGTCAAGTATAAACACAAAGAGCAGCAATAAAAATAATCCCAAACCTTATTTTACACTCTGATAATATGAAGATTATGTAAATACAATACATCTGATGGAAATTTTGATAATGTAGTTTGGCTTGCCCGAAGAGGGCAAAAGCCACTGTGCTCTTAAGTCGTCAGAAGCAGCATCTCCCGAAAGCTCTACTGACCCAAGTGTAGTGGATCAGGTTATTCCTCATGGAATCAAATCAAGTAATTAAACCCAAATGACCAAAAAAGTGTAGTAGTGCCCATATATATATATATATATATATATATATCAGCACATTGTCACTCTTTGAAATGCCTGCCACTATGTAACTTTTTGTAGTAGTTGTCCTGTTCCGTGTGGTTCAGATTGCCCTCCCTATCTAGTAGAACTAGAGGGGTCTTGCGGCGCAGACTACGACCCTCTGAGGTGTGACCCATGGGTGGGAGTTGAGGGGGAAGTGGTGGCTGAGGAGGTTGAGGAGGCTGGGGCGGCCCGTGGTCAGCCTCACTGGAGAAGGAACAAGGAGAGCCGCTCCTCATGTTGCGGTAACCCCGGGAACCTTCGCGGTTGAGATTTTTAAGCTCGTACGACTCGGCCATGTTTCCTTCAGAAGATCCTCTCCACTCCCAGGGGTTATTGGGGTTGGAGGTCATACGGACTACGGGGTGGTGGGGGGCGTGGGCATCAACCGTGATGATGCCTGAACCGCTGTCACGTTCTGAACGATTAGGCGATGATTCTGTGCCCGTGATGGATGAGGTACCAGAAGAGGACGAGGTCTCTGAGGATTTGGCTGATCCAGTCAGGAGTCCCTGTTGCTTTGACATGGCAATGACCTGCATGATCCGAGGCTGATTTCCTGCCTTAAGAACTGGAATATTGGCACCACTTTTCTCTGTGATGGACAGCCATTTGGCCCGAGTGCTGGCACTTTTAGGGGACACAGGTGGAGGGACCGAGGGCTGTGCTGGGGGGCGAGGGGGCATCACTACTCTTGCACCTGCAGGTGGGTTAGCCGGTTTGGCTGATGGCTGAACAGACGAATAGACTGAAGAGTGGACGCTGTCCTCCTCTGTGGTTGTGTCGTTGCCGCCATCTGAGCCCGGATCACTGGTGTCCTCATCGGGCAAGCTGCCACCTCGCATCTCCATTGACTTTTGCTTCCATTCCGACACCAATTGCTGTGAACGCATGGGGTCGAGTGGTACTGGAACAGGTACTGTCACCAGACGCCTCGTTGGCTCCTCTGGAGCTGTAGCACGGGGTAATGTGTTGCTGAAGGTTACCATGGTCTCCTTACCCATTGGGCTGCGAGGCGCCAGTAGCTCCACATCTACGCTGGCTCTCTTTAAGCTTCCCAATGAAGTTTTTTCGCGCTGTACAGGACGGTTCAGCCCATCTAGACATGCTGGTGATGTTATTTCCTCATTGCTCTCAGAGGCATGGCCTTTGTTATAGACAGAGTCGTGGCCTCTCTGGGCCAGAGCCCTCAAAGCATCCTTCTGAAGCGGAGGAGGTTGTGGGATGATGGTGTCCTCTGGAGATTTGAAGTTGGCAACAGCATGGAAAGCCTGGAATGATTTAGAGTTTTAAGATACAATGGCTTCATTACATTGTTCATTTCCTAACAATAAAGAATGCTCTTCACACAGTCCTGTTTAGGGTTAGGCTTAAGGTTGAGTTGGAAGCTTGAACAACACGCATATCAACCAACCTCTATTTTTAGTGGTAGTTAATGGGTAAGGTTAGGGTTGGTGATAAGGATGGAATTAGTAGTATGGGAATTTGCATTTTTTTTAATCCTCTTCTGTGTTCCCTGGGAACCAAAATTTGGCTTTTTCTAATGTCTAATTTAGAATTCTGCACCCTTCGGCCCTACTGAAAAAAAACAGGATATGCTTGTTAGGTAGGGTGACGTGCCATTTTCCCAGGACATATCCTGGCCAGGATTTTTATTTTGCTTTTATTGAAAGTACTTTCAGAGTGTCTTTAAAACAGAAGTAACCGATATCATACTCTGATAAACTTTCACAGGCCAACAAAGCCAAAACCTAGATATTTTAGGCAATACAGACATCCTGGCCAAGACACGTCCTGGGAAAATGGCATGCATGGTCACACTAGGTAAGGTATGTTTTGAAGCATGGCAGCTGGTTTGAGCTGGTTCTGAGCTGATCTAAGATGGCTATGTGCTGGTCCTAAACTGGTCCTAAGCAATAAGCTCCAGCCCAGGACCAGTTTAAACCAGATTATGACCAACTAAGGACCTGCTTAAACCAGCTCAAACCAGCTGTCATGATTCAAATCATATCTAACCAGCATGTTTTGGGGGGTTTTCAACAGGGGGAAGGGTTGCATTTGTTGTCGTTTCAACAAACCATCATAAAACTGACTTTAATTATGTGCCATAATTATGCCATAATTTATTTCTTACTTTGCATTGTAACGATTACTTTTCTGAAACGAGACGTATTTGGCTAACAAATTCAACCTCTGGAGGACGCAGCCTTTGAAATGAGGCACAGCAAAAGGAAACTTCCAAAGTGCTCAGTGCTGATGAAGCTCCAGGACCGGTATGAAACCCCTGAGCTACAGAAAAATGTGATTTTGCTAAGTGGGATGTGTTCCTGCATCAGTGTGGTTGGTTGTAAAACTAAATTACAGTCATGCAGTGTTCATGCAGCATGAACAGTAAAGCACTGCACTTCCAGTCATTCCAGGGAATGCATGACCAGGTAAAATGTTTCCGCAGTTTTATTTAGGATTGAAGTTTCTGCCAGATATAAATATAAACTGACATATACCTTATCCGGGCAGAAGAGTTAGCTTAATGTTTTTAAGCCCTTCCCAGGCAGGCTTTGCCCAAACACAAAATCTACTTGTTTATAATGTTGCCTCAGAACATGGAGTTTAATTCAGAAACATCTACTTGGGTAAAACACATTAAAGGAATAGTTCACCCAAAAATTGTGCCATATTTTACTCACCCTCAAGGCATCCTGGGTGTTTATGACTTTCTTCTTTTAGACAAACACAGAGTTTTTAAAAAATGTATTCTGGCTCATTCAAGCTTGGTAATGCTGGTGGATAGTGGCTCCATAAATTAAATTGTTACATAAACCCATCGATCAGCTTCAGAGGATCAGTGACCCCCCCCCCCACCCCAAGGTAAAAAGGTTAGTTTTCCGACGCAGTACTTGCAAATATATCCAATTTACAGAGCTTCAAAATAATGTTCACCATCCACCATCATTACAAAGCTAAGAAGAGCCAGGATACATATTTGTATCTTGTATCTGAAAGAAGAAAGTCATATACACCTAGGACGGCTTGGAGGTGAGTAAAATATGCTGCAACTTTCATTTTTGGGTTAACTATTTCTTTAAGATCTATTGCAAGATGAGGATGGAGGATGGCTTACTAAATAACACTCTTGAAAAAAAACAGCATATGATGGTTAGGTATGTTTTGAAGCAGTCTGAGTTGGTCCTTAGTTGGTCATGAGCTGGTTTAAGCTAGTCCTAAACAATTAACTCCTGATCAAGACCAGCTTATAACCAGCTCAGGACCTGCTTAAACCAGCTCAAACCAGCTACCATGCTTCCAAACATACCTAACCAGAACTGCTACGCCACATCTACAAAGATACACCAGCAAATCAATAACTCACCAAGTACGCTGCAATACCAGCGCCAATACAGAACCCAACGTAAACATCGATCGGGTGACTGCGGTACTGGGTGATCTGAGTGAGTCCCGTCAACGCAGCCGCAATGGCGAAGGCAAACACCAGAACGGGTTTGAGCAGCTTGGTGCTATCAGAAATTGTTGAGTTGAAGTACATCTAGAAGAGCAGAGAGCAGCAGAAGTCTCCAGCTGTCATGTGCAAATTAATAACATACTGCCTTGCAGCTTCAGACAGTCTGACAAGCTCAAGGTGGGAAGCAGCAACAACTTATCTCCACGTCTGTCGCTTGAAGTGGATCCTGCCAAATAGCTAGACATGTGAAGCACTTACCTATAATTAGACTTTCTCTAATCTAGTGAACTGAGTGTATATGAGCATATAAAATCACACCTTTCTTTATAATACGATCCGTGCTGAAATCCATTACTTCTGTCAATGCATATAACATGCACATCTATTATCTTGGTTGGTAATTTTTCTATCTGCACAGTACAATAAGTTTAAACTGTACTCTTTATTTCTCTTATAAAGGAGTTTACCAGAGCAACATATTAGTTTTATACACTTAAACACTTTTGGCTGTAAACATTTAGTAAGCACGCATTGAGACGGTGTCGAAGAGACTTACTGAAATATAAACAGCAGCAAAGGAAGAGAGGGTTGCATGCTGGGAAGGGAAGGTTTTCCTGTCACAAAGGAAAGCAAACATCTAGAGTAAGTCTAAACCAGATATGCAGCAGAATGTCAGTGTCAAATGTTTCAAGGTTTAAAAGAAGGAGTGAGTAGGAAGTGCTCTACAGGAAGAAAACCACAAAAGGGATAAATAAAATGGTGATTATATAAAGCTTAATTTGTTAATCACAAAATCAGAGATTAATTGGTTACCTGGCAGACAGAATAGCATGCTGATCCTGCCCAGAGCAAATGTCTTTGGTGATGTAAGGGTTCTTGTCACAGGCCACACCTGGGACGGTATAATTGGGTTTGCACACTGTGAGAAAGAATGGTGTGTGGTAGCCAGTGGCCAGTTGGATGACATCCGTAACCAGTGCTGTTGCACACAGACCGAACACATGAACCCCTAGAAGGAGAGACAGATCATGAGCAGTGAAACATCGATGACTCATTTCATCAGTTTCATGCAACACTCTGTGCCTGACTCATGTTACATAATCTTCATCTGCATTGCTCCTGCTGAGATTTTTAGTGTTGCAGTTTCAAAAAATGTGAGGTTTTTCCTAGATTCGTTCAGTGTGCAATGTTCCAGTGCATCACAAAATATCCTGTGCAGTTGAATTGTAATTTTAATAAATGTATTTTTTAAAATTCTTAAATAAAAATCACAGTTCTTAGAAATTATAATTATACTGTATTATATTATATAATTATACTGTTAATCCACACTAAACCGCTTAGCTCGCAGCCCTCACATTCAGCACTTTCCTATTTTAACTTCAAACAGTCTGATATAAAACTAAAAGACTGTGTTACACACCGACAAAACGAACGGTTCTCCGCAGGAATGAGTTAAAATTACATCCACCGGCATTTATGCTTCCTTCAATCCCTGGACGGACCTTCAGTTTGGACTGCATACAATACAGCAGACCTTCACCAATCATGATCTGAACACAGTAAGAGAAAAATCAAACAATTAACAACTGTTAATTAAAAAAATTACTTTGGCATGTGTAAATGTAATGAGTGCATGATTAAATGTAAATTTTATTACTACGGCTTTTTTGTAATAGCTAATTAATCAAGTTAACGTATTGAACTGACGGACATAGTTATATGTGTTCTTTGGAGAAGCAAGTTTTGATAAAAGCTTAAAAAATGATTTCTTTACCATAACTGACTTTAGCCTATTCCCCCTGAAGATGTTTCAAACCTGAATGAGGTTCTGTTTAGCACGAAAGAAGATATTTTAAAGCATGTTGGTAACTAAACATTTTACAGCCATAGACTTTAACTGTACGGGAAAAACAAATAGAACAAATAGAAACTCATACAGGTTTGAAATGTCATCAGGGTGAGCAAATGACTATATAGTCATTTATATAGTCTATTGCAAATATGTAAATGCAGTGATATAACGATTGCTTTCATCTCACTGATGCAGCAGGGCCGGCGAACGCCAGACTCAGGAGCATGAGCAGAGGGATGAGCTCATCGCCGCTGTCCACGTACGGCATGCTGAGTGACCGGTCATGGCAGCGGAATCCCACCTGCGCTGGCTGGAGCACATCCGTCAGTTCCAGGAAGTACAATGACACCATGGAGGACGCCACAATGGGTAGCTATTTTCTCAGAGGAAGTAGAATTTGTGCATAATGCGGAAGTCTTTACCGATTTTAAAAGTCTTTGTCAAGTTCAAACAGATATTAAATATTGATAATGCTCAAACATATCAACACCAGAGCACAGTTTAATTACTGTAGAGCAACTGTGGCAGATGGCTGTTAAATTTCAACACAGAGTTTGTACTCCAGGGCTGACAATGTGGTGGAATGTAAACACAATAGTTCACTCAAACTGACTGCTATAACACAATTTGAATTATGTCTTCAAATAAAATGAGGAAGCCCAGTTGTTTAGAGTGTGTAATGTAATTATCTGAGACATTAATTGCACTATTAAAGTATTAAAACTTTTTATTTTACATGTCTACGTTATGTTTTTATGTCTATGTTATGTTTTTATGTCTTGCTATTGGGCCTAGAGCCTGTAATAAAGTTCAATAATAAAAAAGTTCAATATTAAACTGGTAATAAATGATGGCACGTACCTCTACGAAATAGAAGCATGGTAACAGCGTCAGACTGTCTTTGGGCGGTTTCTTCTTGATTTTTTCACGTGCAGTCATCATGGTGCTGGTCTTCTGAAGTTACTCTGTCTACACATAAGATCATTTTAAGAACCTCATGGAAAGACTTGACGAATACAGCAGTTCGTTATTACTGAAATACTCTGCAATTGTATTTTTAAGTATACTAAACTGGTATACTTAAAGTCTGCTAAACTGGAACAACTAATTTTGTACTTAATGAACTTTAATTGTGTGGAATTAGTGCTGAAGTCAAAATAAAGAGATGCTGAAGTCTGTTTGGTTTTGCTAAAGTGAAACTATCGCATGGATACTTTAGATACAATTTAAATATCTTCCATTTAAAGACTGATATCACTGAAAGATCATATAATCCTCATCCATCGTGAAATTAAAACAAATGTGCATTGTGCTCAAGTTGTACTCCAATTAAAGTTTAATAATCATTTTTATACCAGTAAGTCTCCAGCAATATGCCAGTAAATATGTTAATAGATCTGAACTATACTTAGTATGAAATACATGTGTCTTATATATATATATATATATATATATATATATATATATACACACACACAAACTATCAGTCAAAGTTTGGAAACAAAATGATTTGCAATATTTTTTGAAGATGTTCATTAAGGCTGCATTTATTTGATTAAAAATACAGGAAAAAAAGCAATATTGTGAAATATTTTAGCATTTAAAATATTGTTTTTTTTGTTTTATTTTAATATACTTTAAAATATAATTCATTTTTGAGATGCAAAGCTGAATTTACATCAGTAGCAATATAATATAAATACAATATACATTTTTGCCATCACTTCTTATGAGTTTAACATCCTAGATGAATAAAGGTTTTAAGGTTTTAATTTAAGGTTTTAAATGTTTTATTTATTCAAGAGTCCTAAACATATATCACAGGTTCCAAGATTAAGCAGCGCAACAGTTTCCAGCACTGATAATAAATCAGCATATTAGAATCATGTCTGAAGGATCATGTAACACTGAAGACTGGAGTAACGATGCTGAAAATTCAGCTACGCATCACATTAATAAATTCGATTTTAATTTTACATCACAATAATAGTTCACAATATTATTTTTTTCCCCTGTATGTTTGATCAAATAAATGCAGGCTTGATGAAAAAATATAATTTTTTTTACTGTTTTCAAACTTTTGACTGGTAGTGGGTGGGTGTGTGTGTATATATATATACAGTATATATATAAAATATAGGGAACCATGAATGCAAGGTGATGTCATAAATATTTTTCATCCTTTTTCTGGGAAATACTTAGACTGCAGCTTTTTAATTGTGTATATCTACAAAATTAAAATGTTATGCTTTAAATATATGTAATTAATTAAATATATGTAATATAATTTTATGTTTTAACTTTATGTTTTAAATATTTTTAATATATGGACTAACATGGCTAAATATATGTATAAACAACAAATTATTATTATTATTATTATTATTATAAAATAATTATAAATAATATTATAAATAATTGTTTTTTTTTTTTTTAAACATGCTGAGAACTTCACAAAATCTTTTTTAGCTTTAATCGTGATTGTGATGATTATAAATCCTGGACAGTTCGAGCATCAAGAAGAACTTCAACATCTATTCTGGCCAGACAAATTGCCTGACTTAAATATTATCAAACCACGAACAGTTTTGGAAAGAAGAGTGTTTTGCCAAAACCTTTCTTCAACATCTCTGAAAGACACTCAATTTTTATTGATGCCACTCCACTGGAGACTATTCATGAGTTGCATTACTTCAAAGAAGGTCCGAAAATATTGCTTGTTTCCCAAGTGTTCACGTTAATCTGTCCAAGCCCTGTAAGGTGGACTTCGCAAGGCCTGCACAAAAATGTTCAAATTATTGTTTCCTCGTCTGAAACAGAACGGGGCCCTCCTGAATAAATGGATAACAGACTGTGTGCCTGAGGAAAAATATTAAATAAACAGCTCCTTTCAGAATATTCTCAAAAGAGCGTAATGAACAAATGTTAATGTGGGCTATTGTTTGAGCAGGCATTGAGAGAATAGTGTTTCGTGCTCTCTGCCAAATCAGCAGTGACTAAACAAGGCACTTGTCCCGAAGACACTGTCCCAACTCTCGAGTGGGAGTGAGCGAGGCTCTGCTGAAATTAGCAGGGAGTCTGTTTTCAAGAGTGGGAGCTCTGTTTATCTCAAAGAGCCACATATGTCTCACAGGCAAAAGATTTCTGAGTGTGTGTGTGTCTGACTTTTAGAGAGGAATCCATAGGCGCTGAGTTCTCTCCAAAAAAGACAGTGTTTGTGCTCACACATACTCACAGCGTGAGGCTTCGACTGCGGAGAAAGTTAATTAAACTTGACTGGGATTCTTGTGCAAATCTGTTTCCTGTGAAAGTGGGGTTAAAGATGAGTTGTGCAACACTGCTACTCTCTGACCCTTGTTTGTGCCAAAACTCCAAGCACACTGACACTGCAGAACAATGCATGGGTCGATAAAAATTTCAAGCCATGATAACCAGTCAGGGCGAAATCATTATACACTCCAAGTGAAGAGACTCTGGAAAAATCAATAATGTAATCAGATAAGAATGAGATAGATCAGTCTCACTAATGTTCACAAATCATGAGCGATGTCACCGATGATGAGAAAGACGGCAATTATTTTAGTTGGCAATTCAGATTGTACTGACACTCACACTGCAACACCTTGATTGTTAAAAACTGAAAATAGTATTATTATTTTATTACATGTGTGTTCATAAGACGTGTACTTTTTATATCCATAATTTTACATATACGTATTATTATTAATTATGGTAATATTTAATTTAATATTAATTCATATATTTGTTACAAAACATATGAATTATTAATAATGCATATTTATTCATTCATATGCATACATATATATGAATAGAATTAACTAGTACTAGTAGATAGATAGATAGATAGATAGATATTATTAAACACATAAATAGGCTATATGCTAATATTATTACATTTATTCAATATAAAATGTAAACATGATATAACATTTGAGATATTAATACATTAATTGTAATAAGATAAATATGGATCACAATTGCAGTGGTGAATATAGCAATAGTTTATATAAAGAAGTATTCACTATAGTATAGCATCACTATTTTATTTTATTTTAAAATTAAAAATAATTATAGACAATTACAGATAGATAGCTAGATAGCCTATTATTATATTAATATTATTGAATATTTAATAGTATTAAAATAACAGTTATATGACTAAATAAATATGCAAAAATGACAGGAGTAATAGCCTGCTAAGTGATTGTCACGCTCGTAGTGGTGAATAGAATAGAGTTTTTTAATCACTCAGGAATTGATCAGGTTTGAGTTCATTGATCAGCTGTCAGATGAGCTGAGAGCTTGAGAGGATCACTGGTCATCAGTGCGCGGAATGACCTGCAGTCGATAACAATATCAACACACGTTTACATAATAGATTTGCCTTCCCGAAATCACCTCGACTCACGCTGTAAAGTGACTGAGATGTTTGTTACATACAACTAGAACCGTTACCGTACAGCAGAGTCACTGCGACAATCTCAGTGATCATGCATTGTAATTATATCGCATCCTCACTGGACGCGACGCGACCGTACCCGCGCGCGCTTTAATTCCCACACATAAATTACAAAGGCAGCGTTCTGGTCGCGTCGCGTCGGTAGCGCGTTGTTTATTCAGCCGCCGTTCAACACGCAGGTAGAAAACCGGGAAAATCTCACCTTGAATGCGAAAACAGGCGATTCCCTCACGGAACGGGGATATCCCGAGTGAAAAATTCCCAGCGTACTCCTTCTTCGCGAGGTTAGACTGCGGCTGTTTCAGTTCATATTCCTCTTTCTGCTCACGTTTTCCACGGAGCAATCACGCAGCCGTGGACTCCTGTTATGTGCTCGACTGCTGGAGCCAACCACAATATCCCTCAGCTCAGTGTTCCGGCTGCTCTCCTGCAGTCAGACATGCAGTATCCGAGGGGCTTCGGCAGGAGAAGACCGCACTATCCGAGATAAAAAAGCTTTGTCAGTGCTGTATGAAGCTGCGTCCATTCATCTTAGTGTAATATTGTTCCATCCTCAGCAGTCTTCAGCATTCCTAAACATCTTCTGAGTGCAGTCTGCACTGATCTCCTCCAGCAGTGGTAACATGGCACTGCACAGGTAACTGTTCAGATGCAGGGTGGGGTGGAGAGACTGGGAACCGGTTTAGCTTTAGATGAAAACATCATAATGTGTTCATGTCCAGCCTTGTTAAGGACCACCTAATAACCAAATTATTTCCTATGTGTTTTCTTCCCTTTTTTTATTGTGAAGATTAAACGACTCACGTCTGTACTGGTTCATGCAAATGGATAAATAAAATCATATGCATCTGGTCATCAGGTGACAGAATAAAACCATGTGATACATTTTTATTGTACTAATATAATAAAGTCATAACACTAAAACCAATCAACCCTCAATATGTAAAAACCCAGAGTGTATAGGTGCTTATTATTTCATCATAGCCTACAAAATGTTCTTCAGTAGCACCTATCAATAATGTATCACGTTGATAAACACATTTTAAGAGAACTTTTTTATATATTTTTGTTTCTTTCTTGATTGTTGTTCACTAATGCTGCATTTAGGCACCATGTGATCAAAAACGGTGAAACCTGAAATTATGAAATACTAAATTAATTTTTCCAGTACATCTTCAAGTGTAATTTATTCCTGCACGCAAAGCTGAAATACGTTTTTGACATTCAAAATGTCCTTTTGCCCCATCTTAATTTAATTTCACTATTAAAAAATGCTGACTCTATACCTAATACGCTGAATGAAAAATCCATTAAAAAAATCATGATATTAAAAAAATAATTTAATTATAATATTAAAAAGCTTTGAGGCATTCTGGTTGTAGCCACTGATTTTGAAATTAATTTTCTTTCTTTGCTCTCAGATGGTCTGCGTATGGGGATCAACTATGGTTCCACTGAAAGGAAAAAGCCTGGAGAGATGCCCGCTGGCCGTGTCTCTACAGAGCACCCCGTGCCGTGATGACCTCTTGAATCAGAGCCAATGCACAGTGGCTGACCATCACACTTTTCCCCTTGATTTCCCATTGATTCCTGTGGACACATGTTCATACTGTCCCTGCAGTTAAATGATACCGTTAGTGAAGTCGCTGTCAACAGGTAAGTGATCACTCTAATGCTGTGTGTTGGACAGAATCAGTAGGGCATCTTTTGTATCTACTGGTGTATCACAACATGCTGATTTGTCAGTGAATAAGGACTGATATATAACATGGCTGTTTGTCAGGTTTATCACATCCATATGGTCCTTAGACAATTGTCTGCTGACATGATTAGGATGAAGACAATCTATTTTATTACAAAAAAAGTTTATTATGTACTACAACATTACAAAACAAAATGCATGGTTCATATTTACAACAGCAAAGAAAATAAGACATTATGGCTATGGCTGGGAGAAAACCAGGACATGTTTCTAATAAAATAAAGGTTTTTTGTAGTACAATTCTATACGATGTTCACAATGAGAGGTCCGTGCAGCTTGAAACTTCCCCCAGCGTTCAGGTGGTCTGGTCCTTATGTCAGTGTGGAGGGGATTCTTCTCCAGAGACCTCCACACAGACAGTTCTTGATCCAGCGCTGCTCCCACTGTCTCATGGTATTGGTTTTATTTGGGGATCTGAGCATGGTTACACAGCCACACCTAAACACACCACAGAGATAGGAGCCCATTGAGGAATGCTGCTAAATATAGAGTCTCGGGACAGCTGGCAGCATCATATGTGAAGATGAAAGATCTGCAGCTCAGCTGACCCACGAACGCAACACAAAAGAGTCTGTTTAAAAGTATTTCTTGAAATGTATGAAGTGTCATTTTATTTATTGGCCATATTGCTGATGAACCGTTTTTTTTAAACATCAGTCACCAGAACTGATCAGCACAATGTTTTTGAAAGAAATGTATGCTTTTATTCAGAAGCAATGCATTAAATGGATCAAGGAACAGTAAAGATGTCATGCTTTTGAACTTTCTATTCTACAAAGAATCCTGAAAAAAAAAAAAATTCAGTTTCCACAAAATTAATAAACAACACTGATAAGAATTTGAAAAAATGTTTTAGAGAAGCAAATCAGCATATTACAATGATTTCTGAAGGACCATCTGACTTGAGTTATGAATTCAGCATGGCCATATATATGTGTATGTGTGTGTTTATAAATAGATTTAAAAAAAAAAAAAAGATATATATATATATACATATATATTAGTGCCTTTAATTATAATGATTAATAGTATTTAAACTAATTGTGTTTACATGTGTGTACATTGTGTATATTTATAATTGTATATATATATAAAATTATATATAAATAGAAACGCATGCATGTAAATATTTAAGCCACCAAAATGTTATTTATATGTTAAATATATGTACATTTATATTTTATATATATACACACACACACACACACACACACACACACACACACACACATATATATATATATATATATATATATATATATATAAT